>JAGXJF010003894.1:0-59662 GCA_019208055.1 Stipa capillata
GGCCGGCCCACCTGCGCCCGGGTCGGTTGGAGGTGGGGGATAAAATATCCCCCACCACCGACACTTATCCCCAACCCCCGCCTTGCTCCTCTTTCCGCCGCCGCCGCCTGCTACCTCTGCTCGCCCGCTCACTGCCGCTCGGCCGCCCGCCGCTCTGGGCCGTGCCTCCGCTCGGGCCGCGCCGCCACTCGGGCCCTGCTGCCGCTCGGGCGCCCGCCGCTTGGCCCCCGCTGCCGCTCGGCTGCCCGCCGCTTTGGGCCGCGCCGACGCTTCGAACCGCGCCGCCGCTCGGGCCGCGCCGCCGCTTTGGGCCGCGTCGTCACTTCGGGCCGCGTCGCCGCTCGGCCACCTGTCGCCTCCGGTGCTGCGGTGTCCGCCGCGGGAGCCGGCGCGGACAAGAGCAGGCGTGGGAGCCACCGGCGCCACCACTGCCACTCCGGGAGACGCGCCGCCGCGCCGTTGCTCCCCACGAGCCGTCGTCGTGGCCTCCGCCGCCTAGCGCCGCCACTTCCTGCTACCTCCCGCCGCGCACTACCTCCCGCTCCCCCTTTCGCAGCTGCGCAGCCACTGCTGCCCCGGGCCCGCCTAGCGTCGCCGCCACTGCAAGGGGGCCGCGCCTCCTCCCGCCGCTCCGGGACTTCGCCCAGCGCCGCCATCGGGTCGCGCCCACCGCGCCTCCGCCGGGCTCCATGCTCGCCGGCCTGCCGGGCCGCCCCTGGGGTCTGCCCCTGCCGATGTCGCCGCTTCCCGCCGTGGGCCAGCCCCGGGCGAGCTCGCCGCTTTCCTTCGTGGGCCGACTCGCCACGCTGCCCCCCGGGGTCTTCCCCGGCTACGGTCGCCGCGTCTCTCCCGAGAGCAGCCGCCGCCGGGCCGCTGCAGGGAGGCCGCGCCGCCACGGCCTGCTCTCCCGGCCGACCGGGCCGTCGCCGCCCCGAGCCACGACGCCGCGCGCCGCGTGCTGCGTCCGCTTGGCCGAGACGCTGCTGCGCGCCTCCTGCTGCCAATGCCGCTGGACGACTGGGCCGCCGCCGCTTGTCACCGCTGCACGAGCCCACGGGGCCGGGCCCGACTCCATGCACCGCAGCAGAGGAGGGGCCGCTGTTGCTTCCGTGGTCTCGGGAGCCCCACGCCGCCGTTCCTACGCTTCAAGGGTGACCATTCTGCCCGCACATATTGTCGTTCGTGTCATCTGCTTGCTGTGGGGCTGTGATGTATGGGGCATCGGGCTGTGGCAGTCGTAGCAGCAGTGTGGCGTAAAGGGGAGGGTTTTGACGCGTGTCTGGAATTGCCTGTATGAGATGAACGTTTGTGTGTACGCGACGCTGTTTATCATCTTTTTCTCAATTCTGTCATGGGCCCGATGCTCAGGTTACATGCTTGTATAGCCACGTTTCTAAGTTCAATCTGTGAGAAATTTTGGTAGGAGTTGAATGCACAACCGTTGCAACAATACTACCGTAGTCTGTTCATGATGAAATGGTCTTCGTGTATTTTATCTCCTTGTGAGCATCAGTCAGTCTAACAAACAATGTTGCATGATATCTTTGAAATTTGACAGCCCGATCATGTATGTAGAGCCAGAGGTCTCCTTGGTATAAATAATTTTAGTGTCGAGGGAGTTGTTAAGCTGACGCTGATTGCTTCTTTTGTCCTCAACTGAGCACACCATTATTAGCTTTCCTCACCGCCTTACTCCCTATGCGAAGCTGCTGTGTGTTGTTTTTAGCATCAGACGTGGCTGTTTCACGCAAGATAACTTCTCTTGTTCCCACATTCTTCCATGCTTTCTTGCAGTGACTTGCAAATCGGATACCCTCTTCACTTCTGTCGCGTACTTATATGTTAGAACAATGGACTGTTACTGTTTCCGCGCATATTTTTTGTATTTCCTTCCGCGGCATGATACAAGGGCTTGTGTAGAGTAAAAAATGGATGGACTGGTTACAGCTTTCTTCGTTTGCTGTGCATGAGACAGACTCGACGTTTGTGCTTTGCGGGCGGATAGCTACCATCCCCAGGGTAGCTAATGTAGGAGATGCCTATCATCGCATATGGGGGCGTTCCCTCTCTTTTTCTTGCTTTTTGCCATGTTTGTCTAAGTTGAGCTGAGCGACGTAGGCTCATCCTTCGTCGATATGTCTGTGCATGGCCCCGCTCTCTTCTTTTAGCATGATTGACGAGGTTGTGTTTGCATATGCCATGAGGTTGTGTTTGTATGTGCCTTCGTTGTTGGGTACGACGTGTTTCCACAAGATGACTTCTTTTGTCTTGTTGTCGGCTTTTTTCTTTTTGCAGGGACTTAGCAGGTTAAACAGCTTTTCTCTTTCTAGCTTGTGGTCATCGAACTGACTGGCGAGGAGATAGCGGCGGGACCCGTTTGTAGCGACCGCGTTGCATCTACCGTGGTCCCGTTCGCTCAAGACCCTCGTGGCCACTCGTGGTGACGCGGAGGGTGCACTGGCGAGGAGATAGCGACGGGACCCGTCGCAGCGACCGCGTCGCATCGACCGTGGTCCCGTTTGCTCAAGATAGCGGGGCTCGCCGTATCAGCTGTAGCCCTGTCTGGCGCGGACGGCCTTCGAGGTCTTCACTACGGGAGCAGCAGAGGAGCAGACATGACAAGATAGCGACGGGACCCGTCGCAGCGACCGCGTCGCATCGACTGTGGTCCCTTTTGCTCAAGACCCTCGTGGCCACTTGGGACGACGCGGAGGGCGTGCTGGCGAGGCCTCCTGCTCGGGTCGTGGGGAGCGAGGCGACGCGAGGCGCAGGCGGTTTTCGAGGTCTCCACCGCGGGAGCAGTAGAGGAGCGGATGTGACAAGGATGGCCTTCCTTGCTGAGGTTACAGCATGACCAGGCATCACAGGCACCGAGGTCGACGCCGCGACAGAGTTGCCACGATGGAGCGCCGAAGTCGATGGCATGACAGAGCACCGGGCTTGATGCCGCGACGGAGCGGCAATGTCGACGTAGACGCCGCGACGGAGCGCCACAATGGAGCGCTGAGGTCGACACCACGACAGAGCACGGGCTCGATGCCGCGACGGAGCGGCAAGGTCGACGCAGACGCCGTGACGGGGTGCCACAATGGAGCACCGAGGTCGACGCCACGACAGAGCACCGGGCTCGATGCCGCGATGGAGCGGCAAGGTCAACACAGACGTTGCGACGAAGCACCACGGTGGAGCGCCGAGGTCCACGCCGCGACAGAGCGCCAAGCTGGACGCCGCGACGGAGTTGCCACGACGGAGCGCCGAGGTCGATGCCGCGATGGACAGGCCACGTCGGAGACGCCACGATGGAGCGCCTTTGCCTCTCTCTGACTTGTGATATCCGGAACCGACTGGCGAGGAGATAGTGACGGGACCCGTCGCAGCGACCGCGTCGCATCTACCATGGTCCCGTTCACTCAAGACCCCCGTGACAACCCCGGGGCGACGTGGAGGGCGTGCTGGCGAGGAGATAGTGACAGGACCCGTCGCAGCGACCGCGTCGCATCGACCGTGGTCCCGTTCACTCAAGACCCCCGTGACACTCCGGGGCGACGTGGAGGGCATGCTGGCGAGACCTCTTGCTTGGGCCGTGGGGGGAGAGGCGACGCGATGGAGCACCGCGGTCGATATCGTGACGGAGCGCCACGCTGGTCGCCGCGTTGGACGCAACGATGGAGACGCCACGACGGAGCGCCAAGACGGAGCACCGAGTTCGACGGAGCGCCGTGTCGGAGCGCCGAGGTCGACGCCGCGACGGGGCGTCGGGGTCGACGCCGCGACGGAGATGACACGACGGAGTGCCGAGCTCGACGCTGCGACAGAGCGCCGAGGTCGACGCCGCGACGGGGCGCCGGGGTCGACGCCGCGACAGAGATGACACGACGGAGTGTCAATATCAACACAGCGATGGAGCGCCAAGGTTGACGGAGATGCCGCGACGAAGCGCCAGGCTCGATGCCGCGACAGAGCGGCAAGGTCGATGCAGACGCTACGACGGAGCGCCATAATGGAACGCCGAGGTCAACGCCGTGACGGAGCACCTGGCTCGATGCCGCGACAGAGCGGCCAGGCCGACGCAGCCGCGACGAAGCGCCGAGGTCGACGCCGCGAAGGAGCGCCGGGCTCGATGCCGCGACAGAGCAGCAAGGTCGACGCAGACGCTGCGACGGGGCGCCACAATGGAGCGCCGAGGTCGACGCCGCGACGGAGTGCCAAGCTGCACGCCGTGACGGAGATGCCACGACAGAGACGTCACAACGGTGGAGTGCCGCGGTCGACGCCGTGACGGAGCGCCACAATGGAGCGCCGAGGTTGACGTCGCGACGGAGCGCCGGGCTCGATGCCTCGTCGGACGCCACAACGGTGGAGTGCCGCGGTCGACGCCGTGACAGAGCACCGAGGTCGACGCTGCGATGGAGCTCCAAGCTTGACGGAGATGCCGTGACGGAGCGCCACAATGGAGCACCGAGGTTGACGTCGCGACGGAGCGCCGGGCTCGATGCCTCGTCGGATGCCGCAACGGTGGAGTGCCGCGGCCGACGTCGCGACGGAGCACCGAGGTCGACGCCGCGATGGAGCGCCAAGCTTGACGGAGACGCCGCGACGAAGTGCCACAATGGAGCGCCGAGGTTGACGTCGCGACGGAGCGCCGGGCTCGATGCCTCGTCGGACGCCACAACGGTGGAGTGCCGCGGTCGACGCCGTGACAGAGCACCGAGGTCGACGCTGTGATGGAGCTCCAAGCTTGACGGAGACGCCGTGACGGAGCGCCACAATGGAGCGCCGAGGTTGACGTCGCGACAGAGCGCCGGGCTCGATGCCTCGTCGGACGCCGCAACGGTGGAGTGCCACGGCCGACGTCGCGACGGAGCACCGAGGTCGACGCCGCGATGGAGCGCCAAGCTTGACGGAGACGCCGCTACGAAGCATCGAGGAGTCGAGGCCGCGGCATCGCTGCTTGCCTGTGGGTACCCCGGTGGCGTAGTCCCTTGCGATGTCGTGCATGGTACTTGGTACCTTGCATGGTGGCATAGTCCCTTGCGATGTCGTGCGTGGTACTTGGTACCTTGCATGGTGGCATAGTCCCCTTGCGATGTTGAGAATGGTACCGCGTACCTGGCCTCCTAATCGAAAAAACTTCGCGTCCCTCGGCGTGGCGGGTAGCGCGAGTAGTCGTCTTCTAGCCTTAAGCTTTTCTTCCTGTATCAAATAGTTAGGCACTTACTGCAGGAAGGGATTGACACGCGGCAACATGCGTACCGGTTCCTTGCCCAAAAAAGAAGCGAAACACTTAGAGATAGGCGCACGGCGACGTGTGCATCGGGCCTTTCTTGGCTTGCAAGACGGCTCATGCGGGGGAGCGACAATACTCGACTCACATGGGGGAGATGTTTCTTCCCAGCCAATGCGAGGAGGCCTTTTACTCGACTCGCGTGGGGGACGGGCTGCATCCCGGCGCACACGAGGAGGTTTGGGTGCTCGGCTCATGTGGGGGAGTTGCTCCCAGCCAACGCGAGGAGGCTTTGCGCTCAACTCGTGCGGGGGAGACGGGGCTTCCCAGCGCACACGAGGAGATTCAAGTGCTCGACTCGCGCGGGGGAGATGGTTCTTCCCGGCCAACGTGAGGAGGCTTTTCGCTCAACTCGTGCGGGAGAGATGGGGCTTCCCGGCGCACACGAGGAGGTTCAAGTGCTCGACTCACGCGGGGGAGATGGTTCTTCCCGGCCAACGTGAGGAGGCTTTTCGCTCGACTCGTGCGGGAGAGATGGGGCTGCCCGGCGCACACGAGGAGGTTCAAGTGCTCGACTCGCGCGGGGGAGATGGTTCTTCCCGGCCAACGTGAGGAGGCTTTTCGCTCGACTCGTGCGGGAGAGATGGGGCTTCCCGGCGCACACGAGGAGGTTCAAGTGCTCGACTCACGCGGGGGAGATGGTTCTTCCCGGCCAACGTGAGGAGGCTTTTCGCTCGACTCGTGCGGGAGAGATGGGGCTTCCCGGCCAACGTAAGGAGGCTTTTCGCTCGACTCATGAGGGAGAGATGGGGCTTCCCGGCGCACACGAGGAGGTTCAAGTGCTCGACTCACGCGGGGGAGATGGTTCTTCCCGGCCAACGTAAGGAGGCTTTTCGCTCGACTCGTGCGGGAGAGATGGGGCTTCCCGGCACACACAAGGAGGTTTGTTGCTCGACTCGTGTGGGGGAGACGTGGCTTCCCGGCCCACACGAGGAGGTTTTGGGTGACGATGCTGAAGATGAGCCCCTTGTGTGCTATTCCCAAGTTTTGGCACCAAAGGAACAAGCCAGCAGGTGGGTAGCCACATGTCGAGCGGTGTCGATGGCGTGACGGAGTGCCGAAGTTGACGCCGTGACATGCTGTCGAGGTCGGCGTCGCGACAGAGCGCCGAGCGGTCGACACCACGACAGAGTGTTGAGCCCGACGTCATGACGGAGTGCCGAGGTCAACACCACGACGGAGGGGCGAGGTTGATGCCACAGCGCAGTGTAGAGGTCGACACCGCAACGGAGGGGTGAGGTCGACTCCGTGACGGAGTGCCGATGTCGACACCGCGCAGAGACACCGCAATGGAGACGCTGAGGTCGACACCGTGATGGCGTGTCGTAGTCGACGCCGTGGCGGACTGTAGAGGTCGACACCGTGACGGAGGGGCGAGGTTGACTCCGTGACGGAGTGCTGAAATCGACGCCGCGGCGGTCCGTAGGGGTCAACATCACGGCGGAGGGGCAAGGTCAACTCCGTGACCGAGCGCCGAAGTTGAGGCCGCGGTGGACCGTAGAGGTCGACACCGTGATGGAGTGTCGAAGTCGACGCTGCGGCGGACCGTAGAGGTCGACACTGCGATGGAGTGCCGAAGTCGACGTCGCGGCGGACCGTAGAGGTCGACACCGCGACGGAGTGCCGAAGTCGACTCCGTGAAGGAGTGCCGAAGTCGATGCCGCAGCGGACCGTAGAGGTCGACACCGCGACGGAGGGGCGAGGTCAACTCTCTGACGGAGTGCCGAAGTCCCTGCCGCGGCGGACCGTAGAGGTTGACACCGCGACGGAGGGGCGAGGATGACCCCGTGACGGAGACACCGCAACGGAGATCCCGAGGTCGACGCCGTGACGGGGAGCCGAGCTGGACGCTGCGACACCGGCGCGTGCCGTCCTTCAGGTCGTCGCTCTCATGCGCGTTGCGGTGGTGGCCGTGGCCTTCCACTTCGTTCTTCCTCACTTCTTAGGTGGAATAGCTCGATCGTCCTGCGGGCTGACGGTGGCGTCTTCGCACTCCCGGTGGCGACTGCAGTCTTCGTCACACGGCTTCTTGCTAGCTTCCCACAGACGGCGCCAACTGTCGTAGCAACGAGGCTAGACAGTGAACTTGTGGCACCCCCGCACGGCTACGCGAACCTACGAGGGTTGCCCGGGAAACTACGTCGCGGAGACACCGCAGTCGCGCACGCGGGTTGCACGGCGCGAGGACACTCGAACCCGCTGCAATGTTGCAAACCGGAGGAGAGGAGGAGCAAGCAAACGTGTATTCAGAATTTCTGAGATCCCCCCAAATGGAAGGGGTGTCCCTCTATTTATAGGGAGAATGGAGGGGTAGGAGAGATTACAGGAATGCCCTCAGGCATTTTACAATCATGCCCCTAGATGTACCAATGCCCCTGGGGGCGTGTAGGTCTTTTCCTTCGGGGATATTTCGGGAATATCCCGTGGGTCTTGCCCGTCATGCACGGACTTGTCGCCGTCACGGTCTCGGCATTGTGCGGTCTTGGCATGGTTACAGACTTGATGTTGTCACGGAATTGGCACCACGCAGTTTTGGCGTCGCGACGAGGTTGGTGTTGTCACGGAGTCGGCATCGAGCGGTCTTGGCGTCTTGACGAGGTCGGTGTTGTCGCGGAGTTGGTGTCGCTCGGTCTTGGAGTCGTGACGAGGTTGGTGTTGTCGCGGAGTCGGCATCGAGCGGTCTTGGCGTCTTGATGAGTCCGGAGATTCATCGATTTCTCCCAAGTACAGAAAAGGCGTCGAATCCGGGTAGCGCGGTGACCCCTTCCCCAACACCTAGGCTTGTCGAGATTGGCAGCTTTGAAGAACTCATCCGCGTTCACGTCCATGGGGTGCTTGCAGATAAACCCATCGACACGCACTGCATGCATAGAGAAGTGAAATATAAGCACAAAATTGACGCAGTTAATTATGTCAACATGTTCAGAAAGCTCGATCATTTGAACATATACATGCTTTAGTAACAAAACTGGAAGTATACATGCTTTAGTAACAAAACTAATATGTGTATATATATATGTATATATACATATTACATATATGTATATATACATATTACATATATATATGAGTATATGATATTACCTGTAGAGTACTTGTCAGTGACACAGAAGTCCTAGAGAGAGCTAAGGTTGATGCGATCACTACTATAGAAATAGCTTTTACAGCCGGTTTAAAAATGCTATCTCAATCGATTTTAGATCTACCTGTAGGCCAAGGGAGCTAATAACGTATGTTATCTCAGCCGGTTCATGTAGCTGGCTAGGATAACAAAACCTCGGTCGGTTCTCTCAAAAAATCGACTGAGATACAAATTCATTTCAGTCAGCTCACCAAACAGAACTGACTGAGATAATATCGTACCTCAGTCGGTTCATCCAGCTAATATACTATCTCAGTCGGTTTTACTAATGAACCGACTAAGATAATATTTGGAAAAAGTGTATTTTTCACCCCTCAATTATTGCCTGTGGGCACATTTCAACCCTGAACTTCAAACCGAGCAAACTTCACCCATAACTTTCAAAACCCGGGTAAATTACCCCCTGCAGCGGTTTTGTGCTGACGTGGAGTGGTTTTTTCCCGATTTGGACAACTCAGCATTCCACATGGACCCTAGTCAGCTTGGAAAATTCAGAAAAATTCAAAAAAATCAGAAAAATTTAAAAAAATAGGAAAATTTAAAAAATTGAGAAAATCAGAAAAATTCAAAAAAAATCAGGATTCCTAATTTTTTTGAACTTTTCTGACATATTCCTAATTCCCTCCTCCCACCGCTCCATTAGTTGTCCTCCGAGCTCAACTTCAATCAAGCTGGACTCCACCCCTGGAATCACCATCCGATTTAGTCATATAGCACCAGATATACCAATCTCAATATTGACGGTTGTAACCAACGAAAAAATCAGGAAAATTCAAAATTGAGAAATTCAGGAAAAATTTTAAAAAATCAAAAATCAGAAAAAGAAAAAAAGGAAAATTACATAATTCAATAAAAATCATGTTTTTTCTCCTTTTCTTTTTCTGATTTTTGAATTTTTCTAAATTTTTCTGATTTTTTTTGAATTTTTTCTGAAATTTTTTGAATTTTTTTGGATTTTTTTCTGAATTTTTGAATTTTTCTGCTTTTTTTGAATTTTCTGAATTTTTTTTGATTTTTTCCAAGCTGACTAGGATCCACGTGGAATGCTGAGTTGTCCAAATCGGGAAAAAACCACTAAGTTGTCCAAATCGGGAAAAAACCACTCCACGTCAACGCAAAACCGCTGCAGGAGGGTAATTTATCCGGTTTTGACAGTTATGGGTGAAGTTTGCCCGGTTTTGAATTTCAGGGTTGAAATGTGCCCATATGCAATAATTGAGGGGGGTGAAAAATACATTTTTTCCATAATATTTTGGATTGGCAAGAACAATTGAAATTTCTGCCAGTCCTAAGAAGAAGATATAATACAAATATACCCAATTTTAACCAGAATTCACAAATGCATAGACATTCACATCACTTGCACATACACAACGACAAAGAGTACTGCATAATGATGATAATATATTGTGTTCAAGCCTAGAGAAAGTATGCATAATAAGTGTTCAACGACATAAAGTACAGATATCAAGTTTCAACTACTCCTCACCAACTACACACTTGAAGGGCTCCATTGTGAACATACGACTAGGATCAGGATTGATGGGAATGATGACATCAATCTTTCTAAAGTAGGTACCACCCTACCTGAAATTGTGGGCAGTAACATCGCGAACATCCTCTTCTTTTTGAAATGTGACAACTATCATTCCAACGACATAGTGCTTAGTAACAATAAAGTTGGAGCCACCAAGCACGTCTTCTAGCATAGAAGCCATAATGAATGCTGGTGGGAAAGTATTCTCCGCCACATTGGCACGAACAACCAACTTAGTTGGGCCAAAGGGCACCCTCAGAATGTTCTTCGTCACCTGGCACATCTTGAAAACCTCTACTTGCTTTTTGTCCATTTATATCATTGATAACCATGAAAACAACCAAAGTAATTGAGTTACAAAACATATGAAAAAAGTACAATCCATCTACATCAACGATAATCTAGTTTGAGATAGGAACTAAACAACAAATGCTTTGTCCATGTCAAGATTGGAATTTTGGATCTGACTTGAAGAAGCATGCACGAATGTTCATGATATATATGAAATCATGGTTATAGGATCTGGGGAATACCTTATATTCTGGTCTGTTGGGCAAGCAGGGAGTCGACGGTGAGAAGGGGCGTCAACGGCAAGGAGGGCACGGTCGAGGAGGAGGACGTCGACGGTGCGGAGGGCCGTTGAGGAGGACGGCGTTCATAGCGAGTTAGTGGCCAGGTCGTGGAGGGCGTGGCCGGGGAGGATGCGCGTGGTGGTGGCTAGGGTTAGATTGGAATGCGCTTCATACCTGTGGGTTATTAGTTACTATATATCCCAGTCGGTTCCAAATTTGAACCGATCGAGTTATATCACTGTCGGTCCATATGATGGCACCTACTGAGATAATTTCTTCAGTTGGTTCGCATATTGAACCATTAGACGCCGCTTTGTCTTCAAACATCACTCTGTATCCCGTGCGCAACTGTCACTTTGTTTCTCCCCGCTGTCGCTTCGTCTTCTTTTCCAACCACTCTCCATTAAAATCCCTTTCCACGGATTCTTGACCTCGCCATTCCCTTCGCCTCAATCCATTCCCTTTGCCTCTTCATATTCCCTTTGCCTCTCTACTGCACGCCATGGAGTCTCCGCCGTCACCATCGCCGCCGCCCATCGCTTTGCTGACCGGTCCTCCCTCGCTGATTAGTTAGCCATCCAACTATTCGTCCTAGGAGTCCGAGCTGAAGATGGTGGTCTCCTCCAATGAGGAGATTGACTGATCCTCTAACGAGATGACGTCGCCCTCCGACGACTTGTGGATGAACGACTTCGATGGCGGTCTGCCGCCGCCCGGCTTCCTCAAAGGAGGAACACGACGATGACAACGACGACGAGAAGAAGGAAGACGACGATGAGGATGATGAAGGCTCCGAGGATGAGGATGATGATAGGGGGGATGCTACCGCGAATGACGATGGGCGTGCTTTCTCATCCTCAGTGGTGGAGGACGACGGCGAGTCCGAGGATGAGGAGGACAACTCCGATAGAGGCGACAATGATGGGAACGAAATCGGCGATGTCAGTGACGAGACCTCCACAGCGTAATCGTGCATTTACGATGTCGATAACCCACCGAGGAGGAGGTGTAGGATAGTGTAGTAATTAAATTAGTGTGCAATTAGTGTGTCATGTTAATTATTGTGTATGTAATGCTTAATCCAAAAATAGTCATTCAGATTAAGCAGTATTTTGCAATGCGAAAATAGTCATTCGGATAAATTAAGCACTGCATGCAGTTTCAGTATCTTTTGTGTACTGTCCAAAAGATGAACCAAGAACTTTTAATGCTGGTTTAGCCCAAAAACCAACTGAGTTAAGTTTTTAGCCAGTCCAAGCCAAGAAACCTACTATAATAGTTCGTATGTTGCGGTCGGTCTTGTAGTTCATATGTTGCGGTCGGTCTTGTATTATGCACTGCTGCATTACTTATATAGTCGGTTCACTCGGAGAATTGACTGAGATGATATATTATCTCAGCTGGTTTGTTTGCTTTAGCTGGTTTTCCGAGCTCAACCAGCTGAGGTGGATGTTCTTCCAGTCAGTTTTCCGTTAACCGGCTGGGATGTGGGGTCTAGAGTGGATGGCATGCTATGAGATCAATGCAAGAAGAGCACCGGGCAGAAGGAAGAAGAGGAGGAAGCCATTTGATTTTAGGCTTTACTCGTGCTGTTCCTAGTGTTTTTGGTGGGTGATGGTTTGGCCATGTAGGGGATATAGATGTGCTTATATAGCCGCAGTTCAAGGCTGTCATTGAATGAGCTTGTGAGCAACAAAAGAAGTCCGAAATGGTCTCTGGCTGCTAGAACGTGCTGATTAAATTAATCATTTTGCATCGACTTATCAAGTTTCCTTTTAAATATACCGACTAATTTGACGTTGTCTAGACGACTTGGTAGCAGTTAAATGTATGATCGTTTCGTGGGTTATATGCTATATATACTGCGTACAAGCCATGCCTCATCCATGCGCACATCCATGGATTGACGAAGCAATGAAAAGATAAGAGACCACGGGAATCCAAGAGACAGAGGACAACGAAGTAGCTAGCGGAAATCCACGTAATCAAGAAAGGAAGAAAATGAGGCGCATCGACCTCGGTCAATCCATGAATGCACTAAGAAATATCATATTATCTCCTTTTCGCACATAATACAACTATATCTATACCATTTTATAATATTTGAGTTGGTGATGGTGTCATACTTTTGATTACCTCTTTTACCCCTCTAACGACCTTCTAACAAATATGTAACAAAGTGATAACAAACTAACACCAACCCACGTGCATTTTGGTTACCTCTTTTACCCCTCTAACAATCCTCTAACAGACATGTAACAAAGTGATAACAAATTAACACCAATCCACGTGCATTCCGATCGAAGTCCACGTCTATCTCTTTTTTTCTCAGTAGTCTAACAAATCAAATCTTTATCTACAGCTAACTATTTTTCTCAGCAACCAACCCCGTACACCTCTCCATCCCGATCCTGCTCCTCACCCCCCATTGCGTGCGACACCTTGGCCGGCCCCAACCGGACGCTGCCGTCGCACCCACGCCCCCGTCAAGCCTCCTCTCCAGTCGGACACCGCCGCTGGCCTCGTCCCGCCGCCATGCCCCGCTCGGCCCAACCAGATTTGTGCCCTCCACTGCCCTCGTCACTCCGCCAACCGGCTGCCGCCTCGCCTCCGTCGCCCACCAACCGGATCCGCCCCCTTCGCTCCCCCGTGGCGCCGCCGCCCATCCCCCATTGCGCCGCCTTGGGCCCAGCCAGATGCCACCCCGCCACTGGCCGTGCTGTCCCTGTCGCGCCGCTCCTCCGCTCCAATAGGACGCCGCCCCCGCCGCTCGCCCTCTGCTCCAGGTGGACGGTGCTGCCCGCTGCCCCAGTAGTACGCCGCTCGCCCTCTCCCACTGTACACCACGCCCGCTCCGGTCGACGCTGGCGGTGAAGATACCAGCAGGGTGTGGCAGTTCCGCTACTCCTACTAGAGCAGTAGCCAGAGCTACGTGATGACCAAGGGGTGGAGCTGCTTCGTCCGCGACAAGCGCCTCGCCGCCGGCGACACCATCTCTGTCACCTGCAGGGCTCAACTTGGGAAGGCCTACCAGACGGCCGGAGTCCTCTTCAAGATGCTCTGCACCGTCAACAAGAACAAGAAGGTTGAACAAGTTAACCCGGAGGTTCGTGCTCTAGTCTCTATACCCTAATTATCATCTTCTTTCTCACCTGATATCTAGGTTCCCTCTAATGCAACGAGTTTCTCTGAATTTCCGCTGGGCAGATTATTCGCTTGCACAGGGATTCGCAAGAGAAGAAAGAAAGACATCTACGCGCCATTCAATATCCTCCCTCTCGATGCCGCAAGTGCATCCCAGTCCATCATGCAACTGGAGGAGATATGTACGATTCAGAGCAATGGAGCCTGTTTCCCCAAACAGAGCAATGGCATCATGTACTAGTTCAATGAAAGAAACTGATGTGGTCATCTGATGTGGTCATCATACAAACTGAATCCAAAGTTTCAAAGTATTAACTGGCTAGATTGTTAAATCATCATATTTGCTTTTTAGTTTAGGATTGTTTTGGTGCATGGTATAGCTTGATATGGTTCCGGTGCATGGTGCATCACCTATACAAAACAGTAGTTGCCCCTTTGGCATTAATCTTGATTCATTGCTGGTTGCCCAATAAAATTGTTTGTTTGGGTTTCGCTGCTCTGAAGAGATTAAAAAAACTGACTGAGGCTCAGCATGTGGCACTAGGAGGAATTGTTGCACGCGGCAGCACTGCACTCGTGTATAGATGCTTCTAGGCTCTGTTTAGGTTGCTCCTGCTATACGGATTTGGTTGCACAAGTGAATAAAAATAGGAAACAATTAGATACGGCTTTTCAGTAAATGTCTGTTATAAGACTTCAAGTTTACATTGCTATTAGGATATCTCACGTACAAATGAAATGCAGGATTCAAATGGAGATAGATTGGTTAAGAGGAAATATTGATGTGTCGAAGGAGGTAAAACCGAATGATGGATCAATTTATTCTTTTGCTCTTCCTCTTCCTCCTATTTTGCTTATGGTAGTATCCGTGGACTGTTGCAAAATAGAGAAGGAAGAGTACTACTCGCGTTGACCTCTTTTTGTACTCCTTCTTAACTTGTGCTTAATCTCTTTAAGTGTTTAATTACTCTAATCAGCTAGCTGCAGCTGGCCGGGTGAGATCCAATTTGGAAGATGAGTTTGAAACAAATTAAAGTTCTAGCAGTTTGAAACTATTTTCTCTATGCATGATTCTGCACGTCTTTCTATCCAGTTGGGTGTACTACAAACTTATGTTCGTTGGGTATTTTCTAATATCCCTATATACCAATAATAACCATTTCACTGTAATTAGATTTTTGAATGTTGGTTTGTTGTTTGGTGGGGGAGGGATCCATTTATTAAGTATTTTATATTTTTAACTGTCTATCTACCGGTCAGCAGAAGATACCCTTACAGTTATTTATGTTGCTCCTACCACTTACTCTTTTGAATGTAGAATATTTGTATAATTCTTGTGCATTATAGGAATTAATTTGGATGGCAATGAGCAATGCGCATTACAAGAGTTAGTCCTTTTAAAATCTGTATCCATTGCAACGCACGGGCACTCTGCTAGTATGTGGTGGCAATCTTATATTATCATCTCATCGATCACTAAAGTTATCAAACATTTACTCGATCAAAATTTTGCTCGGAGTGGTTACATGCAGGGAGGCCACGATTGCAGTGCATGCTTACTACATGAGAAGAGCAGGCACAAGTCTATGACGACTGGGCACCTTTCTTTTGAGTTAGTAAGAATTACTCGTGCTACGAGTTTTACCAAGACTAGTTCAATAACTGACCTATAGTTAGCTACTAAACGTCTAACCATAGACAGTTATGATAATTTTTATCATAGATTTTTTTAATCAAAATAGATATCACTGTGATAGGTCATCAGAGATGGTTTTCGAAAAGACTATCCTTTTCTTTTTTAGAACTATACGTAATAAAATCGGCCTAGCTCAGACATCACAGTGTGAAGGTTTTCTAAAAATACCGACTATGATAAAGCAGCCCAAAACAGCCCAGTCCAGAGTAGCCCATGTCAGCCTAGCAAAGGCTGCCCCACCGATGGTATATAAACCCTACGTACCGAACCACAATCCTCTGATCAATCCCCGACCTCCTAAGCCCCCCGCCCTCCAATGTCGCGCGCCCTCCTCTCTCTCTCTCTCTCTCTCTCTCTCTCTAACACAAGGCCGAGTAGCTACCGGCGGGGAGATGACAGGCCCTTCACGCAGATGCAGCAGGGCACGCTGCCGATCTCCATTTCGTTGTTACTGGACCTGTCCATGGGAGGGATGGGCAGGTAGGCACTCAGTGGCCCCTCGCTGGAATTGGAGATCCTCAGCGGGGGCTTGTCGGAGATGTCGTTCCAGCTGCCAGTGCCCATGACAGATATGGAGCGCCACATGATGGTCGGGATGGTCGCCCGGGCCATGGACGAGGGGATCCGACTCGCGTGGGCTAGCGACCACGTTTGGGCCAAGAACCTCAGCGGCGATGATTGAGAGACGCTCAACGTTTACACCTGCGACAGCATCTTCTCTTTTCTCAAGCCCGGTAGCTCGATCCTTGTACGCCGTCGGGAGCTTGTCGGCTCGTCTTCCTCACTTTGTCACCCTGTTGCGTCTAGCGCTGGGTGCCGCTCGTCCTCCTCGACGCCCACCTCTCTGATGGGGCCTCTTTCGCCCGCCTCTTGTGCTCCTTCCCCGTCAATGTGGAGGATGGGAACATTGAGGTGGCCGGGGCGGCCAAATCCAGCAATGATGCATCGTCCCCGAGCTCAAGGCAGGTGGCTGTGGGGATGGCCCACGAGGATCTGCTCTGGGCGTGGATCCGACCAGCTCGTCGATGCCGACTGCGATCAGTAGGTGGTGACCTGCCATGTCTCTTGAATATACGACCTAGAGTTGTAGGAGAGAGAATAGACTATATTATGGAATTGTCAAAGTATATATGCATAGGTTGGAGTCATGTTAGATCTATACTATATCTTTAATGTCTATATCACTACCTCAGAACACACCTTCACTGACGGGCCCAAAAAGCCCATCGCTGACGGGTTTCTCGCTCGTCACTAACGTCGCGTCAGTGGAAGTTCCACTTTCACTGACGGGCACAACGCCCGTCAGTAGATGTGAACTTTCACTGACGGGCACAACACGCCCGTCAGCAGAGATGCAGTGCAGGGTGCCTGGCAAAATCCTGACAAGGTATTTCACTGACGGGCCCTTATTCCTCGCCTGTCAGTGATGAGTTATTTCCACTGACGTGTACGTTTCTGTGCCCGTCAGTGAAAGTGTGATCACACTTTTTTTAAAAAAAATTTCTGGAAAGGCAATATGAAGAATATACAGCAATTAATATGTCAAATATTAAGCATATGTAACATTTAATATCAGAAATATGAATCACATATACCAAATTAATATCACAAATAGTAAATACACATATAAAAACAAGTTTACAACGAATTAAAACGACAAACAATTGAATTTAACAATGTTTATTCTCACTAGCCCTACTAATCTACGTCTACGACGCTTCGCTAGTACTTGCAGGGCGGCGGGAAGGGGGTAATTGGACTCCCGCGTAGAAATCTCCGCTTGGCCGGATGACTTCATTGTTGATGACGTACGCGAAGGTCTTCTGGATGTGGGCAAAGTCCTTCCTCCAGTCGTACTTTTCCTCGGCCAGATCGTGTATGAAGTTATTGAACTGGTCCTGGTTCCATTGCGGGTTGTGGGACATGACGAACGCGTCTATGTGAGCGCAGACGTAATACCCACATGTAACACTATTTTCCGGCTGTTGCCTACAAGAGAAGTTGAATTTGTGGCTCAGCTTCTTGCTCTTGCTCTTGCTCTCTGCTCCTCCCCCCCGCAAGTTGTATTCCCAAAAGGCGTCTTCCAGAACTTCCTTAATTCCTGAGAAGTCCCGCTTGGCACTTCTTTGGGAATCAAAATAGTATATGATTCTGGAAGGCTTGTGGATGACGATGAGGATCTAGTGGTCGCTGCGTAAAAGGTAACAAAGGAATATAAACAGACGGGGATACGTGATTAAGAACAGCAAACTAGGAACGCTAGTAAGTAACTTACGGGGGGTTGTATGGCATGAGCAAGTAGTCCTTATCCTTATGGTATATCAATGACGCGGTGATAAAATTTGTTAGGACCTGCTTCGCTTCTCGTATATAGTACTCGTTCATGATGATCGGATTGATTATTCCAAAAGCGCAGCTGGGCAGACGCCTAGACTCTTGGGCTTGGTAAAGCGCCCATAGCCTGACGAGCATGGTGTCGAGCCGGAAGAGGTTGAACAACATAAAGATATCTTCAAAATTGATGTCGAAGGTGTCGTGCTGTTTGTCGAGGAAGAAACCGAAATCTTTAGGCACCTCGACCTTAAAGTGTTGCACATAATCATCCCGATTCTGTGCCCTCATCATGATCGTGTCATGGAGCAGTTTCATCTGCGTGGGCAACCTCTGCACCTCATCATCTGGGAGCAAGGGCTCACCTGCCTCGTACACTATTCGTCGAGGCTTCTTGATGGTTTCGGCAGATGTCTGGAAGGATAAGGCCTTCTTCTTGCTGTCCTTGCTTGCCTCCTTCGCAGCGGTGCCGCCCCGTCTGTGTGGTCTTTTTCTTTTCCTCTCCGGCTCCGGAGAGGAGGCCCTCTTGCCTCCTGTCAACGCTTCGCCCACCGCGGCATTGAGCGTGCTTGGAGATAAGATCTTCTTTTCCACTGCGCTCGGGTCATGGCGATGCTTGGAGCGCTTTTCACGGGGCGGCGAGTCCTTCTTGGGTTGCTCCTCCTCCTGGGACGGAAGGATCGTCGTGTGCTACTGCCCGGCAAGATCGTCGTCCCGGTCATCGAACGAAACCGGCGTCCTGCACACGCCGAGCGGAGACGGGCCGGCTCCGGCTGATGGAGAGGGGATAGTTGACGTACTAGGAGAGGACACCCCGAGGATAGTTATCTGGCTCCTCGGCCACAGGATGTAGTACTCCTTACAGTCTCCTAGCTTCGTGACATCCTCTTCAGGGCGACAGGGACTGCGACGTCACTGAACTCGAGTTCTACCTTTGGCCATTTCTGTTTGATTACAGTATCGAAATCGGCGTCTAGCAGTTTCCTTGCTTCATATCGCCATGTCCTTAGTGCAGCACACATGATGCTGTCCGCTTTTTTTCAGACTCTTTCCTTGTCAGCCTCTAGGACAGCATACTTATCCCAGAGCTTGTCGAAGAGGACCTTTTTTTGGCCGTCCGTCATTTTCTTGAAGTCCTGGCATGTGATCCTGACATGCTCGCGGACGATGCACCCGCATGTGTTGCTGAACGACTTCGCAGCTTTCTCTGGACTTGCAGGAACACCTGTGACGCCGACCCGAGTGACGACAAATGTCTCGTTCGTCAGCTGGTTCCCTCCTCTAGGGTTGTACCGTCTCTTCGGCTTCTCTGCTGCTGACGACGGCTCCGGCGCCTCTTGTTCCTCTGACCCTGACTCGCTTGATCGAGAAGCGTCTGACGAGCCAGACGCACTCTCCTCATCTCGCGCCATGGCTATTTCAGGTGCCGAAGGTACATTCCCCGCCTCGACGGCAGGTTCACTGGCCGGCTCAGGGGCTGTTTAATCGGTTAGGAGCAGGGCGTCAATAGGGGCCGCCACGTCTAGGGCCGCCGCACTGTCATCATCTACGCGGGCTACTTCCCGGGTTGGCGACGAGTCCATTTTCTGATATATTAAGAAACTGAAACAAGGGCCCACCTATCAGCAAAGGACAGTTCGAAGCAACACTTTTAATTTTCCAAACAACCCATAATAGAGAAGATAGACTTAAAAATATCTCAATTTTCACTATTTTCATCAGGTTCAGACATCTACAAAAAAAGAGCAATGAACAATATGTCTTTGAACAGCTAAACACTTGAACTGAACTAGTAGCCAACCAATCCACACATCCTCAGAACACATCTTTCTCTCAAAGCAAACAATCAAAAAATCCATACGGGCATACATGTCATTGGTATCAAATAACCGAATAAGGCAACCGAGCTATACATCAGTAGGTAGATGGTAGGCTCAAGCAAGCAGCCACGTAGCAGCTAGAGCAGGCAGCGTGAGGTGAACCAGCCCCACAAGATCAAATCTCAGGAAGCATACCAAGCTTTAGGGGAGGAAGAGGAAGAAGCCAGAGGGGGAACGCATCAGGAGAAGGAGGGCCACCAAGATTGGAGGAGGAGAACAGACCACCACTAGGACCAGCAAATGAGCAATAGGAGCAAGGAGCCGCCAGCAAGCCTAGGAGCAGGATCAAAGGAGCCGAGCCCTTGTCCAACTTAGGAGTAAGGTAAAACTCCATCTGAACCATCACAGCATATATATATATATATATATATAGATCCCCTAATCTACAGCTGAGAGTAGAATAACTATTCTACACGCTGGCCAACCGACTGAGCCAGCCAGCCCAAACCCACCACGTCCCACCTTTTCACCACTGACCGTAAAACTATTCAGTAGATATAGTAAATCCATCGAACTATATTACTGTCGAACAGATCTCTCACAGTCATGTAACTTCACATGTAAAATACGGTAATTTTATGTCTTTCGAGTAGTAAAACAACATGTGTCAGCGTAAAACTCAGGACTGTAGTAATTTTTGTATAAAGCGTGTCGCAAAATTATGATTATATGTACACGATATTACGATCTCGCGGTCATCATTTTACTGCATGCCTGATCGTTCTATAATAGAAAGGAAATATTACTTCCATTTGTTCACAATCACTTGTGTAGCCCAGTTGGTTAGTAGAGAAGAGCAACATGCGTGAGGTCCAGGGTTCAAATCCCGCCTCGTCCTTATTTTTTCAACTAAAACGGATTAGGGGAATATTTCTTCTATAATGGAAATATTTCTTCTGTTTATTCACAGTCATTTGCATAGTCTAGTTGGTTAGAAGAGAAGAGTAACATGTATTAGGTCCACGGTTCGAATCTCACCACCTCATTATTTATTATTCAATTATAAAACGGACTGCGCGTGACTTAGAATTTTTTTACTGTCAAGATGTGCGTGAGGTAGTAAAGTTGTGTATAGGATGTCGTAAAATCTATCACAAAAGGTAGTAAAAAGTTGCTAAACTCAGAAGGTTTTCACAGTCGAGATGCACGCGAGGTAGTAAAGTTGTGTATAAGATATCGTAAAATCTATCGCAAAATGTAGTAATTCTGAGTCACGCTAAAATCTCAGCAGTAAAATCCCGTCCGAAAATTACTACTCGATACACATAAAATTACTGTCCCGCGTGGCTGGCTCGGTCTGGCGCGTTTCGGCCGGAGCGCAGAATAAGCTATTCTACGCTCACGAGCAGATTAGCGCTGCCGTATATATATATATATATATATATATATAAAGATGAAAGTTTGAGACCATAAGGGACCCTCAGAACCTAATTCTCATCACAGGAATTTTTGTAGAGTTTTGGTAGCATCTGTTCTTATCATTGGCACCATAGCAATAGCGTATATATCTATTCTATTACCCAAACAAAACCAAGACCAAGTGTAGCTTTTGTTCTTATCGATTCAGAAGGGGGCCACGAGCATGCATATATACATTTCGGCATTAGTAAGCTTAAATCAGGTGTAAGTCTGTTCTTATCAGACTCATACAATCCATTCTCAAATTCTTCTCAAGAGCATATCAAAGAAATTCGTAGACAACAGGTGCAGAATCTGTACATCACTCCACATAGCTCCACATAGCTTCGAAATCATCCACCAAAAAATCCATACATCACTCCACATAGCTTCCAAACATTCACCTAACTGTAGGAGGAGGGGCTCACCGGAGGGAGGCGGTTGGGGGGATGGAGGAGGGAGCCGGCGGTTGGGGGGATGGAGGAGGGGGCCGGCGGCGGAGAAGCTTGCACGGTGGAGGAGGGGACCCGGCTACGGAGGAGCTTGCGGTGGTGGAGGAGGAGCCCGGCGGCGGAGGAGCTTGCGGTGGTGGAGGAGTTCACCGGCGGCGGAGGAGGTTGCGTGGTGGAGGAGCTCACCGGCGGCGGTGGAAGAGGGGGCCGGTGCGGACGTGGGCACGGAACGATGGCGGCGGTGGCAAGGAGGGGTGCTCGGACGGCGGCGCGGCAGCCTGGCGGTGGGGTAGGGCACGGGGGCTCGCGGCTGGTTCAAATAGAACGCGCGGGCGAATGGATGAAAAATTTCGCCAAGTCCCACTTATATAGTCCGGGGATGACACCACTGACGGGCAATAAAAGAGACCCGTCAGTAGAAATCTTCTACTGATAGGCGATACAAGGTGCCCGTCAGTAGAAGTGAATAATCTGTAGTTTTGAGGTCAGCAGCATCACTGACGGGCACAGTAATAAAACCCGTCAGTGGAGACTTTTACTGACGGGCAGCCAGGATAACCCGTCAGTAGAAGTACATAATCTGTACTTCTGGTTCCTCATCATCACTGACGGGCACATATATATCACCCGTCAGTGGAAGTATTCTACTCACGGCTGATTCATGTTGCCTGTCAGTGGAAGTACATAATCTGTACTTCTGTTCTCGGCATCACTGACGGGTACGGTTATAAGACCCGTCAGTGGAAGTATATTAGGGTTTGTTCTTGTCATCCAATAAGGGCTGATTTTGTGGTTTGCGCAGTGGACTTATGGGCTAATTCTTGGGTTTTCGGCATGGACTTAGAGCATAGATGCAGCATATATGATATATTAACCATTCAATTCGATAAAATGATATTATTACATATTGACCTAGCTATTTCACGAAGTTCCGAACATATTGAGATTCCTTAAATCTAAATTACTCTGAACATACACAAAACTCTGAACATGCAACACGTGCCTAGCTATTTCACAAAATTCCGAACATATATAATGTATTAACCATTCAATTCACTAAAATGATATTATTACATATTGTGGTTCGTTCTGAATTGATCGGAAACCTAGATTTCATCATCTTCGACACGCTTCTCAATAGTTCTTCTGATCTTCTTGGTGGTATACGTCAGGCCTTCGTCGTGGCTGCATCTTATGTACGGGCACGCATCCTGAGAACTTTTGTGCCTCTTGCTCGTTCGATCATCAACATCTTCTTCTTCTGTGTCCGGATCGTCGAACTGGTTGTAGTCCTCTTCGTCAACTACACCATCGACTCCGACAATACTCCTTTTCCCTTTCCTCACGACAACGCGCTTCTTATTCTTTGGATCTGTTATGTAGAACACTTGGGCGAGCTGTTTGGCTAATACCCATGGCTCATCCTTGGGACTGATTGATTTGACTTGTCGTGACTCCGTAGGGATCGGTGGAGGTATCACCATGGTACTGGTGTTCATATCTTCGATTCTGACGTCTTTCGCCCATCTAACACGAAACATGGGGATCTTGGTCACGGTGTAGTCAAGTTCCCAGATCTCTTCGATCACGCCCTAGTACCTACACTTCTTGCCATGATGACCAGTTCTAGACTCCTGCGTTACACCGCAGTTCTGGTACGTACTGCGTTGGTCTTGAGCCTCGGTATAGAATGTGTATCCGTTGATATCATACGATTGCCACGTCACGACTTTGCTATCGGGTTCTTGTGACAACATTCGGATGGTTTCTTCTTCTCTATTTGTCGGCTCCCTTTCATACCAGTAGTTCTTTAGCCACCGGGAGAACTTTGCGTTATGTTCTTTCGTGAGCGCAACTGTGCCCTTTTTCAGATTCGCTTCGCGCAACTGTTTCATGTGGATCTGAATATAGGGCCGTACCATAGCCAAGTGTTGCAGCACCATGAAATGTGCTCTGTCATAGTCATCTGATCTTTCCGATCGATACACATGTAAATTTTTATGCCCGATCGTCCCTTTACCGTCGAGCCTGCCTGTGTAACGCGAAACTGGAACACCTATAGGTTTTTGATCACGCATGTAATCCGTGCAGAACTCGACGCCCTCTTCGATAACATAGTCTTGGATGATGCTACCTTCCGGATGCGCTCTGTTACGAACGTAGCGCTTGATAACCCCATTGTACCTTTCAAACGGGTACATGTTGTGCAAAAACACGGGACCAAGGTTCAGTATCTCTGGGACGATATGGATCGTGAGATGTACCATGACATCAAAGAATGCTGGAGGGAAATACATCTCAAGTTCGCATAATATGACAGTGATCTCGGCCTTCAGGTTCAGGCAGCGTTGCACCGTGATTGACTTCTGACAGATAGTGTTGAAGAAGTTACAAAGATCCGTGATCGTCTTGCGGACACCTGGCTCCATGATACCCCTAATTGCGACAGGCAGTATCTGTGTGATCATCACGTGGTAGTCATGAGACTTCATGCCAATCAGTCGATGAGTCTTCATGTCAACAAGTTTCCGGATGTTTGCGGAGTAACCCGAAGAAACTTTGACACCATAGAGGCATTCGCAGAGGCTATGGAGCTCGTCTTTACTCAGAGTGTAGCAGGCAGCAGGACAGCTAGTCTTGACTCTGATACCATTCTTCCCCGTCTTCGTCATTTCTCTGGTTGCCCACAGCTCAGGTCTTATATTCAAGTGTTGCATGTCTGCTCGTGCCTTCGGCCCATCTTTTGTCTTATCCGGAATATTGAGCAAGAGACCAA
Source organism: Stipa capillata (assembly GCA_019208055.1). Taxonomy (NCBI): domain Eukaryota; kingdom Viridiplantae; phylum Streptophyta; class Magnoliopsida; order Poales; family Poaceae; genus Stipa; species Stipa capillata. Next base: position 24,213 of record JAGXJF010003894.1, read on the forward strand.
GCAAGCTGTCGCAGACATTTTTCTCGACATGCATTACATCAATGCTGTGACGTGTGTCTAGGTGAGGCCAGTAAGGCAATTCCCAGAAAATAGATTTCCTTTTCCAGACGCCCTTTACCGGCGATTGTTTCTTTTCTTTTCCTGGCTCAACTTCATCCATTTCATTCAAGAGATCATAGATTTCTTGTCCAGTCTTCTCGCGAGGCTTTGGACGGACTCATACCGAACCTGATATTCCTCGGATCACTACCGAAATCTGGGTATTCGGCGTCGATTGCCCTCCACTGACAAGCATCGGCTGGGTGTCTCAACACCCCATCCTTTCTTCTCCCCTCTTCATGCCAACGCATCAGCTTTGCCTCCTTCTTGTTACCGAATAAACGCTTCAGACGGGGGAGGACTGGAAGGTACCATACAACCTTTGCAGGGGCACCACTCGTCACTTCTTCCTCGTCATCGTCTTGGTTTCTGCCGTGCTTATATCGAGATGTGTTGCACACCGGACATTTGTGCAGCTCTCTATACTCCCTGCGATAAATAATGCAGTCGTTTCGACAAGAGTGGAGTCTCTCTACATCCAATCCAAGTGGGCAGACCACCTTCTTGGCTTCCTCGGTGCTCGTAGGCAACACGTTCTCCTTTGGAAAAACCGTCGCGAGGTAAGCCAGCGTCTCATCGAAGCTTGCATCCGGACAGTTGTGGGCTGCCTTGATCCTTAGAAGTTCTAGCGTGACTGACAGACGCGTGTGCTCAGGATCGCAGGTGGGATACAGCGGTTTTGTCGAGTCTTCCATCAGTTTCGCAAACTTTGCGACCTCTCTTTCATCCTCGGGGTCTTCGACCACCTGGTCCACCATGTGACTGTCCCTCAACATTTCAGCCAAATTGTTCCCCGCCTCCTCGGTCAAGTCATCCCTACATTTCGAAATATGGTCTTCATCTTCTTCTGCGTCTCCATGTATGGCCTCTTCTTCTAAACATTCACGAGTAGCTAAAATTTCTGTCTCCTCCTCACCATGACTTGTCCAATGTGTATAACCTTGCATGAAACCTTTAGTCAACAAGTGTAGCTGCAGCATGCCTCTCTCCCTGAACATTATCGTGTTCTTGCATACGGAACACGGACAACACATCTTGTTCGCACCCTTTTTCTCCATATCTTCCTCGGCCACATCTAGAAACCCATTCAGAGTATTGACGAAACTCCGTGTTGCCCTTTCGCCGTACATCCAACTTCAATCCATCGATCCCTACAACAATAAACTGATTGATTATAGTCCAAATTAATAAAGTAATCACGAAATTTATTATTTTCTTTCATGTACTACGTCGTACCAAAGAGAGCTCGCTAGCTAGGGCCGTCAAGGAGCGGACTCGAGAGAGAGGAGGGGAGGGGAGAGGAGGGGAGGAGGGAAAATGGGTGGAGAGGAGTAGGGGGTTAAAAGAAATCTAGATATAGATTGAGGAGAGAGGGAGGGAGGAGGGAAGGGGGAGAGAGAGGGAAAAAGAGGTGCAAATTAAGGAGGAGGGACAAGATTGATCTAGATCTAGATCTAGATCTAGATCTAGAGGAGGAGGTAGAGAGGAGGAGGGAGAGAGGAGGGGGAGGAGGCTAAAGGGGGAGAAGATGGAGGAGACTAAGGGAAAAATTGGCAAAAAATGGGGAGGAAGGAGGCAGAAAATGGCTGGAGCTTGCAGCTGGCCGTTTGAGGCGCGCGAGCTCAACAGCTAGCTGCAGGCGCCACCAAGCACAATATATAGTCGCAGGGACTTTCACTGACGGGCACTACATAATAAACCCGTCAGCGATAAGTATGCCACGGATGAATTCCTGGGAGCACATTTTCACTGACGGGCCCTACGTAACCCGTCAGTGGAAATCCAACAATCACTGACGGGCACGTATAACAAGCCCGTCAGTGAAACTTTGTGTCAGTGGAGAGGCCAAGTTGGCATTCCGTTCCCACTTCTACTGACGGGTCTTTTTTTTGCCCGTCAGTAGAAGTTGGCCGTCTGCTCCAGTACGTGACCATCGCTGACGGGCACGTGTTCGCCCGTCAGCGATTCATCTAATCAGCGACGGGCCTCGGTGTGCCCGTCAGTGATTGTCTTGTAGCAGAGATCATTTCTGAGGTAGTGTATATATAAGTCGAGTAATCTTTTGTGCGGGTTTCTGCTTTAAGCAATGATTTTAGAATCTGATTCAATAGAAAATGAGAAAATACGCAAATAAAATAGAAGAAACAAATGTATATAGGATATTATATATTCTTATTCATAATTAGACATCATATATGGTTTTCAAAAACCTTTCTTGATATATTTTTGTCATCATGGACCATTTATCACAGATAGATCTGAGATAACGTCTTTTTTTTTAGCAATCAGGGTAGGAGTACTACCAATTCATTAAGAGATGAAAAGAGTTTTACATTTTAATATATACAAATCCTGACAGTTCATTGGGCACCGGACCTTTGCCCCACATGCGAACTACTCCCCCCTATATTGACGCTATTATTTTTTAGCAATCAGGGCAGGAGCACTACCAATTCATTAATAGATGAAAAGAGTTTTACATTTTAATATATACAAATCCTGACGGTTCGTTGGGCACCGGACTTTTGCCCCCCATGCGAACTACTCCCCCCATATTGACGCTGTTGAGGCTCGGGAAGGCTATTTCCCGTTGCAGGATATCTTCATACCTAGAGAGGCTATCTCTCTAACTGTAAGCCTCTTCCCTTGAAAAATTCACCTATTTTGCTCCTTCCATACGATCCAGATGATGTATAGCAGGTGTCCGCTCGTGCTTTTCCTTTGCTTACTATTTTGTCAAAACAGAAGGCCCTCCCACCATGAGTCGAGCGTCGTGAAATTAGAAGGTCTTGCCCGGTCAGGCTCCCCAACCCACTGTCCGACCATGTTCCAGACCCCCACGGTGAACGGGCAATCTTTGCACAAGTGGGTGACAGTTTCTGCCACGAGTAGGCACAACTGACAAGAGGGATTATGCAGCCATCCCCGGATGGCAAGGCAGTCTGCAGTTAGTATTTGGTTGTGTAGCATCAGCCAGGAGAACATCTTGCATTTCAGTTCTGTGTTTGCCATCCAAATCTTTTTAGGGGCAAACGAGCTGTAGCCTCCAAGGAACTGGGCCCCATATGCAGAAGCATTAATTGGAGTATTACCTAGAGGCACAAAGAGTCCAGTGGATGGTGTTTGGCCGGGCAGGCACAAAAGCGACATCCCGCAGAAGATCCCACAACTCAACAAATTGAATTAGCTGAGTCGGGCCGTTAATCCTAGCCACTGAGACTGCCCATGCATTTCCTTCCAGTTCTGCCCTTACAGTATGGTTCTTGCGTGTAGCTAGCTTGAATAGCTCAGGTGCACGTTGCCGTAATTGAGTTTCGCCTATCCAGTTGTCATGCCAAAATAGTGCCCTTTCCCTATTCCGGACAGAAATTTTTGTGGCGGCTCTAAATAGGTCCCAATTAGATGTGTCACAGGATAGTTGGGAGTCGGCCTAGGGGCGTCCTGGGTCAGTCCATTGGTACCATGGCCATCGCCGACACAACGCTCAGCTGAAACATTCAAGATCAGTCATCCCAAAGCCTCCTAATGCCTCGGGTCGGCACACCGTCTTCCATTTACTAGAGAGTGGCCCCCATGTGCGGACTCCGCATTCTCCCCCTTCCAAATGAACCCACGAGTGAGTCTATCGATCCTATTCCTGACCCATTTAGGAATGTGCAGCACTGAAAGGTGGTAAGTGGTTGTTACGTTAAGGACAGATTTTGCCATGCTCTCTGCAGGCGATAGATTCTTCCTTTTCCAGCTAGCCAGCCTAGATCCTATTTTATCAATGAGAGGCTGGAAATCAATCTTTCGTAGTCACCTGAAGTGCAGTGGCAATCTAAGGTATATTCCGGGGAAGGCAGCGATCCTAGCCGGGAATGAGTTGCGTAGCATATCAAGGTTGATACCTTCAAACCGGATTGGGAACATCTTGTCTTAAGCAAGTTTGTGCACAGCCCAGAGGCATTCTTGAAGGCATGTAGAATGTCGCGCAAGGCGACTAGCTCCTCTGGGTCAGGGTCAGCAAAACACCCGCGTTGTTTGCGTACAAGGAGACCCGAAGCTGGGTTGGGCGGTTTCAAAGTGGCTGCAGGATTCCAAACTCCGCAGCCTTGTACAAGATGTGCTGTAGTTGGTCAATGGCGAGGATAAAAAGCATGGGGGAAAGGCGGTCCCCCTGACGCAAGCCTTGGGCATGCTCAAAGGGTGGCCCTGGTACTCCATTGAGAGAGCACTCGGGAAGAGGAGGAGGCCCACAACATGCAAATCCAATCTCGCCAGCGTTGGCCGAAGCCAAGGTTTTCTATAACCTCTATGAGGTAGGCCTAGCTGACTGAGTCAAACGCCTTGGATATGTCCAACTTGAGGAAGAGGCTCGGAGTGTTGGTTCGGTGCAGGTCTGCTAGTGTGTTTCGCACATGTAGGAAGTTTTCGTGGATGCACCGGTTCTTTACAAAGGAGGTATGAATCTTGGAGACCAAAGAATCAAGCCGAGGGGCTAGCCGGTTAGCCATCAGTTTGGCGAAAATCTTGGAGATGCCGTGGGTCAGGCTAATTAGTTTGTAGTCCTGAACATGCTCTGGGACCGCCTTCTTGGGAAGCAGCACCACATTCGCAGAGTTAATTAGGTGTGCACAGTTTCCCCTTAGGTTGGATAATTGGCTGATTGCCGCCATGAGATCTGTCTTGATAATTTCCCGACAACGCTTGAAGAAAAGTCCAATGAAGCCATCTAGCCCTGGGGCTTTCATTGTAGGTAGTGAGAAAACAACCTCCAAGTTTCTGTGAAGGGAGCATCGAGTTCTAAGAGGTCGTGGCACTGCATGTCGAGGCCTGTCTAGTCCAGGCTACAACTCCTGGCCTACGGTGTGCCTACGTGTCCCAGGAAATGTGAATGGAGCTCCTTCTCCTTGTCCTCTCTAGAGATCACCAATCCCCTGTCAGTCTGCAACATATGGATGAAGTTCTTCTGTTGACAACCATTAGCCCTAACATGGAAGAACTTGGCGTTTGCATCCCCCTCGCGAATCCATGTGAGCCGAGAGCACTGCCGTAGCCTAGTCTTCTGAACCACCAGAAGCCCCAGATATCGGAGTTTGAGGTTATTTTGTAGCTCCTTCTCATCGGAGGAGAGAGGTCTCTCATCCTGAGCCTGGTCAAGTTGACCGATAATTTCCTTAGCAATCGCTAGCTGGTGCCAGCTGTTCCCAACCGAGTCATGGTTCCAAGCCTTGAGTGCCTTAGCCCTGTGGCATAGCTTGGTGTGGATTGTGCGAATAAGATCTCTGGAATAGGTGGGGCACTCCCAAGCAACTTGCACCGTGGGGAGAAAACCTTGGATGTTTGGCCAGTATGCCTCGAACGGGAAATGGCAAGCCTTCGGTAGGTCCGAGGTGCCCCAAAGGTAGAGAGGGTAATGATCAGAACAGGCGGTTGGAAGCGCTTGTAGGCATGAAGATGGGAATAACATATCCCAGTCATCAGTGCAGAAGAAATGATCAATCTTAGTGAGGGTAGGATTGGCCTGCTCACTGGACCAAGTGAATTTTCGCCCATAGACTTTAATTTCCTTGATGGACACGAAATTCATAGCCACTCTAACTTTTTGGACAACAGTCATTGATTGACCCTCCCATTGTTTTTGTCCATGTGGCATGAGTGATGAGGTTGAAATCTCTAAGAAGCAACCATTCGTTGCGAGCCATGACCTACGGGCCTTTGATCTCTTCTATGAAGTCCATCTTTTCTTGCTTGTCTTGAGGTCCATACACTTTGGTCAATTTAGATCGTGGCCGAGATTGTGTTATTGTGACGTGGACTTCAAACATAGTAAATAAATTATCTGATACTGCAATGATGACCCCCACATGTACCAATGGCCGGCAGCTACGCATAGTTACTTACAAAGCTCGCTCCCAGAATGGACCATATGCAATAGTCATTCACAATCGCAAGTTTGCTCTCCTGGATGCAAGCAATGGTGCAGTGAATGTCCCGGGCTAAGTCCCGGACTGCCTCGCGACGAACGCCCGCGTTAAGACCACGGGTGTCGACGAAACGTCTCTCGGACAGTAAACTTGGGCACCTCGGGTCGGGGGACCAAGGTGCTAAGAGGACGAATCGGGGAACGACGCCAAGTGACCACGAGAGCGACTCCGGATTACGGCCGAAGATTAATGCGGAAATTGCAATGGAAAATAGAACTAGAACTCGGAGAGAATAGCTTAGATTCATATGGGGGGTCGCTTCGCCCTTATATAGGCAAAATCGACCTACAAGTGAATTTACATCGCTGCCCCTAGGCAGATTACGGTTCTACCCCTGCCTGTTTCTCCGTACGTCGGGCGAAACAGTATGCTCCTTCTCGCTGCTACCTACTATATGCGCCAGCATATCCTTGACGTGCCTCGCTGGTACGGATCGCCACCGTGCTCGCCCCTTTTCCATTGAGCTTGGTAGCGGGCGGATTTCTTCAGGTTCTGGCATCTTGGCAAGGTGCTGTCCTCACCCCGGACCAGGCGCGCATCTCCCCTGCCTCGCCCTGGAGTGAGGCCAGCCTTGGGCGGGGCACCTCGCCGGATGTCTCCGAAGTCTCGGAGCGGACGCGGATCGATTCGGCCTCGTCCTGGGGAGGAGCCGTCCTCGGCCTCGTTCGGGGCTGGCGACGTGCCCCGACTTCGCCCAGTCACCACGCCAGAAGGGGATGACGTTCCTTGACCTCGCCCGGGCATCCCGCCCGGGGGGGGAGGAGAGGCGGACGACATGCCCTGACCTCGCCCAGAACGCCTCGCTGGATATTCCTGTGAATCTAAAAAGGGGCGCAAGGTAATTAATAACAGTAAAGGGAAAAATAAACAGGGGGTACCTCGTCCGGGACGACGTGATCGGACTCCCCCAGTAGTAGCCCCTTGCAGGTGCAATCGACGAGGGAAACAACGTCGCTCGCGGCTGCATCAATCCTTTTAAGTGGGAGGACGGGGAGTTCGGGACGAGGTGGCACCGGACTCCGAACTTCCTTTCCAACCTAGCCCCCCGAACATTCCCCCCGATCTCGGGTCGTAACCACCGGATCCGCCTCCTCCGCTTCCGCCCATCACGCCGCCTCGAATCACGGACTGCCCTGGGACCTATAAATACCCCGAGCCCCCCTTTGCGATCTCACGCTCCTGCCTCCGTCACTCGCACCTCGCCGCTCCCCGCGCCCGGCTTCCATCCCTAGCACAATTTGTCGCTCGGCCTGGATCACGCTCAAATGCCTTCGGGATGACTTAGCGCTTGAGGAAGAGAGGAGAAAAACTATGTCGACCAGCAAGGCCGCCGGAGCCACGAAACAAAAGGGGCAGAAGGCTGCCGAGAAGGTCACTTACACTCGGTGGCTCGGTGTGACTCAAGCGTTCGAGACCGCGCTGTCTCGTCTTCGTGATGCGGGGTGCTTCCCCCCTCGACTCGGACGAGCATGGTCCCGTCCTCCCAAAGGAGGGGAGCGCGCTGGCTGCCCTGCCCGAAGGGCACATCATCGTCTTCGCTGACCAATTCAGGGCCGGCTTGACCTTCCCGGCCGCCCCCATCGTCCAACTCGTCCTGAACCACTTCGGCTTGGAAATCTCAGACCTCAACCCCACGGCGATCTCGCGCCTGGCCATCTTCGGGTGGGCGATGAAAACAATGAGGATGGAGAGCACAGCGACTAGCTTCGCCATGTTCCATGAGCCCGTGATGACGACTTCTCCCATCCATAATGGCGCCCACTCCCTCTTCAGATCGATCGGGTTCCGAGGCAGTCGCGGGACCGATGCTCCCTACCCGATGATGGCGCTGAAGAATAAGTGGAAGAATTGGCGCAACGAGTGGTTCTACTACCGGGTAGGCGATCTCGGCTTCACCGGCGACAAGACCGCCCTTGGCTACACAACTCGCCAGCTTGTCGTCACCTCCACCGACTTGGCGAGGCGCGACGCCTTAGGCGAGATGAGCCACCAGCTCTCGTCGTGAGACCTCATCGAGGAGTTCCTTCTCCTGAGGATCTGCCCGCTCGCCACCAGCTGGCGGATGAAGTGCCTCCCCGTCAGCGAGGGAAGGCCTCTCGGCCCGTGCGCCTTCTACGTGTACAAACCCACCAAAGGGTATGACCTCCCCCGAGCGGAGCGGGAGGCGAACCTCCTCCTCGGCCAGTACCTGCCGTCCGAGGAGAAGGCCATCTCGAAGATGATCGCAGGGCGCCGGAACAGGGCCTGTGAACTCTTCAAATGGGAGGTCCCGCCTTGGCTGGACATCGTCCTGACCGGGGACACCAAGATGGGCGAGAAGAGGAAGTGGGCTACCTTGTCCTCGAAGGAAAGCAAAAGAGCCTCGCTCAGGAGCTTGCGGACTGGGACGACGACGCGGACAGTGATCGCCGTGAGTCATCCGCCCCGGGCGGGGCAAACACCGAGGACTCGGGCGATGAGGAGTCCGAGGTGGGGTCGCGCGCGGGGAGCGACGAGGGACCAACCGCGAAGAAGCAAACGGACGCGCTCGTGAAACCTGGCCCAGTCGCGGGGAAAGGGCCGATGAGTAGCCTCTTCGCAGCGGTCCACTCGATGGCTATGGCCCAGGAGAAATTTTCCTGGGAGTCATCTTCCTCATCCTCGTCTGATGTGAACATCGACGAGATGGCCGACATCATTGGGGAGGATGTCGCGGGCGAGAGCCTTCGGAAGGGCGCTCCAGCTAATGAGGCGATTCCGCCTCCTGAGGCCACTCGTCCAGGCGGAGCCTCGTCCGAGGGAGATGCGGCACAACAGGGCAGTGCCCCCCTTCGCCCGCGCTAGCCACGGGGGAGCCCTCGCCTCGCCCCACGGGTGCACGAGCGTCGGGCGGCGACATCGCGCCAAGATGTTCGCCTCCCCGGGCTGTGACCATGAGGGGAGCCCCCGCTCCTCACCCTTCGGGCGCGCTGGTGACAGTCCTATCCTCCTCCTCGACCCCAAAGGACAAGGCCAAGGGTCAAGGTTCCCTCGACTCGACCCTCCAGCCTCCTCCCGCCTCGCCGTTGGAGTTCGAGCTTGTGAGCCAGCCCGGGGCGAGGCTATCCGAGGAGGACGTGGCGTCGAGCTTCGCCAGGATGACGGCCTCCTAAGTCGGAGCGGCTGCTTGGGCCGCCGCGCTGAAGGTAATCCCGACTCACCTTTTCGTTCTACCATCTATAGCTTACTGACAAGCCTTCTGTTTCAGTGCGTGCTCGTCGCTTGAGCGCCTCCAACTCTGTCGCTTGGAGATGTGTCTGCAGTACCGCCGACCTTTTCGCCGCCTCCTTGGCCTGTCGCCACAGGCCCTCCACCTCGTCCGCCAGACTCCGCGTGCTTACAATGGCTTCCGCCATTGGTGGCGCCTACGCCCCGACGGCAGGGACTGTAGCTTGGGACCCTCCATCTGCCGCGACGTCGGAGGTAAGCTCGCCCGAGCGGTCGAGTCCCATCGACGCGGCCCTCATCGCCTCCACGTTCATCTCGCCTTCCGCTAGGGAGGAAGGGAGCTGAACCTCGCGTCTTCCGCTCGCCGCTGCCTTCTGCCTGGTTCCAGTCGCTCCCTTCCTCGGTCGAGGTGACATGGTGTAGCTCCGAGTCAGAAGTACGTCGCCCATTCGATCCCCACAGACGGTGCCAACTGTCGACGAAACGTCTCTCAGACAGTAAACTTGGGCACCCCGGGTCGGGAGCTAAGAGGACGAATCGGGGAATGACGCCAAGTGACCACGAGAGTGACTCCGGATTACGGCCGAAGATTAATGCGAAAATTGCAATGAAAAATAGAACTAGAACTCGGAGAGAATAGCTTGGATTCATATGGGGGGTCGCTTCGCCCTTGTATAGGCAAAATCGACCTACAAGTGAATATACATCGCTGCCTCTAGGCAGATTACGGTTCTACCCCTGCCTGTTTCTCTGTACATCGGGTGAAACAGTATTCTCCTCCTCGCTGCTACCTACTATATGCGCCGGCATATCCTTGACATGCCTCGCCGGTACGGATCGCCACCGTGCTCGTCCCTTTTCCGTTGAGCTCGGCAGCGGGCGGATTTCTTCGGGTTCTGGCATCCTGGCGAGGTGCTGTCCTCGCCTCGGACCGGGCGCGCATCTCCCCCGCCTCGCCCTAGAGTGAGGCCGGCCTTGGGCGGGGCACCTGTCCGGATGTCTCCGGAGCCTCGGAGCGGACGCGGATCGATTCGGCCCTGTCCTGGGGAGGAGCCGTCCTCGGCCTCGTTCGGGGTTGGTGACGTGCCCCGACTTCGCCCAGTCACCGCGCTAGAAGGGGACGACGTTCCTTGACCTCGCCCGGGCATCCCGCCCGAGGGGGGATGACATGCCCTGACCTCACCCAGAACACCTCGCTGGATATTCCTATGAATCTAAAAAGGGACGCAAGGTGATTAATAACAGTAAAGGGAAAAATAAACAGGGGATACCTCGTTCGGGACGACGTGACCGGACTCCCCCAACAACGGGCATTCCAACAGAGTATGTTAATATTTTGTTGTGCCATGGATGATGTTATTTCTCAGTGTGTAGGGCGACAGGTCTAGCCAATGAAGATAATGTGAACAAAGCAGGGTGTGTGAAGGAGGAGGTCGTCGTTTGGCAGCAATCATATACACGCACATAGGAAAGTAGATCAATTAAACACGATGGCGTGACGGACGACGAACGCAGAGCACACAAGCGGCCTAATAGGGATCCTGATAACACACGATGAAGATTGGCATGTAACATGGATGCAAACTCCTACAAAAGCGCCTGGAGACTAAGAGAGCAAGTGCGGCACTAAACCACTACAAGTGCCTTCGCCTTTCCTTTGCTAGCATATTTAGCTCTAGTGTTGATCTTTTGGATGTTTTGTACCAAACAGTCGAAGGCCTAGATGGTTGTAGTTGCCGAGAGGAGGAGGGGCCTTGAATAGGTTGTCATATGCTTCACGAATAACATCATCAAAGTGCGCCTTGGGGTCCATGAGGCCGATCACTTTTGCTAGTAACTCCTGCACAACTACTTCACCAGCGCCTCCCTTCTTGAGCTTCCTTATCGCAATCCATCCACTACGGTGTGGAGTGTCCTCGGTGGGCACCCTGGCCTTGCGCCACATCATCGACATCAGCAGGAGGGGTGGCCGAGGCAGCCTAGTTATCTTCTGCAGGAAGCCGGCAAGTGTATAGGAATCTGAGACCTCTTCCACAGTGTCCTCTTTCATAGCCTCTTCCCCCTGCATTGGCCCCTAGTGCGCATCCATTTCGGCATCCCCGGGTGGCAGGGGACTTAGTCTTGAGGGCACCAAGGGCGTTGAGGTGCCCCCGACATTGAGCTCCAAGTGGTGAAGCGGCAGGTCTTTTGTGAGCTCCACGGCTGATGCCCAATCCTGTTGCGTGTGCGTGGACTTGTGTGTTGCGTTGTCTTGGGCAGCCCTATATGGTATAGGAGCCTGTCCTGAAGACAATAGGGTAGTCGTGGTGTCCTCATTGGCAAGCTCAATAGCCAGGGGCTTCTGGTGAGTCGGCGGGTCGTCATCGAGTTCTAGGACTGGCAGCAGCTCCGTTTGTGGCGACGGCTGCAACACCGATGCAACATTGCTGGCCGGTGCTGTAGGAGTCTATAGCGGGACCAGCTCGTGAGAAGGGGGAGCAGCTGATGCTGCCGCCGCTGTCTCTGTAGTCTCCGTGACTGAGAGGGAGGACACCCCGTTCGCAAGCAATCTGACAGGATTCGACGCCGAGGGCGACGGCTCGTACCAGTCTTCAATCCCCTTGCCATTGATGGCCAGACCCGCAGGGAGTGCCTCTTGCCCTCCCGATGTCTTGGTTGATTGGTCCTGCTCCCTCATCGGAGAACCGACACCGCAGCCCATGGGAGTCCAGCTCCTCCACTCGAGTGTAGTTCTGGCCGCGGCCGCTGTTAGTTTAGTTGGCGCGGCAATGCCCAACTCGACAACGACGAGCTCAGCTCGGCGCAGGTAGTCCGTGGCCCTCTCAATCCACGGGCGCACGCCAGCGTTGTCGTTGGTGAAGGCCATGTTTCGCAACTCAGATCGAAGGGTCGCCACCTACACCACAAATTGGCTTTGCAGATTGATGTCAGTGGCAGGTTTGACCTTGATCACCAGCAGCTCCTTGGTACGGCCAGGAAAGTCCTCATGGCGACGATGGCCCCACCGATCCGCCCCCTAGCATGCTCCGTCCTGACGCCGGGGTGAACGGGTTCGCTGGCGACCCCTCGTGCCGTCCCGGCCGTCTGGGCTCCGTCGTCTCCATGTCGGCCACGTCGGGAGTTCCCCCGATCTGCATCATCTGGGTCTTCATCATCTTCTCTATGTCTGGAGTCGCATGGGTGGTCGTTTTTGTCGTGGCTGACGCGGGACTCCCTCCTAGGATCAAGGCGGATGCCATCCACCAGTCTTGAAGTCCACTCGTAGTTGGTGACCACCGGCTTGTTGGAGAGAGCACCGGCAGCTGATGATTTGCTGAGCTACCTGAGGCGTCCAGGCATGCAGCGGCACATTTTCGAGGCTAAGGTGCACCCGGTAAGTCATGGCGAGGCCTTCAGCATTTGCGAGCGGGCGCCAAGGGAGAATATGCACCATTCTGCCACGGTGGGTGAAGCGCGCTGCTTTTCACCGCAGCATCACAGTGATGGCGGTGCTCGAAGCGCACTAGAAAGGGCTCTGAATAGTGCCTGGAGGCCGTGAATTCGGAGTGCCGGAGGCTGAAGTGGCTCTGGAAGGCTTGCTCCAGGTCGTCGGCTCCTACCCCGCGTGGCTCCCCTACGAACCAGGCAACCACCGCCTTGGCCTCGAGGTCGTGCATTTCCTGTTCTAGCTCGAACGACATCGGGATGACAACACAATCTTCGTCTGGACGGAGGTCCGGCGTGCTAGGACCGTTGCGGGTCATGCGAGACAAGCAGGCGGCATGACGGGTTTGATGTTGTTGAGGAGGTTGGCACTCGACGAGAATGGGCAGCAGGACACGGCTCTGCTGGAGCGGCAAATAGGCTGGGGTGTGTAGCTGTGCGTGGCCAGCCAGCGTATGAACTTCCTTGCGGTGGGATTGAAGGAGCTGATTGTGGACAAGAATGGGAGGTGGCAGTCTGGCGGCCGTCGCGGCTTCGAGTCGTCGTCTACAGCGGCGAGCAACGTGACCAGAGTGGAGGCAGAGGAGACAGCGCACCGGATCGCGGCAGGCGGCAGTTGAGAGGTTTGGGCGAGGCATCTAAGACATTTTCCTTCCACCTTCTGAAGTAGGCTGGGAGGGAGATGGTGTGCGGTAGCTGGCCTTGAATTGTTTCTTGAATGCCCATCCCACCGGCGAGGCGTACGGCGGTGCGGCCCAACTCTTTGCCAGTCCGGGCTACTCCAGCTTTCATCACCCCTAGCAGCGGCGTCCACAGCTGGCATGGTGGGGCGTAGGGGAGTCATGGCCGTAGGGAGTTGGGAGCTCGAGGCGACAGGTGAAGGAGCTCCGCCTTGAATGCACGCTCTGGCGTAGCTGCGGCCGGCAACCACCGTGGATTGAAGCCGCGTTGCGGAAGCAGGGGCAGTTAGTTCTCCCTGTCCGGCCGAGGGGGAGAACCTGCCGGGCTGCCGCTGAAGATGGGACACATAACTCCCCTCCTGTGCTTGAACGGCGGAATGTGGCTGGGCGGAGGAGGTAGCTGGAAGGGCCGGAGGCTGAGGCAGGGGCTGAGCTGGTGTCTCCCCACCGGAAGGAGCTGATGCGGAGTGGACGGAGGCCGTTCGCCGCCGGAGCGCCCGCACGGGCTTGTCTTCATGCCCCCTTCGTCGCTCAATCCTCACGTGATAACGTCTTTCGTTTGCAGGATGGGCCTTCTTGACTACTTCATAACGTACCGTCATGGCCTCAGCTGCTTCTTTTGTTACATGCATGCATGGAGATCAGCACTGTTGTGGAATTAAAAACAGCCGAATTAGGCCGACTATGCATCAGATGATAAAATGATTGGTATACCGTCACATATTATGTACCCGGAGGTTATTTAATTGTTTTAAACAATTTGTTGGCTGCTTAATTCTCAGAGTATATTTGCCAGTTATTTACGTTAATACTACGTACTGTTAATCCGAATATGCACCGATGATGAATAGATTACAAAATGCAAGTTAGGACTAAATATGCATGTTTTGAGTAGCTAGAGTTATCGATAGTGAATGTATATTCTTATGAATCTACTTCTGTCCATTAAAATCAGCCAACCGCAAAACGATTACTCAAATTAAGTTAATCGCTTTCCATAGGGGAGTTGTGTTGCCTTTCTTTACTACAGTTAATATATTGTTGTTGATTATAACTAACGCGGTGTCTTGCACATAGATATGTATTATTATACTATTTATTAGAATACTAGATTAACAACTGGGTCATTTATACGTGATATTAGGTCAGTGCATGACACTGTAATTCGTATTTTGAGCTAACCGCTCAGTTGTTTGTACTAAAGCGACAAGTTCGTTGTGCATGATACCATATCAGTACGGGTAACTAAAGTTCCAGACCGTGAGCCGAGTGATCGTTTATACGTGATATTATGAGGATCCACCATATCGATGGCCATTTGTAATCGTCACATAGGTACTATTACAAAAATCTATCTATCAGCTGTGATATGACGTTTAATTACAAATCGGTTACGGTATGTTTAGTTATAATTATGATGGTCTATCACCTATGATCTCTTTAGGTATGGTTATGAAAATCTGTCGACTATGATTTGTTTAAGTACAGTTATAAAGATGTATTGGTTCTGATCTGTTTAAGTATAGTTATAAAGATTTATCGGTTGTGATTTGTTCAAATACAATTATGAAGATCAATCGGAATGTCTAGGTGTAGCTATAAAGATCTATAGGTTATGGTACACTGATAAAAAGATAGTCTATCAAATTAATTACCAAATGTTTTACATTTTTATGAAAATTTCTAACGTGTCTACCTTTTTTTTGGTTAATCTGTCATGTATTTTTAATACACAATAGAACATATTTTTGGTGCGTTTTATTTTTTACTACGTGTTTTCCATGTCTTCGGGCAGAATATATAGTATGTGTACATCTAGCTATTACGGAGGGAGGGAGGGTGTCAACGAGGCAGGTGCAACAGGGGATGCGGTACAGTGTGGAGCGGGCGATGCCGAGAGCGTGGCAATGAGGCACTTCCTAGCTAGGAAGGGAGACCGTGACAATATGCGGTAGCTTGTGCGACACGCGACCATTCCTAGAAAAATAAATAAATCAGACGCCTTATTCAGACGGTTTCGTAAAACCGTCACAGATAAGATGTATTTGAGATGGTTTTTTAACGAAACGGTTTTTTAACGAAACTTACATTCGACACGGTTTAAAAGACCCTCTCGAATAGAGAAGACATTCGAGATGCACTACTACAGAATGAGTCATCCAAGACCCCTTATTATGGGTGGTTTTTTGCCTATGACAAATTATATCAAAAAGGGTTCGTATGAGACACCATCTAGCACTACTACAAACAACGTCATCCAAGATCGGTATCACTGACGGGTAAACCGCGCCTGTCAGTGGTGAAATCATTTCACTGACGGGTAGGAAAACTACCCGTCAGTGATGAATACGCGATGAGCCTCAACACTATTATCAAAGATATCATTAGTGACAGATGGGAAAGCATGCAACCCGTCTGTGATGACTTTCACTGAAGGGTAGATTTTGCGTACCCGTCCGTGATGACATCATTTATTATAGATGGGTAGGAAAACTACCCGTTAGTGATGACCTGCAGTGTCAGCACGGACGGGTAAAAAACTGACCCGTCAACGATGACCAAACTAGCACTGGCGCGCATAATTTTGGCCCTCCGTGATGACTTCTTCTATCTATAAATGCGGGACGGCCTATTATTTTCACCGCGTTGAAACCCTAGCTTTCTTTCACACCGCGCTGTGGCCGCCGCCTCCTCCCCGAGCCCCTCGAGCCAGGATGTGGTCGCCGCCTCTTCCTCGAGCCCGGATCCGACCGCTGCCTCCTCCCCGAGCCCCTCCGAGCCCGGATCCGGTCGCCGCTTCTTCCCGGATGCGGTCGCCGCCTCTTCCTCGAGCCCGGATCCGACCGCTGCCTCCTCCCCGAGCCCCCCCCGAGCCCGGATCCGGTCGCCGCCTCTTCCTCGAGGCCAGCGACCGCTCCTCCGCCTTGCAGCGGCGCCGGCACTGGTGGAGGCCGCCGTTCTCCCCTCTCCGTCGCGTTTGTGACACTGCGCTGCACTGCACAAGACACTTTTATTGGAAAGAGTGTCTTGTGCAGTGTAACTCCCACCAATGCAAACTGTCTCTAATGAGTAGATATCGCAAGCGCCTTTTATATCGGACTACCATATCATAGACCATTATTTACAAGAACCGTCTATGATTAGTAGGATATCACACAACGTTTTATTTGAAAACTGCATGTGATGAGACGTTCATTTATTACGAGCCAACGGCTTTCCCAACCCGAACCTTGTCTTAAATCTTAGTTCTTACAGAGCGGTCGCGACAGCTCTAGTGATTTTGCAGCATGGAGTCCAATTGGTTGAAAAGAACCATGGATTTGGGGGAGATGTTGCATATCCACTTGTTATTGATGATCTAAAGTAAGTGATTGGTTCAAAAAATAAATAATCTTAAAGATCTAGCTTGTTGAAGAGAAAGAATGTAGATTTGGAACTTGGTATGAGGCAAAAACTATTTGTTCTTGTTGATCTTAAGGTTATTAATTGGTTGCATTGCACTATATTGAACATATTGCTAGCCAGTTAGGGTGGCAGAAAGAGAATTGTGGATGGTTTAGATATTATGAAAGAGAAAATGTAGCATACATTATTAATTTATTACGTTAGATTTGATTTATCTTGTTCATTATTTAAGTTGTACTTCTCATAAATAAAAATTATAATTGTTGGTATTTTGTCTGCTTTGTAAATAGGAATTAACCTTGTTAATGAAATGAAATATTGAGAATCTTTAGACATAGTCAAAACTAACATACTAATGACATAATTAATTAATATTGTATTTATTAATTTAGTCTTATTAAGTTATACTTGTCATAAGTAATTTTTGTAATTACTAGTAGCTTGTATGTTTGGTAAATAGCAATCTTGTTAGCTAAATATAATATTATGAATCTTTAGATGTAGTCAAAACCCACATAGTAATGACATAATTAATTAATATTGTATTAATTAATTTACTCTTGCTAGCTACTTTGTGCCATGCATATATAGTAACCCTCAACATTTAATTAACATGAATTAGGTTTTGTTTTTTATGCGTTGTGTAGACGGACCAAAGCTGGATCTATGATGGTAACAGCTTAAATAAAGTGTACCTTCGTGGTGTGTTAGAGTTCATAAGAGCTGCAGAAGAGGATAAGCTAAACAGGGGGAACAATATATTTGCTGTCCATGCAAAGATTGGGAGAATCTATGTATGTCTGGCAACTCAGAGAAGATCCAAGACCAGTTGATTCGGAGGGATTTCAAAGAGTGTTACACATATTGAACAAGTCACGGTGAACAGCAGATGATACAGTAAGTGGTAATTATGACATCACGGAGAAAGAGAATTATATGGCAGATGATGTCGATTCTGATTCAAATGAAGATATATCATCGGGCATTTTCGACCATTTAGATGAGATGTTGCGTCATGCAGAAGGGAACCATGATACGCGGGGAATATGAGAAATTCATAGTCGTGATGTGGGACATGAAGAAACCTTTGTTTGAGGAATGCAACATGAAGTACACAAAGTAGTCATCTGTGTCTGAACTGCTGAAACTAAAGGCAAACAACGAGTGCTCAGACAAGAGTTTCATGGTTAGGTCTCTTAGTGGACATTCTTACAGAGGGACATGAGTTTCTTACAACTACCTACAAAGCCAAGAAGGTTAATTATTTTTCCGCTGGGAATGAAAATACAATGAATACATGCATGTCGGAATGATTGTATCCTCTTTCGCAAAGAGTATCCAAACCTACATATATATCCTGCGTGCAAGTCATCCTAATACAAGCGTAAGGATAAACCAGATGAGGATGAGGGTGACGAGGTGACAAAATGTATTCCAATTAAGGTGATGTGGTATCTGCCTATAGTTCCTTGTTTGAAGCATTTATTTGTGAACCCAAAGAGGCAAAACTATTGCATTCACACTCTGATGACCGCAAGAATGATGGAAAGCTTATACACCCTGTTGATTCCATCTAGTGCAGAAACATCGATAGGAACTTCGAAGAAACATAAGGTTTGATTGAGCAAGTATTGATTGAATCATTTCGAAAACATGAGCAGCCGTCATAGCACTTGGCATCTGAATCTCTGTATCTACAACTTTCTTCCTTGGTTGTGCATGAAGCGTAAGTCCATTATGATGTCGATACTTGAGCAAAGAGCCAAGCAACTTGGAAACGATGTAGGTGTTTTCTAGAGTCATTGATGGATGATCCCAAAAAATTGTGGACCAATAGGGTAGAGGTATTTGATGCACACAAGTGAGTGAACTTCAATCTGCAAAAGTCATTATTTTCACCATAAATAATTATCCTGTCCTTGCTAATCTTTTGTGGTAGAGTATGAAAGGAGAAAACCATATACAAATTGCTTGGATGATAACGCGATTGTGTGGCTTAAGTATTCGGGGAAAACCGTGCAAATGCGTCACTGTAGGTACCTTCGAGGGATAACCTTTACTATCGAATATAGAAACAATTTAACGGACGAAATGAGGATGATACACCTCCTAGGAAATTTAGTGGTAAAAATATATATGATATGGTTAACGATATCAAAGTTATCCAAGAGAAAACAAGGAAAGTCAAACCTACACGTGAGAAGTCTGTGTGGATGAAGATGTTGATATTCTGAAACTTACCTTATTGGAAGCACCTACAAATTTGTCATTGCTTTGACATCATGCACGTAGAGAAAATTGTATATGATAACGTGAATGATCTACTATTGAACACTAAGGGAAAAACAGAGGATGGCCTCAAAACATGGCTTGACTTATTGGATATGAGAATCAGAAAGGAGTTATGACCAAAAGAGATTGAAATTAGCTGTGAAGCTTGTTGTTATACTCTATCAAAGGCTGAGAAAACAGAGTTGCGTCAATTCCTGTATGGTGTGAAAATTCCTTCCGGCTACTCCTCCAACAGCAGAAGATCTTTTTCAATGGGAGATTTGAAATTGATTGGCCTGAAGTCTCATGATTGTCATGTGCTGATGACTCAGATACTCCCAGTTGCAATTCGAAGTATTCTACCTATCAAGGTTTGAGGGATGATCCTGAGGTTATGTTATTTTTTAACAAAATTTCTCAGAAGGTCGTTGATCCCTTCGAAATAGATGATCTTCAGAAGGAGGTGGTGACGATTCTAACTCAGATTGAGATGTATTTCCACCATCGTTCTTCAATATCATGGTCTATCTCATTGTACATCTTGTTAGAGAGATAAAGTGGTGCAGGGCCATGTCATATGTAGCATGTACTGCTCGAAAGGTACGTACATGGGAATTCTAAAACACTTTGTGTGAAATCAATCGCGGCTGGAGGGCAGCATTGTTGAAGGCTATGCAAGTGAAGACGTAGTCGAGTTCTACATTGACTATATGATTGCATTAAAGCCCATCAGTTTGTCTCAATGTTGCCATGAGGGAAGGCTTGGGGGTACCGGAACCATCAGCAAGAAATATATCGATCCTGAACGGAAAGTTATTGATCAAATCCATTTCACGGTATTGCGACAAATGACTGTAGTGAGTTTGTACAGCGACCAACACAAGGCCAAGCTACGAAAGAATAATCCGAAAACGACTGATGTTTGGGTCACGAAAGAGCACAACTATCAGTTCAATAAATGGTTATATGATCAACCTCATGGGCTATCGTAAGGTAACCTTACGCTGACATGGTTGGTAGAAGAACCATCATATACAGTTTTGACATCACAAGATCTGAACATAATTTATACGAAAGCTTAGCATCAGAAGAACACAAACCAGAATAATGGCGTGTGCACAGATGTTTGAGATACATCTCGGAAGAGGTGCTTGTACTATTGGTACATAGAGGAGATATGGAAGTTGTACTACGTAAATTTCAAGATTCTCCTGTTTCGGTGCCGTTGGGTCAATCCCTCACAAGTGAAAGTTGGTTAGTACGGCTTCACAACCATTGACCTAACAAGATCTGAACATAATTTATACGAAAGCTTAGCATCAGAAGAACACAAACCAGAATAATGGCGTGTGCACAGATGTTTGAGATACATCTAGGAAGAGGCGCTCGTACTATTGGTACATAGAGGAGATATGGAAGTTGTACTACGTAAATTTCAAGATTCTCCTGTTTCGGTGCCATTGGGTCAATCCCTCACAGGTGAAAGTTGGTTAGTATTGTTGAAGTTGAGGATGTAGTGGATGAGGTTGAGTGCGATCAATTTGACGAGTGCCTTTTTTCCCGAGATAGCATAACACCCAAGAAAAAATCAAGGACGAAGCTACCAAGCGTACACAACGATCATCATGAAGACTCATATTTGTAGAAAAGTAGAAGCATGTTTCCTATGCAATTATGTGGATTAACTATGGTGACCTATTATCTCCTAGGAGATCACCCTTGACTACTATTTAGACATTAATGACTTTTGTATTGGTATATTTAGCACAAAAGGAAATAACAAATTTGGAAGATGTTTTGCTATACATCAATACCATAATTGACACCTATCGGCCGTAATTAAAAGAATGCAAATTAGAAACACTGTAACAGGACAATGATCAATGATCGAGCAACATTTTTAGTCCGATAACTTGACAACATATTTGATCAGACATAGTAAATCTTGTCACATGACAACACATTGATCGGATGAAAGAAAAACCCTATAAAATATATATTTACTAGCTGAAGGCTTGCGCGATAGCGCAACACCTGTGTAATCAGTCTTGTGTCCCATGGTTAATTATAAACATATTTTAAAATTAAAATGGTAAATATTAAAGGTAAGGAAAATATTTTCGAGTTGTAAATACTTCGTTGTTTTTCAGTAGAAGTTTCGCGAAATTAATTTGTGAAACCTTAACTTAACACATAGCATGTAAATAGCTTCACTGGGATTGCGCAATGCTAAGTTACATCTTCAGCTACAACCCAGTCTTTTAGATGCTATAGTCTGTCATTTACTTTAAATATAGGAATACCTTCCAATATTAGAAACACCGGGAAGAATGTGTAATAATCTCGCTAAGTCATTTCGGATAGGAGATAAAAAAAATTGTTAATTCAATTGGATATTAGAACATGTGAAGGATTCAAGAAAACATGATTATGATTTGAGATGACGAAAATGCAATGATTAATGAACTTTTTCGTACACATTTCAAGTTGTTCTTTTTTCATGTTTTGCTTGGGAAGTAGGGCACGCGATAGATTTCCAATATATGAAATCGATACAAGTAAACTACATTAAAGATGCCTCGTGACCCGTTGCTAATAAATATAAACTCGGATGTAGGGTTGCAAAAGAGAAAGAAATGGGTTTGTTAAATGGAGTGGAAAAATGGATTCGGGACGTCGAAACGGTCAAAATGGAGTATATGTACTGTTTAATGCGGGTCGGGTTCCAAACAGTACTGGACTTGTTAAAGATTTGTTCACGGGTCAAGTGAACAGTACTAAACCCATTATAAACAGTGTTAGACATGTTACTTTTCACCGTTTGATTTAGACCATCCATGCTAGATCCGACGGCTGAGAGTCGGCCACGTCATTAGAAATGACGTGGCGCGGCGTGCTGAGAAGCCAGGAATCCCAGCTGCTTTCTATATATTAGATGGAACTTGTAAACGGTTTAGCAGCTCAAAACAATATACAAGTCCAAAACTTGGACATGGGTGATCGAGCACGCAGGGAGTCTAGCCTTGACTTACCATCTTGCACTGCCTAGATCCCGTCTAAAAACGTGTGATATTTTTCCTAAAATTTTGTGAAGATTAAAATGTTTCTTACTTTCTCTGTTCGTAAATAGTATATGTACTGCGTGAGAGCCACCATCCAACCTTCGATGAGAAAAATATATACGAAACTCAAGATTGTTCAGAGGCCACGGAATCCAATAACAGAAGACAACGCAGTAGTTAGCCGATTGTGTCAACAAGGAAGAAATTCAGGCGCGTCGATCCATGCGTGAGTGCACCTAATACAACTATCTGGCAATTTCTTATTGTCATAGATCACTAAAGTCATCAAACATTTACTTGGTACGAATTTCTCTAGGGAGTGGTTACTTGCAGGAGGCCACGACATTGCAGTGCATGCATGCGTGCGTGCCTAACCAAGAGGAGAGCCGGCACAAAGCTATGACGTTCGATCGAGCTTTTTTTTTCTAATAAAGGAAGAGCTTTATTATGTCCTGATTTCTGCGTCGAATAAATGCACACAACTCTAAGAGTTTGCAAGATCAGTGTTGTGTCCACTGGCACTAAAAGAACCGATTACAAAGACCCCTCCAAACATGAGGATATCATACAGTACATAATCTACTATGCAATCACCATCTATATGGCGAGATAAATTACCTGGCAATTACTGTCATTTCATCATCTCCTCCCTGTGCCAAGACAAGTTCAATACATAACCTAACTATCTAACAGAAAACAACGTTGCTTAGGAGACATGATGCATGACATCTATTCATATCGCGCCAATTGCAATCCTAGAATAGCAAGGAATGTGTTATACTGCACAGGTAGCGTGAAAGGAGAAACGAGTGGGAGATGGCATATAAATGAATATATACTTGGGAGGGCAAACGTGTCGTTGGTGAAAAAGTGAATATGAAATTGTCCGGTCTTAGCGGCATAAAATGATTAATCTGTCTTAATTAGGCTCTTATATATGGTAAATGCCATGTTTTCTTCACATGCGTGTATGTGTTTTAGATAACAGAAACCTCTGTACCGAAAGTATGCACAACCAACAATAGTCATTATCACAAAGTTTGAAAATTAAAGAACCAAAACAAATCAGTTTTACATTCGAATCGGCAAAGGTCCCAACGGACAGAATAACTAATGAAATAAAGTTCACGACCCATGTAGCTGACCATCACACAGCCGTCTACTAGACCACCGTCACACATGCATGGAAAATGAAAAACTCAATTCACGCGACATCTGATTGTTTGCTCGATCCCCTTCGCCGTAAAATGCATGTATATTAGTATATACAACCACTATATCCGTACCATCACATCAGACATTTACAACGGTCAGCATCAAACTTTTATTAAATTACCAGATCTTTATGCAGCCTCTTCTATTTTCAAACAAGGGCAAAAGAGTACCCCCCAAGTTTTGCTTTATTAAGGGAAGACAAGACACCAGAGTAGCGTATGACATAGTCTCACAAAAACTCGTGATGCCAATTATTCAAAAGGTTGAAATACGTTGAGGGCTCACAGACAAGCACTAGCATAACATAGATTTGATTTATTGTATAGCTTAACATAGCTAGAAACTAAAGCAAGCCATTTGCACAGTCCAAATACAGATCTTCCATGCAATCAACAAGGCTTGATTTAGTAGTGGTTGTTCTCCCAGAATTGAGCCTGGAGCCAGTCTATTGTCTTCTTGTCCACCTGAAAGGCCTTTGCCAAAACATCATCTGAGATTGGCGGCTTTGACCCAAACACAGCGTTGGCAATGGTGATAGTCCCAGGGTTTTGGCTGCTAAGTGCAGCAATTGCAACCGCCGGCTTGTAGGGGTTGGGGTTGAATTGGAAGTGGATGAGCCCTTCTGGGAAAACGAACACATCACCCTTGTTGAGCACCTTGGAGAAAAGCTTGTTACCTGGGTTGGACGTGACAAAGCCTACATAAAGTGTCCCTTCAAGCACGGTGAGAATCTCGGTGGCACGCGGGTGAGTATGTGGTGGGTTCTCGCCCAACGGCGCTTAGTCGATACGCGCCAGGGAAATGCCCAATGTGTTGAGGCCAGGAATCCGCATGACATTGATCAAGGTGACGTTGGACCAAACCTTGCTCACTTTCGTGTCCCTTGGCATGTCAAGTTTGGCTGCCAGGAAGAAGTCCTCCGCTTTCACATCTTTTGGGTCTTTGCAGACAAATCCATTGACAAGAACTGTAATGAAGGTAACATGTACAACATCCGAGTCAGAATGTTATCAATAATCTTTAACATATATATACTTGTATGCTGATTTTACACGTAAATATGCGTGTATGAAAACTAAGAAGTGATTGATCTTAACAGTGCTACAAGTACATACCATGTGAGCTGTTGTCTGCGACGCAGAAGTCTTGGAGAGGACTGGGATCAGAAGCGATGGCCTGCCATGAGACCAACGCGAGAAGAGCAGCGAGAAGGAAGTAGGAAGAGGAGGCCATTAGTGTTTTTGCAGAAGTGCTTGTACGTGTTTGTGATGTTGTGTGCTTTGGCCTTAGGGAGGATGGACGAGTATTTATAGCAGCAGAAAGAGGTGGTGATGTTGTGAACAAGCCAAGAAGATTTGTATGGCGAGATAGAAATGGTCATTTATTTAATTGAGCAGGTAGAGTGTGCCAACTAATAGCAATATGTTATCTGGAACCGATCAACTTTAGGAAGGTTCCTCATGGTTTTCCTTTTAATTTGTGTACGGGCAGGGGCGGACACAGGCCTGGGCAGCTGGTCGCAGGCCCAGGCCCATGAGCCCATATTAATCTTTCTTGAAAAGAAAACATTGGGCTGAGTAATGTTTATGTTAAGATGGTGACCAGGTACGTACGTAAAAGTGATCTAATTAATGTCGATACTTGAGCAAAGAGCCAAGCAACTTGGAAACGATGTAGGTTTTTTCTAGAGTCATTGATGGATGATCTCAAAAAATTGTGGACCAACAGGATAGAGGTATTTGACGCACACAAGCGAGAGAACTTCAATCTGCAAAAGTTATTATTTTCACCATAAATGATTAGCCTGTCCTTGCTAATCTTTTGTGGCAGAGTATGAAAGGAGAAAAACATATACAAATTGCTTGGATGATAACGCGATTGTGTGGCTTAAGTATTCGGGGAAAACCGTGCACATGCGTCACTGTAGGTACCTTCGAGGGATCACCTGTACCGTTGAATGTAGAAACAATTTAACGGACGAAATGAGGATGATACACCTCCTAGGAAATTTAATGGTAAAAATATATATGATATGGTTAATGATATCAAAGTTATGCAAGAGAAAACAAGGAAAGTCAAACCTACAGGTGAGAAGGCCGTGTGGATGAAGATGTTGATATTCTGAAACTTACCTTATTGGGAGCACCTACAAATTTGTCATTGCATTGACATCATGCACGTAGAGAAAATTGTTTATGATAACGTGATTGGTCTACTATTGAACATTAAGGGCAAAACAAAGGATAGCCTCAAAACACGGCTTGACTCATTGGATATGAGAACCAGAATGGAGTTACGACCAAAAGAGACTAAAACTAGCTGTGAACCTTCTTGTTATACTCTGTCCAAGGCTAAGAAAACAGAGCTGCGTCAATTCCTGTATGCTATGAATGTTCCTTCTGGCTACTCCTCCAACAGCAGAAGACCTTTTTCAATGGGAGATTTGAAATTGATTGGCCTAAAGTCTCATGATTGTCATGTGCAGATGACTCAGATACTCCCAGTTGCAATTCGAAGTATTCTACCTGTCAAGGTTTGAGGGACGATCATGAGGTTATGTTATTTTTTAACAAATTTTCTCAGAAGGTCATTGATCCCTTCGAAATAGATGATATTCAGAAGGAGGTGGTGACGATTCTAACTCAGATTGAGATGTATTTCCACCATCGTTCTTCAATATCATGGTCTATCTCATTGTACATCTTGTTAGAGAGATAAAGTGGTGCAGGGCCACGACATATGTAGCATGTAATGCTCGAAAGGTACGTACATGGGAATTCTAAAACACTATGTGTGAAATCAATCGCGGCTGGAGGGCAGCATTGTCGAAGGCTATGCAAGTGAAGACGTAGTCGAGTTCTACATTGACTACATGATTGCATTAAAGCCCGTCAGTTTGTCTCAATGTTGCCATGAGGGAAGGCTTGGGGGTACCGGAACCATCAGCAAGAAATATATCGATCCTGAACGAAAAGTTATTGATCAAATCCATTTCACGGTATTGCGACAAATGACTGTAGTGAGTTTGTACAGCGACCAACACAAGGCCAAGCTACGAAAGAATAATCCGAAAACGACTGATGTTTGGGTCACGAAAGAGCACAACTATCAGTTCAATAAATGGTTATATGATCAACCTCATGGGCTATCGTAAGGTAACCTTACGCTGACATGGTTGGTAGAAGAACCATCATATACAGTTTTAACATCACAAGATCTGAACATAATTTATACGAAAGCTTAGCATCAGAAGAACACAAACCAGAATAATGGCGTGTGCACAGATGTTTGAGATACATCTAGGAAGAAGCGCTCGTACTATTGGTACATAGAGGAGATATGGAAGTTGTACTACGTAAATTTCAAGATTCTCCTATTTCGGTGCCGTTGGGTCAATCCCTCACAGGTGAAAGGTGGTTAGTACGGCTTCACAACCATTGACCTAACAACTATTGCATACAAAGATAACCATTTGTACTAGCAAATCAAGTTGACCAGATCCTCTATGTAACCGATCCTTCAAATAAGACACGGCACATAGCCATGCACTCGAAAAGGAGTATTGTTAAAGTTGAGGATGTAGTGGATGAGGTTGAGTACGATCAATTTGACGAGATGCCTTTTTCCCGAGATAGCATAACACCCAAGAAAAAATCAAGGACGAAGCTACCAAGCGTACGCAACGATCAAATTAAGACTCATATTTTTAGAAAAGTAGAAGCATGTTTCCTATGCAATTATGTGGATTAACTACGGTGACCTATTACCTCCTAGGAGATCACCCTTGAATACTATTTAGACATTAATGACTTTTGTATTGGTATATTTAGCACAAAAGGAAATCGTCGTAGATACAAGTCTAAACAGTAAACTTGTGGCACCCCCGAACGGCTACAGTGACCGTCGATGGTGCACGTTGAGTATGAGCGAGTATGATCCTCCGAACGTCCGTCGAGCTGAGGCACGAAACACGTACGACAGGGTGAAACACGAGCCGTGTACGAGGAGGCGAAACTCCCATCGTGTACAATGAGGTGAAAGTCACTCTTCTATTGAAATGTAGAATTAGGGTTACAAGATTTCTCTCCCCCTCCCTCTACCCCTAGGGGGGTATTTATAGGGTTTGAGGATGGAAAAGGGGAGATTACATTTTTGCCCTCAGATTCGGGGAACTTTACAAGGGCTTGGTCGTCATTTCCCATGCATAGAAGATATTTTGGGAGAATATTCGGGGCATCTTCGGGGAATATTCTCTGGCATCTTTGGAGGAATTTCAAAGCAGGTCCACGCAGTCCTTGACAATGCCGATGCAGACCCTGACGGCGACGGACATCGGGACAATCATTGGTGACGTCGACGTAGTCCTCGTTTTGACGTCGTCGGCGTAGACTTCGACGATGACGGACGTCGAGGATGCCCTTAGCGGTGTCGTCGTAGTCCGTGATGACGGCAAAGACTGTGGCTGCCCTTGACGGTGTCAGTTTGGTCCTTGACGGCACATGCGGAAGACTTTAAAAACGGGCTAGTGCGGGGACCCCTACCCCAACAGTAGCCCCTCGACGATTCGGGCGATCGGGTGATGAACGCCCGGACCGGCGCACCGATTCCTGAGGGGTCTGCACGCGGTCCGAGCTAGTCAGGGATGTATGGAGGTTCAAAGCTTGGAACTGTCTGTACAAACAGATGAAGCATGGGTGCTTGATAGGCAGCCGCCGCGGTAGCAAAAACTGCAGATTCCTTACCGCGGCAGGAAAGTGGCAGCGTTGGGGAGGGAGTTTTGCAACCCTGATTGTCGAATAGTCTTCACGGCTGTGAGCGGGAGGCCAAACTGTATATCTCCAGAATGTTTGAGCCAATTCCGAGAAAGTCGATG
Source organism: Stipa capillata (assembly GCA_019208055.1). Lineage (NCBI taxonomy): Eukaryota > Viridiplantae > Streptophyta > Magnoliopsida > Poales > Poaceae > Stipa > Stipa capillata. The sequence goes on from JAGXJF010003894.1 coordinate 52,396, forward strand.
AAACGACTAGTGGAAATCCCAACCCGAAATCGAAGATTTTGAAAATGGCACCTCGACAAAAGTGCTCAGCACAAGCTGTGATTAAGGTGGAAAGCAAGTCCTCAACTCAAGCTAACCAGGGAAACAAGAATCACCCAAATCAGAGTCCGGGTGAAGGAGATATGCCCTCCGCAAGATCTGAAAAAGTAACAAAAAAACTTCTAGAGCCAAAAAGTCCTAGTTTGAAGCTGAATGTTGAGGGTCAATATGGGTATAGGTGTATACACGTGTAGAATTTTTGGATACGCCTCGCCGTTAGCTTCGATTTGAGTGGTCGTGGACCTAAAACAGACTCCGTATGAGAATGTTATGGCCATTTTACTAAAACCTCTGAAACTAGAGCTGGATTTGGATTTGGTATTGAAGGGAGGTCCGGAGGTGCCGCCTGGAATCCGGGTGGTCCAGAGGTTCAGTCCGGAGGTTCTGGACCTAACCTCCAGATCGTGGTTCCTGAGGGGGCGGCTTAAACTGCCTTTAGGCCAGTTTAAACCAGCATAGTCGGTTCCAATAAGATATTTTCGCGTCCGCTTTAAACCGCCTTGAGGCCGGTTTAAACCGGTGTAGTCAGTTTCGGAGATATTTTTGTGTCCGGTTTAAACCGGCCTCAGTAGTCGGTTCCGGAGATATTTTCGTGTCCGATTTCAACCAGCTTGCGTACTCGGTTTAAACCGGCGTAGTCAGTTCCGGCGGGATATAAAGCCCTCGGTGCTTTTTTCTCTCTCTCTCACCCTCACTCTCCCCCAGCTCATCTCCACCAAGCGCTGTGCTTCACGTGGGTTAACGAAAACCGAGCGGCCGGACGATGATGTGCGCATCTTGAGCGATGCAGAGGTCATGGTGTTTCTCATGGGCCTTGCCCAATGCTCCTAATGAGTTTGAGCTTTCATCATCATAGCCTCATGGTTGTTTCGATTTTTCGATCGATTGTACTAAGTATGCATGCATCTTGTAATAATGAAGGGGGCATCGATGGGGATATGACGTCGTACCCCACCTCCCATCCGAAAACAATTAGCGCTCGATGGCATGCTTGAGAGCGGTCGTTCCTTTGCGACATGCAGTAATTAGAAAATCAATATGTTGCTAGGTACTCGGTACCACGCTTTACGCCTCATTCAAAAACACTTAGTGTTTGAGGTGGCTCGACATCGCGGGGAGCTCATCATCGCATTACCCCGGAGGGAAGGGTCACTCTATCGCGAACAGAGATGGCTCAACATCGTGGAGAGCTTATCGTCGCGTGACCCCGAAGGGAAGGGACACTCTATCCCGAATGGAGATGGCTTGACATCGTGGGGAGCTTACCGTCGCGCGACCCCGGAGGGAAGGGACACTATCCCAGATGAAGATGGCTCGACATCGCGGGGAGCTTACCATCGCGCGACCCCGGAGGGAAGGGACACTCTATCCCAGATGGAGATGGCTCGACATCGCGGGGAGCTTATCATCACGCGACCCTGGAGGGAGGGGACACTCTATCCCGAATAGAGATGGCTCGACATCACGAGAGCTTACCGTCGTGCGACCCTGTAGGGAAGGGACACTCTATCCCGGATGGAGATGGCTCAACATCACGGGGAGTTTACCGTCGTGCGACCCCGGAGGGAAGGGACACTCTATTCCGGATGGGGATGGCTCGACATCGCGGGGAGCTTATCGTCGTGCGACCCCGGAGGGAGGGGACACTCTATCCCGGATGGAGATGGCTCGACATCACGGGGAGCTTACCGTCGCGCGACCCCGGAGGGAAGGGACACTCTATCCCGGATGGAGATGGCTCGACATCGTGGGGACTTACCATCGCGTGACCCCGGAGGAAAGGGAGACTCTATCCTGGATGGAGATGTTGGAACCTGTTTCGAAGGTGCACGATGCCGCCGTTCTGAGTTTTTCATTGAGGCTTAACAATGCATGAAGGCCAGTTACAGAAGGTGGCGATGGCCGACGCGATAGCCTTAACCCAAGTAAACGAACTAGCGGGCACAACGACTGACGCAGCGGTCCCTACCCTAGCTGTACTATCCAAAATACAAGACTGTCGATGCAGCGGCCATATCTAGAGGAACTGGAGCTACACATAGTACTTGCAGAGATTGTCAGCATTCTAGCTATGTTTCAACCCGACCCCATCGAGGGTTGCCAGGCGGAACGCTCCCGGGCGAGTGGCATCAAACACCTCATACGGTCCTTCCCACTTCGAGCTTAGCTTGCCATCGGCCTCTGGATTCACCTTCTTCTTGAGCACGAGGTCAGCGACGTGGATGAGTTGTGGGCGAATAGTCTTGTTGTATGCCTTTGCCATGGTGGCCTAGTACCGATCGATGTTGAGAGCATCCTCCTGCCGAACGGCGTCAAGTGCTTCGAGAGATACTTCATGGGAGATTTTGTCAATGATCATTGCAGTGCACAGAGACCCAATCTTGATTTCTTCTCAGGTCACCGCTTCATCCCGTATAATAATTTGAAGGGTGCGAAGCCGGTGGCCCAGCTAGCTGCTGTGCAGGTGGACCATAAGACGCTAGGGAGCTCGTCCGCCCAAAGACCCTTGGGCAAGTTGAAGAGGCGTGTGCGGAGGCCGGAAAAGACGATCCCATTGGCTAGCTCGATGGTGCCGTTCGCTTTCAGGTTAGCCATAGAGGCGAAGCATAAGTTGATGCCGAGGCCAATGCAGAATTTTCAGAAGGGGGTTGCATCGAACAGAGTCCCATTGTCAATGGTGAGCTCCCCTCGGGACGCCAAAGCGGGAGATGAGATTGTTCCATGTGAACCTCTGCACGACTGCCGATGTGATCTTGGCCAAGGGCTCGGCCTTGATCCACTTGGAGAAGTAGTCGACGGCGACGACAAGGAACTTGAATCCATGACTCCTCAACCCGAATGGGCCGACAAGGTCAACGCCCTAGTGGCCAGTGGCCACGATGGTGGAATGGGCTGTAGCTCGTTCGCGGGGAGCTTTGTGCCTCACCCCATCCATTGGCACGCAGGGCATGTTTTGACGAGGCTTTGTGGATCGCGAAGGGCAGTGGGCCAATAGAATCCCTGACGGAACGCCTTTGAAACCAGGGTGCGGGGGGCGAGGTGCGATCCACACAGCCCCTGGTGAATCTCGTGGACCAACTCAAGTCCCTCTTCCTTGGAGATGCATCGAAGGTAGGGTGCGCATACCCCATGCTTGTACAGAGCGTGGTCGTGGATGGCGAAGCCCCTGGCCCGACTCTTGAACGGTGATGCCGGTGAAGTGCTTCTCCATGGCCCGAGCTAGGGCTAAGTACTTGATCATCTCGGGGTCTTTGGCTTGGTAGCTCTTGTCGATGTGGCCGGCGATGAGCTGTGAGTCGCTCTGGATGACTATCCTTCGCACGCTCAATGCGCGTGCCTTTCAAAGACCAAGGAGGAGTGCCTCCTACTCCGCCCCGTTGTTGGTGGTCTTGAACTCAAGGCATGCACTGTAGGAGGTGACATTGCCCTCTGGGGACTCGAGGATTGCCCCGGTGCTAGCACCTTCCGAGCGCCACAAGCCATCAATGTAGATGGTCCACAACGGGTCGGAGGTGTTCAGAGGCGCTAGGGCGCTCCGACGGGGCCCATTCTGCCAGGAAGTCCACCAACACCTGGGACTTGATCGCTGTCCTCGGCATAAATTCAATGGAGAACGGGACGAGCTCAGTTGACCACTTGCCAATGCGCCCAGAAGCTTCCTTGTTGCGAAGCATCTCGCCGATTAGGAAAGCCGACGGTACTCGGATCGAGTGGGCGAGAAAGTAGTGTCATAGCTTCCGCGACACCATGAGGAGTGCATACGCGAGCTTCTCCAGTTCAGTGTTTCGTACCTTCGCTCCTGGCAGTGCCTCAGACACATAGTAGATGGGGTGTTGGGTCTTGTTCTTCTCCTTGCAAAGTATGGCGCTTACCACGACCGGGGTGGCCGCAAGGTAAAGCAACAACGCCTCCCCGAGATCGAGGCTCTGCAACTGTGGTGGCAAGGTGAGGTATGTCTTCAACTCCTCAAAAATGGCTTGGCTTTCACTCATCCACTCAAAGCCAGAGGACCCCCGCAGTGCCTTGAAGAATGGGAGTCCTTTCTCGGTCGAGCGGGAGATAAACCTTCCCAACGCGGCGAGCCGCCCCGTCAACTTCTGCACTTCTTTAACATTCTCTGGTGGCCGCATGTCGAGCACGGCCTTGATTTTCACCGGGTTGGCCTCGATACCCCTTGCCGACACGAGGAAGCCAAGGAGCTTCCTAGCCTAGACCACAAACACACACTTCTCCGGGTTGAGTTTCATGCCCGCTTTTTTGAGGTTGTCGAACGTCTCTTGCAAAACCGCGGCATGGGTGCCGGCGAGGACGCTCTTAACGACAATGTCATCGACATACACCTCAATGTTCTGCCCTATCTGTGGTGCGAGGGCCTTGTATACGAGCCACGTGAAGGTTGCTCCAGCATTCTTGAGTTCGAAGGCCATCCGAACGTAACAGAACGTCCCGGAGGGCGTGATGAAGCTTGTTTTCTCCTCGTCTTCTTTAGCCATCCATAGTTGGTGATACCCGGAGTATGCATCCAGGAAACTCATGAGCTCACATCCCAAGGTGGCATCGACCAGCTGGTCGATCCGCGGGAGTGGAAAGTTGTCTTTTGGACACGCACAGTTGAGGTTGGTATAGTCAACACACATGCGCCACTTCCCATTGGCCTTCTTGACGAGGACGGGGTTGGCGAGCCAATCCAGGTACATGACCTCGTAGATGACTCTGGCCTTATAGAGCTTTTCGACTTGCTCTCGTGCCGCGGCCTGACGCTCCACGCACATCCTCCGGAACTTTTGCTTGACAGGACGCGCGTCAGGCTTGACGTGCAGCCTGTGCTCAACAATCTCCTTGGGTACGCTACGGAGGTCTTTGTGCTCCCATGCAAATAGGTCATGGTCAGACCAGAGTGCATCGAGCGGGGCCTTTACGACCTTTGGGTCAAGGTTCGCTCCGACGAGCACCGTCTTGGCTGGGTCTTCCTCTGAAAGTGGTGCTGCACGAGTCTCGCCCTCGGGCTTGGGCTTGGGAACCCACCACCGTGGGGGGACGAGATCTTCACGCAGAGGAAGGCATGATGAGGGATGGCGCTAAACTTGTTCAGTCTGACCTAGCTAAGGATGATGTTATATTGGTAGGGGAGGTCGACCATGTCGAAGACAATGTTCTCCTGGCACTTGCACTCTCCTTCCCCGAATTCGACCGGGAGCTCAATTTTCCCGAGTCCCGGGACCGGCTCGCCTCCAAAGCCGAGGAGTGGGATGTCTGCGGGAGCGAGGCATGCCCGCTGTATTCCTATTTCCGTGAGGGTGCATGCGAATAGGATATCCGCTGAGCTCCCTCCGTCGATGAAGACACGGTGCACCTCGCAGTTGTTTATGACTGCTGATATAACGAGGGCGTCATGGTGGGGGAGGCTGACCCCCGCGGCATCCTCAGGGCCAAAGGTGATGGTGGTGTCGACCCACGAGGATAGCTTGGTGGACGGGGAGGAGTTGGTGTGCTGCACTTGTCGCGTATAGGCTCGGCGCCGTCGCTTGGACGGGAAGGTGTGGGCATGGCCGCCAGTGATGGCGTGCATGACACGGTGCTGTGGGTCCTCAGCTTGCTTTGGCGGTGCTCCAAGGAGCGGGCGTGATGGCGGAGGTGGTAGAGCCTGACGTCCTTGAGCTGCCGCGCGGTCGCGTCGCTGGGCGTCGGTCCTGGCATGGTCCTCGCGCTGCTTGATCGCTCAGGCGGAGGCGACTAGGTCGCATTCCGTGGTGGTATGGAAGGCCCACCCGTGGCGCTCGCAGAATATTCAGTGTTGCTGGTTGTCTCCTCCGAGCCTCCATCCTCCACGTCTAGCGTTACCGCCACTTCCGCGCCCAGAATTGTCTCCATGGCCCTGACCTTGACCACGACCTCCGCGCGGGTAGGCCCGGTCATGGACATCCCGCTCAGGATGGCCTGACTCGTGGCCCTGGTCCTCCTCCATGTGGTACACGTCCTTTTGCCTCCTGGCGCGCTAGTCATAAGTTTCCACTTTTGGCCCGGCCCATGCCGCGAGTGCATGCTCCTCTGCCTGCCGATGGGTCTTCCTGTCCTCAGATTTTGAGTAGGTGCGCGTGATCTCATACAGCTCGGCGACCGTCTTGGGCTCATTCCTATCGAGCATCCCTGCCAAGTCGGGGTTATAGATCGCGTGGTGAGCGGCCTCGCACACGCTGCTGTCAGTGATGTCAGGGATCTGGCACTGCAGTTGAGCGAAACGCTGCGTGAAGTCATGTATCGATTCGTCGGGGGCCTGCTTGAGAGAGAATAGGTCTGAGGAGATGAGTTCCTTGTTCCGGTGGGCTACGAAGTGGCCGCTCAGCTTGTCGCGGAGCTGCTCCCACGAGTACACCGAGCGAGGGGCCAGCCCGAGGTAGCATTTCCGAGCCAGGCCGGAGAGCACTAGCAACAACCCCTTCACCATGATCGCCTCGCCACCTCCTGCTGAGGACACAGCGATCTCATATACTCTGAGGAACTCGATGGCGTCCGTATTCCCGTCGAAGTTGGCGATATTGGGTGCTCGGTACTTGGTTGGCCATGGCGTCACTGCTAGCCCTGGGCTCAGCGGATTGTATGCGTCGGTGAGGCCCGAGGTGTTCGACGATGTTGGGTAGGTTCTGACTTTGAGTTGATGAGGTGCGATGTTGGCGGGTTGTCTAGTTGCCCATCCTGGATGGCGGGGCTTAGGTCGTGGCAGAGGCGCTGGGACCCACGTAGGGTAGTGCTCCGCAGGGTGACGCGGCGTCGCTGGGGCCTCACCGCCTTGCTGCATGATGAAGTGATGTAAGGGTTGGTTGCTGGGGCCTTCCCCCACATCATAGAGGGATGCCATGGCCATCTCTCGGTGGACATCCAACTGATGTCGCAGGGCTGCAGCTTCTTCGGTGCATGCTGGCGCGGGAGGCATTGCCCACGTATAGTAAATCTTGTCACATGACAACACATTGATCGGATGAATGAAAAACCCTGTAAAATATATATTTATGGAACTTGTAAACGGCTTAGCAGCTCAAAACAGTATACAAGTCCAAAACTTGGACATGGGTGACACTACTGCAGAAAAGGCTACTAGTGACGGGCCCAAAATGCTCATTAGTGACGAGCGGGCCGGCCCGTCACTGGTAATCCGCCACTGGTAAGTGGTTACCAGTGACGGGCACCACGC
>JAGXJF010003895.1:0-27726 GCA_019208055.1 Stipa capillata
TGGTCCCTACCCCTCAAACATACACATTCCACGAATACCGTAAGATCGGCGGTTTACCGATCGTCGACAGAGCTAAAGACTGTGGAGAACCCCCCAATATCTGAACCAAGGACACATCCACAAAGCTGTGGGAACTACCAGAGTAGACCAATAGTAACATCACTTGACTGCCCACCAAAGCCTGCAGTTGCATCGTGTTTAGATGATTTGCTCCGGACAAAGCATTCAAAGAGAAATGCATAGCAGTGTCTACGTCATATTCTTCAGAAGCAACCAAAGCATCCAGGACTTCATTAGAGAGGACTTGCACAGATGCAGGCTGCTGAAGAGCACACTGGTGTCCTGGTGCAAACTTCTCATCACATTTGAAAGAGAGGCCATTGACCCGTCGATAATCCTTGAAGTGTTTTTCTTTCCACATGTCTTCCACTTCAAACTTGCCACCGCCATAGTTGGGCTAAAATGGTGCCTCGCAAGGATGTGGAGCGAGTGTTGCACTCCGTTGTGCACATTCCAGTACTCCTTCCTGCACAGAAGCAATAGCACAGCTTTGTGAATAGAATCTGGCAATTGCACTTCAATCGCTGCCTTCAATTCATCCTTCAGTCCTTCAATAAACTGAGAGACCAACATCAAACCACCAAGAGATTGATCATAGAGCCGGATCTGATAAACCAACAAGTCAAATTGTTTGTGATATTCCTCAACTATGCCAGTCTGTCGAAGCTGAAGGAGTTCCCTGTTCTTGTCATGCTGATTTTGCCCTCAATTCTAGCAACACAACCTCAAAAAAATTAGTCCAATCATGCCAAACATGAGTTTGCTTAAAAGCTTGATATTAGTGGGCAGCACTCTCCTTCAAGTACATGGTTGCTGCAGCCACACGAAAGCCATCAGGAATTTGATATATCGTGAAGAAGGTATTGCACTGATCTATCCAAATGCGAGCATCTGTCCCATCGAACTGGGGAAAATCCATCTTCGGTACCCAAATTTTGCGATTATCACAACCAGGAGATCCATGGCTAGACTTAGCAGTATCGACAATAATTGGGGTTGGTGGAGGAAAGTGAACCTGCGACACATACGAGTGCCCAGGAAGAAGGATCCGGCAAGGAAGCGGAGGAAGGGGTGGTGGTGCTGCTGCTGGGAAGTCGGTTTGGGTGCCGACGATGCCCACTCCATTGACCGTTGGAATAACCAGCAGCGGCGGAACTGGACCACGGATTGATGACGATGCCACTGCAGCAGCCGCCGCGGCCTGCTCTTGCTGCACCTTGCCTAGGGAATCCAGTGAGAGATTCACCTCCATCTGCATCTAGTCGAGCTTGTCCGCCTGCTACTCAAACTTGTTGTGGACGGTCTTTGCATGTAGATCCAACTTCAATCCTACTGCCTCTAAGAGGTGAGCTTCCATTGCTTCCATCGATTCCACCACTTGTCGGACCACTGCGTTTGGTTTGGGCACCGTTGCGACCACCTCCTCCGAGCTAATCGAGCTCTGATCGGTATCACGGTAATAGAAACAAGTTCCGCCGCTAACCTCACTTTGCAATTATGACTGAAGCCAAGAGAATTTGAGATGGATCGAAGAGCTCGGATACCAAGATGTTATAATCTAGTTCTCAAGTGAAATTGGGGATACAGTTCTAGGAAAGAACAACAAGAACTGCAATGAGTTGGGAGATAAGAGGGAGGCTAGATTGCATAGAAGGATAAAGTTCATTACATTTCGGTTCTGCCTTTCTTTCTCAGAGAGTTCCTCTCTTGTACGTCTCTCTTCCACGCTCACTGCTAGCTCACGATTTACATGGGTCCAAGGCCCAGTTGTTGACAGCCCCTTAGTTTCAAGTCTTCTTTGACAAGCCGATGCAGTTGCTTGTCATGCCCAGCGCCACCGTGACATTTTCGCAGCAGACTTGCCTTGTCTCGTTATCAGCGAGATGAAGTTTGTGCCATGTGGAAAGTGTGGTTAGCTATCTCAGAATAGAGAAAGATGTAAGCTACTTGTAGTGAATAACGCTCCATCAAATTGTACATCCTCAAAAGTTATTTGTATTTTGTCCACCAGAATTAAGAGTAACACTAATGACTCAGTGCGCTTCATTTGCTCCAAAATTTTACCAACTCCTCTCTTAAATATGAATATGCGTTGAAAAGATTTAGATAAAGAAGGAAACCTCATTTACTAATGTAGAAAAATTGTAAGAAATGGCGGGACGACCTATATATGTATGTATAAACTTTGTATGCTAGCACGGCCTATGATTCTAATCGAAGTGATCACTAGGTTAAATGCTTCCCATTAGATCGCTCACGATCAGCATCTAATACATAGTGAGGCACATCTTGATCAACTAGATCTCTGTATGGAATTGAAACTGCGGAAGTTGCAATGAGCTCAGACATCTTGTTGTCTTTTGCCAGAGCATAGACAAAGCTAAAGATAGCTCACACAGTGAGTTGTATATATAAACCCTAACAATCAGTCCTATAAACATGTGAGATGCAAATAATGTTGAAAAGTGTTGAATATATGTATGAGCAGGTTACATAGTGAAATTGTAGTCAAACTAACAGATAGGGTTAATAGAGTTCAAATTGGAAACGTCTGTAACCGGGGCTCCTATAATAAGGGGGTGCCGCTAATTGTAACGGCCGGCTTTTGGGAAGCGGGATGCTGATAGGGATGGTCCAGGAATAAAGGGAAGGTGCACCTGATAATGGCCCCGGGGATGTAGGCTTCGGCTAAACCTCGTTAACAAATATCAGTGTCAATTCTCTCTCTTAGTTGCTTCTAGATCTAACCGCTGTGGGAGGCTGGTGTCCGTCAATAAGATCGGTCCACGACGGGGCTGGTTTTGCAACAAACAACTAAAAAATTTTCATCCATAAGCTATCTACGAGGGTCCTATAGATGTCCACAAATTATATCTTCTAAATCATATATATTAACGCTCCACCCTTCTCCTCCAAAAAGGGATTTTGGTAAAATAACCAACTAGCCGACCCATGTAGGTGTTTTGTTACTCTCTCTCGATCCACATAAAAAGAATCTTATATGGCATGGGTTAGATAGGTGCCATTGTAGATCGCAGGCACCGTTTTGAGAAAACTTGACTCCGCTGGTTTCTTCTTCTCTTCAATAGAGTGGCTTCTGATTGTGAACACGTCCAAAAAACCAAGCGATTGGGGGCGAGAGTGCTTAGTTGGGAATGGAGAAACCTTTCCTAAGAGAATAAGGGAAACATGGAAGCTCTAGCATCGCGCATCTAGGGTAGTGGTATCATAGTAGCCTCCCACGGTACTGACCAGGGTTCGATTCCTGGATGCATCTCTATTTGGCTTAGAAGGTTACTTATCATTTTTCCTTTAGTTCTCTGCAAAATAGCCCGCGATACTTCGTATAGTTGGCGTACTCGGCCCATGCTACACTTGCTTAGCCCAAGGTGCAGGTGGGCCTACTTGGGATTGGGATTTTTACTCGGTGCGTCAGATCTCTCTTCTTCCATGACTAGACTAGATCGATTCGACGAGCCACGAACCAATTGCATCCATTTATTTTTTGAAATAGCTGCATCTTAGTCTAGGCACATGTAGCTCAATTCGACAAAGAAAAGAGGTAGAAAGTTTCATGTTTGTATTACTAGCACTTTTACATGACCGCTAGCTATACATGACCATGGCAACCTCCTTATGCATCAGGCATGTAAAATAAGCAGCACTGATGCTAGCTGCTTTTTGGGTTTCTTGAAATCCCCAAGCCATCGACCCATGCATGTATGTCCTGATCTAGGGATGAGGTACGCCACACGTATACAGTTGCAGCTAGATGTATACCATAGATGGGCAGATGCGCTCCCAAGGGAGCATTCGATCTAAAAAACACTCCAAGGACCAGGAGCAGAATGCAACCCAGCTCCATGATCGACGACGCATGCATGCGATGCACCCCGGACAGGCTACGAGCGTGTTTGGATTGAATCCTGGAGTGCTCCATGCCAAAGGTCGATTAATTTGGGGTGCTCCAAAGACCAAAATTCTCCCAAACTACTGCCATAGAAAGCATGCATTCATGTCTAATAGTCTTGGTTCATTAGTCACACCATTTGTCGTAGATACAAGTCTAGACAGTAAACTTGTGGCACCCCCGAACGGCTACAGCGACCGTCGACGGTGCACGAGGAGTACAAGCGAGTATGATCCTCCGAATGTCCGTCGAGCTGAGGCACGAAACACGTACGACAGGGTGAAACGCGAGTCGTGTACGAGGAGGCGAAACCCCTCTGGAGTACGATGAGGTGAAAGTTACTCTTCTATTGAAGTGTAGAATTAGGGTTACAAGAATTTTCCTCCCTCCTCTCTACCCCTAGGGGGGTATTTATAGGGTTTGAGGATGGAAAAGGCGAGATTACAATTTTGCCCTCACACGAGAGGGACTTTTATAAGGGCGTGGTCGTCATTTCCCATGCATAGAAGATATTTTGGGAGAATAGTCCCGGAAATCTTTGGGGAATATTCTTTGGCATCTTTGGAGAAAACCCTAAGCACGTGGAGGCGGTCTTTGCCGACGTCGTCACAGACCTTGACGGTGACGGACGTCGGGGTGGTCCTTGACGTCGTCATCGTAGACCTTGACGGCGACGGATGCTAGAGTGGTCTTTGATGTTGTCGTCGTAGACCTTGACAGCGACGGATGCCGGGGTGGTCTTTGACGAAGTCGACGTAGATCTTGATGGCGACAGCCGCCGAGGTTACTCTAGACTTCGTACGTCGTCGTCATAGACCTCGATGGTGACGAACACTGTGCTGCCCCTGACGGCGTCAGTTTAGTCATTGATGGCGGATGCGGAAAATTCTTCAAAAACGTACTAGCACGGGGGCCCCTCCCCCAACAGTAGCCCCTCGACGATTCGGGCGATCGGGTGACGAACGCCCGGACCGGTGCACCGATTCCTGAGGGGTCGGCGCGCGGTCCGAGCTTGTTAGGGATGTACGGACGGTTCAAAGCTGGGAACCATCTGCACAAACGGATGAAGCACGGTTGGTTGATGGGCTGCCGCCGTGGTATCAAAAACTGCAGATTCCTTGCCGCGGTAGGAAAGTGGCAGTGTTGGAGAGGGAGTTTGGTAACTCTGATTGTCGAACGGTCTTCACTGCTGTGAGCGGGAGGCCAAACTCTACGTCTCCAAAAAGTTTGAGCCAATTCCGAGAAATTCGACGGAACGACTAGTGGAAATCCCAGCCCAAAATCGAAGATTTTGAAAACGGCAGCTCGACAAAAGTGCTCGGCACAAGCTGGGATCAAGGTGGAAAGCAAGTCCTCAACTCAAACTAACCAGGGAAGCAAGAATCACACGGATCGAAGTCCGGGTGAAGGAGATATGGCCTCCGCAAGATCTGAAAAAGTAACGGAAAAACTTCTAGAGCTAAAAAGTCCTACTTAGAAGCCAAATTTTGAGGGTCAAGATGGGTACAAATATATACACGTGTATTTTTTTAGATGCGCCTCGTCGTTAGCTTCGATTTGAGTGGTCATGGACCCAAAACGGACTTCGTATGAGAAAGTTATGGCCGTTTTACTAAAACCTCTCAAACGGATTCTCCAGGGTGGAGGGGTGCTCCCTTCAAGGGGCGGTCTGACTGTACGACATGAGTCAGCTTGGAGATATTTCCCGCTCCTCTCTTTCTCCTCCTCTCTCTCCCTCTCTCTCTACCTCAATGCCACCGCCGCCGTCGTGCTTCGCCCATGCCGCCGCCCGCGCTCCTCTGGCCGCGATGACCCGGCCATGCCAGCCACCCCGCGCCGCCCTGGCCACGCCAGCCACCCCGCGCCGCCTCGGCCCCCCGCGCCGCGCGCCTCGGCCACCCCGCGCCGCCGTGACCTAATGAGGCTGGCAGCGGGGTCGCGCGGGGTCGGCGGCGGCGGAGTCGGCCGCGGGCTCGCGCGGGTGCGGGGTCGGGCGGTCTGACCGCAGGTGCTCGTGGTTTGACTGGCCGAGCGCGGGGTCGCGTGGAGTCAGCCACGACGGTCTGACGGCCTGACTGGCCGAGCTCGCGGTTTGACCTGTTGAGCGCGGGGTCACGTGAAGTTGGCCGCAACGGTCCGGCGGTCTGACCGGCCGAGCTCGCAGTCTGACCGACTGAGTGCGGGGTCACGCAGAATCAGCCGCAACAGTCCGGCGGTCTGACCGGCCGAGCGCGCGGTCTGACCGGCTGAGCACGGGATCACGCGGAGTCGGCTGCAACAGTCCGGCGGTCTGACCGGCCGAGCGCGGGGTCGCACGGTATCGTGCGGTCTGATCGTGTGTACGAGCGGTCTGACCGGCTGTGCCGTAGGACGCGGGAGCCCTTCCGGTTTTGGATCCGTTGCGGCGAGATGGCGACGTCTCCGCGTGCCGCCAAGGGGAAGGACCTGCTCGAGGGGGTGGGAGTAGCGGAGCCGGCCTACTCCCGCTTCCTCGGCCCCTCTAGCGTGAACGTGGCGGTTCTCAGGCGCCTGTCCGTTGAGGGCAAGATCCCTGAGCCCGGTGGTCCCTACGGTGCCGAGGCTCCTCCTCGTACCGCAGCCTGGCCTGGGGCGCATCGTCGTCTTCGCCTCGCAATTTGACGCTGGACTGCTTATTCCGGCAGCGGGCCTGCTGCTGGAGGTGCTCCAGTTCTTCGGCATTGAGGTCTCGGACCTCCATCTGTCCACCTTCGTCAGGCTGGCGGCGTTCGAGTGGGCGATGCCGAGCATGGGGATGGCCGGCTCTGGGAGGCTCTTCACTTGGCATCACCAAGCGTTGGTGATGAAGGTAAAGGCAACGGAGAATTCTTTTTCAGCGTACGGGATAGTGAGCTTCTCCCGGCGTCGGCAGCGTACCAAGGCCGAGTTTCTGGTGTTTGCCACCAGGGGCAGGTGGCTGGATTGGCGGGGTGCCTAGTTCTACTACCGCGTTCAGGGCTCAGGCTTCACTTGCTCGGGAGGCGCCCGACCTCCGAGGGGCTCCCCCCTTCTTTGGATGGGAGTGACGAGGCCTAGAAGATCATGCTTCAGCGCTTGGCTCACGCGCTGGCTGTTCGTGACTTGGTGGAAGAGTACCTCCTGTTCGGGATTGTGCCGTTGGCAGAGGGCTGGGAGCCGTCCTTGGCGCCGTCGGACGTGGACCTACTGCACGGCTTACGAACCCTGACTGGCTACGTCCCAACCACGTGTGAGTGTTCTCCAACTCCCTTTGTTTGCTTCTCTTTTGACCAAGCTTCCCTTGCGGGACCTTAATGTAGTCTCCCATTTACTTCACAGACCAATCGTTACGGAGCGTGGCGGTCACTGCAGAGGAGCTACTCAGTCGCTACACGGCCGCCGAGGAGGCAAACGTGAAGGCGATGATTCAGGGGCCACGGGTCAACCGGGCGTGTTTGTGCTTCAAGTGGGCTGTGCCTGCTCGGCTACCCCCTGTGTCCACTGGGGGCATGGTAGCAGCCAAGCGTGCTCGTGAGGCAGCCTCGTCTTCGCCGACCGAGGGTGTGGTGGCGGCCAAGCGTGCTTGCGAGGCAGCCCCGTCTTCGCTGGCTCGGGTGATCCGCGTCGTGATGGTTGGCAGGCGTCCCTTGAGCCCTGGGCGGGAGCGGCCTAGCCACCACTCTGGCCCCACCGAGGTTCCGGCGTTGCGTTCGACCCCACTTGACTGAGAGTCGAGTGCGGACCAGTACGACAACAGCGGTGATGAGGATGCTGGGCTGCGGGAAGTTCGGAGGGGTCGCTCCTCCCCTCCGGCAGCGACAGACGGGTCGTCAACGGGCAGCTTCAACTTTGGCATCAAGGGGGGCAGCGAGGCAGACACGGCCACGTCTACTGAGGTGCTGACCGTGCCGGGGATGCCGGGGAGAGCTGTCGCCATAGCGTCTACATCAAGCTCGGAGCCTGCTCGGCCGGCTCTGCTAGTCGGTGGGAGTAACACCGTGCCGCAGTCTGCGTCCCGTGCGAACGCCGACACGGATAGCAGGGGTGCGCCGGGTGCCCCGTTGATCAGGGGGCGGCTGCTCCCGGGGCACTTCGTCGACTCTGAGGTTGAGACGGGCCTTTACGATGACCTTGCAGGGCGGATTTGCCCCGTAGACCTTGAGACCGCTTTCTCCGGGCTGTCACTGGCGAACATGCGAACCACCTCTATGTGGCGTACCCTGTTTTTAAGCCGGATACTTCCCTGTGTTTTCTGTACTGGTCCCGTGATCAGTAGCCAGTACACACAGAACTTGATATCGTTGTCATACAATACCGGGTTCCTTTATTACAGAATAGCCATTAAAGTCTTAATTCATACAGCGGGCCTATTGGCCGAATAAAGACAGCAGCGGAAATAGAAAGTGCGGTAGTAGCCCAACAATATGCCTACCCAACAGGCAACTGTCTAGGGGAGAACGCCCTAGTCCTCGTAGTCACTGTCGTCGTCGTCGGAGTAGAATTCTTCTTCTTCTGTCCAAATCAACAAGCCAGGTGAGTACATGGAATGTACTCGCAAGCAAATTCTCCGTAGGAAATTTATACGGCAATATTTCATGTAAAGTAGTATTCAAGGAAGTAGCTCTAAACTAGCTCGAATGTTGTGCGAAAATGTAAGTTTTCAAATTAAATACAAATAGTAGGTTCAAAAGCATTTTGAAAATTCACGGTATTGTAAAGATAACAACTTATCTCATCACATGGAGTAGACACAGCTACTCAACTCTTAGCCTAATACCGTTAGCTCCATCTATCGTCGGGGTTCCAGCTATCCTTGGATAGTTCTTTCCACCGATTGATAGCTCCATCTAACCGGCACCTAGGCTCTATGATACCAGCTCCTATGGCCTTTCGCCATTCGACCAATACTGCTGGGATCCTTTCTCCTGCAATTCCTTGCCACCGCAGCGTGGCCTTAATTGCACACTGTGGACATGTCATGCCCACGTCCTTAATCCCATTGCCCAAACTTTCTCAATCAAAACTTAGTCTAACAAGGGTGTGGCCTTGCCAGTTCATGTCCATAACCGAGGACGCGGCTATTCAAATAGTTTTTAACACTCTGCAGAGGTTGTACGGCTTTACCCACAAGATGTAAGTCACCCTTGTTGCCAGGGCCCGGTGAGCACACTTCACGAGATGTGCCGGCAGGGTTATTACAACAAGGCTTTCACCTACTTCCGTGTCAAAGCTGAACCCGCTAGATAAGATCTACCCAACTCCGTTTGTGCCCAGGCAGCCTGACACCACAATCCGGAGCGGACTCATCTCTGTGTCGGAGCTCTACCCACAATTCGTGTAGAGATCCTCTAGAGATAACAATCTAGCTAGCACACTCCCATACTTCCCACGGGTCCAGACTCTAACACTTGCCGGGCTAATACACCAAGACCTTCCCATAAAAATCATGTGGACGTACGGTAGGGAACCGGTTTAGCGGCACTTAGGTTCGGTCCTTAAGTGGTTCGAGCGAGACTCCGTCTCATCACACAGCATCCATGTAGCTTCCGGCTACTCCATCATCTCCCATATCACCCTTACATCTCTCACCCGAATCAAAATCAATCTCCACTTCCTTTTAGGGTTTCAAAAGCATAAGCAATACTTTCAAATCATCTCCTCAGACGGCACGGCCAGCCCGAGGGTTTTGCTCCCAAATCCCGAAGGAGTTTGCAGTAGCTGATTCAAAAACAGGTTTTATTACTAAGCAGGGCTAAGCAGGGCTAAACGCCTATAATCCTAATTATTTTGCCGATAGTCCAATGATCGACAATTAATACTAGGGCTACAAGGATAGGGTTAACGGACCTAAGCTATTGCAGGTATTGGGTGTAAGTATTTCCACATAAAATATCGGTGATAACACATAGCATGCACTTTCGCAAACAATATAAATATACTTTGCAATTATAGGATTCAACATGGTCAAGGTGGGGAATTGCTTGCCTGGCAGTTCTTGCTCCGGTTCCTGTCGTGGGGGTGATTCTGGTTCTTCCTCGCGCGCGTACCTCGCTCCGTCAACTATGCGTCGAGAAGAAAAATGTCGAATAAGAAGCGAATAAATCAACTCCAAATAGGACTTCAAAAACATGCACGATTGAAATTGATGAAGTGCGGTTGTGTCGGTATTATCTTTGGACGATATTCTGGGGATGGAACTCTGAGGATGCAAAGCTTGAGTCTACGAAAACTGTCTTAGTCAATTGGTATATGCATATACATCACATGAAATGACGGTGCTTTCAATCGGGGGTGGATGCATGACATTAAGGTTGTAATTCAAAATTACCCGTCCTTTCAGTCGTAGAGTACTACAGTTATCTTGGTTGTACTGGACAGTGTGGGAATTTTGTTTTTGAGGCTATCTTAAAAAGGGTCACATACCCAATATATATTGGTTTAAAGGAATCAATAAACCCTAATGCAACCTCTACTGTTCGAGTGAGAAATAATTTGAATTTTAAAAAATGTGTTTGAATAGAAAGCTTGGAAATACTTTAGGGTTCTCAGAACCGGTTTCGGAGTGTTCAGAACTAGTATAAATTGGTATGAACCGGCCGAAGTAAGGGAGAACCAGTTCTGGACCGGTTTCTGGGAATTTTACGCATTCTGTACATCTGAGTTTACGCCTTCTAATAGAGGAAACGGAAGAGATCGGATGCGCCTCCTTTACCTGCCCGTGGGCCTTTACCCTCCCGTGGCCCACGCGTCAGTGGCTTTGGCTCACCAGCTCGGTACTGGGGCTTAGACCTATCGGCGCATTTCCATTGCTCGGGACCAAGACAAGGTGGTGGTGGCGGCTGGGCTGTTGGTATTGCCGGCGGTGGAGCTACAAATCGGAGAGAGGATAAGGTTCAAGGGGAGGAGAGGGGTCCTTGGGCTCAGCTTTCTTGACTAAGGAGCTCAGAGTGGCTCGGTGGTTTGGATTGGTGTGGAACAGAGGGGGGAGATGGGGCCAGGTTGAAGAAAGGGAGAAGCTCAGTGGTGGCTTGAGCTCGACTCCAGCTGGTGGAGAGAGGATCAGATGGCGTGCTGGGCTTGAAGAGGGCGGTGCGATGCTGGGAAGCTCCCAAGCCCCTTTTATAGGTGTGCGACGGCTCGGCTGCTGGCCTTAGCTGTTGCTCCTCCGGTGATGGGACATGACTGGAGTGATGGGGCGGCGCTGTGGCCACAGAGCTTGGGAGGACGGTTGTGGCACGAGGTGGCTGGCTGGGCGGCATTGCATCGGCGAGCAGCGCGCTGCAATCGATGGGCGGTGTGGGTGGCAGACGGCGGACGGCGCGGCCTTGCTGTAGGGGCGTGCTGTGGCGAGCTCGGGCTCGGGACAAGACGGCTCAAGGGCGAGCTGAGGCCACGGCAGGGTGGAAGAGGGAGACTAACGGGAGTTACGGCGTGCTCCGGTGAGGTGGACAGTGCGCTAAGCGGCGAGCGCCGCGGAATGCCACTGTGCAATGGCATGGTGGCATGCCAGGGCGCGGCCAGTGCGCGTCTGGAGTGGCATTGAGTGCCCTAGGATGACCCATCGAAGCTTTCCACGCGGCACCTTGTCACAGTGAGTCATGGGGACGTGTTCAAGCTCTCTAGGAAAGTTGGGCACCGAACGGTACTAATTTGCTGTGCAGCTCTTGAATGCCAATGCTAGACATGGTGTAGAATCTCACTGGGGAGGATGGGACGTGAGCTGCCAGTGGGAGTTTAAGAGAGTGGGTAGGTTGAGAAAACCGAGGAGAGGCTGCACAAGGTTTTAGGTAGCTTTTGGTTAGGGCTTGCTCTTGATTTTATGCGCGGAAAGAATTTGAGCAGAGGTGTTTGATATATACCAGTCCGGATTTTTGAATATAACCTCCCCCTATTTTTATATATTTGAGCTTCTGGGGAGTTGAGGACCGTTGTGAGATTTTATCAGAATTTTTGGGAATGTATTTCTAAGGGTTGCAGTGCAATGCACCTTATTAATCTAAAGTTTATCAATTTTTTTTGTAAATATTTTTGTGCTGGACATTGTTATTTTATGTTATAATTGAGATAAGAGTATTGTTAGGGTGTTCCTTAATTTATCTTAGAATTTTTGGGAAGGACAGAGAGTGCTTGGTTTCGCGGTTAGGGTTTCGGAGGGATTAGAATTTAAATATAAGGAAATGGTCGGGAGTTGGGGTTAGGGTTTCGGAGTGCGGCAAGGTGAGACGGAGGTATGGAAACTCGAGATAAACCCTCTATCTTGGCTTGGGACTAACTGGTGGTAAGGTACCATAGGTGTGTTAGTGTATGAGGCGCGTGTGTTGTGTTAAGGGTTTTTCGTGTTAGGGTTTTGGACCGGGACGGTGCGTGTGTGGCGGGGTTGCGTATACCGACCCCATGCATAGCTAACAATGTCGTGACTCCACGCGATGTTATGCTGGTAATGCGGATTTTGAAAATCGGGATGTGACACTCTTAAGTCGGCGCTGGTCAAGGTAACGTCTGCCCTTGATTTTTCCTTTGTGCATGACATCTTTATCAGCGGATCCTAACTGAGACACCTCTTCGTAGAGCTTCCTTGCGACGGAGTGGTTCTTGGAGATGCATGACGCCGAGGTCAAGGGCAAGATAGCTCGTATCCGGGAGGTGAAGACACGGGCCAAGGTTGCCGAGGAGAAGGCCGCAGGGGCTTAGGAGAATCTCTCGGAGGCAGAGGAAATGATTGCCTCCCTTCACGCCGAGCTTCATACCGCGGGGGCTGAGCGACAAGCTGCCATTGTGCGACAGCAGGAGCTGGACGTCCTGGTGGCGTCCGCTGTTGCAGGGGTTGGAGAACTTGGCGCGGGACTTGGAATCTCCCTTCCACTTCCTGACGTTGCTGACGAGGGCGCACTAGCCGCCCCGGCTGCGCTGGGTGGCTGCGCTTAGTGCGGCCGCGCTGGAGGTGATCCCAGCGCACGCCCGGGACTGCACCCAGGCTTCTGTCGAGCTAGCGTTCACTTGCTTGCGCGAGGCCGGCTACGACCCTGCAGGCAGGGTCGAGGCGGCGGACTTCGCCCTCCCAGCAAGGACGAGGATGGAGGGTGCTCGCGCGCACGTCCGTGCTAGTGTCCAGGCCTTCCTGGCGCGCGTGTGGGACAGGCGTGGACTGAAATACGTTGCTGGGCTCTGGAAGTCCCGAGTCCCCCAAGAGACTCCTGGGGGGCTGCCCGCGGGAGCGCCCAGCGGGCGGCCTTCACAGGTGTGAGCTTCACCCCTAGCTTCGTGTCTTTTGCTTACTTTAGCGCAGCAGGGTTTTGCTTAGTTTTTTTTTGCTTCTTGGTACTTGGGCCGTCGTTGTGTTGGCTCGAGCCCTTTAGCCCAGTAGACCGTCTTTTGCTAGGGTTTACGTGATCGGACATGATCGGACTTTTCTTTATAACTCTCATGTAACTTGTTAGTTATTAATGAAAATCCAGAAGATTTACCGAACTTTGCACTTGCTCCTTGTGAATGTTTGTTATTTGGTATGTAGGGTGACGGCCTTCGATGGAAGGCGAGCGCGGGGCACCTCGGGACAGCACCTGCTAGGTCTGAGTCCACCAAGCACTGTGCTTTGCCAGGTTAACGAAAACCGAGCGGCCGGACGATGACGTGCGCATCTTGAGCCGGTCGTTCCTTTGCGATATGCAGTAATCGAAAAATAAATATGTTGCTGAGTACTTGGTACCACGCATTACGCCTTATTCAGAAACACTTAGCGTTTGAGGTGGCTCAACAACGCGGAGAGTTCATTGTCGCACGACCCCGGAGGGAAGGAGCACTCTATCCTGGAGAGAGATGGCTCGACATCGCGGGGAGCTTATCGTCGCGCGACCCCGGAGGGAAGGGACACTCTATCCCGAATGGAGATGGCTCGACATCGCGGGGAGCTTACCGTCGCGTGACCCCAGAGAGAAGGGACACTCTATCCCGAATGGAGATGGCTTGACATCACGGGAAGCTTACCATCGCGCGACCCCGGAGGGAAGAGACACTCTATCCCGGATGGAGATGGCTCGACATCACGGGGAGCTTACCGTCGCGCGACCCCGGAGGGAAGGGACACTCTATTCCGGATGGAGATGGCTCGACATCACGGGGAGCTTACCGTCGCGCGGCCCCAGAGGGAAGGGATGCTCTATCCCGGATGGAGATGGCTCGACATCGCGGGGAGCTTATTGTCGCGCGACCCCGGAGGGAAGGGACACTCTATCCCGGATGGAGATGTTGGAACCTGTTTCGAAGGGGCACAATGCCGCCGTTCTAAGTTTTTATTAAGGCTTAACAAGGCACGAAGGCCAATTACAGAAGGTGGCGACAGCCGACGCGGTGGCCTTAACCCAAGCAAACGAACTAGCGGGGACAGCGACCGACACAGCGGTTTCTACCCTAGCTATACTACCCAAAATATAAGACTGCCGACACAGCGGCCATATTTAGAGGAACTAGAGCTACACGTAGTACTTGCGGAGATTGTCAGCGTTCTAGCTGTGCTTCAGCTCGACCCCGTCGAGGGTAGCCAGGCGGAACGCTCCCGGGCGAGTGGCACGAACCACCTCATACGGTCCTTCCCACTTCGAGCTCAGCTTGCCGTCGGCCTCTGGATTCGCCTTCTTCTTGAGTATGAGGTCACCGACATGGATGGGTCGTGGGCAAACAGTCTTGTTGTATACCTTTGCCATGGTGGCCTGGTACCGATCGATGTTGAGAGCAGCTTCCTGCTGGATGGCGTCAAGTGCTTCGAGAGATACTTCGTGGGAGCTTTCATCGATGATCGTTGCAGTGCGCAGAGACCCAATCTTGATTTCTTCCGGGGTCACCGCTTCGTCCCCATATAATAATTTGAACGGCGTGAAGCCGGTGGCCCGATTGGCTGCCGTGCGGGTGGACCATAAGACGCTAGGGAGCACGCACTTGGGCTTCCGCCACCCCCGTAAGACTTTGTCGGCGGCTCGCGTGTTGCGCCGGGTTTGTTCCCGTGCCTCGGCTAATGTTTCATCCAGACGACGTCGTACTGCTGCTACCTCGACCGATTCGGGGACCGGCGGGAGGACCACCGTGGCCCTCGCGGCGTCGCGCTCGGCGTGGAGCATGCCTGCCTCTGCGCGAGCATTATCTGAAGCCTGGAGGGCATGGTGGGCCTCAGCCTTCGCCCTAATGAGCTCGTTCCTGAGCTCATTAGCCTCGCGTCTTAGGGTTTCTGCCTCTGTTTCGACGCGTGCTTCTGAGTTTGCTGCGTCGATCACGGCTGTGGGGAGTCCCGCAGCGTGGGCGTTAGTCGACGAGTCATCGGCGCGGGGTCCGCGGCTGACGGGTTGCTGACGCGGGCGCCACTGAGCACTGTGGTGAGGGCCGTGTTGTTCGTCCTGGCTTGACTGGTCGGGTTCGGTGTGCGGGGGACTGTTGTCCTAGCCCCGCTCTTCTTCTTCGGTGCCATGGCTTTTCGCTCGGGTTCCCACAGACGGCGCCAACTGTCGTAGATACAAGTCTAGACAATAAACTTGTGGCACCCCCGAACGGCTACAGCGACCGTCGACGGTGCACGAGGAGTACGAGCGAGTGTGACCCTCCGAACGTCCGTCGAGCTGAGGCACGAAACACGTACGACAGGGTGAAACGCGAGTCGTGTACGAGGAGGTGAAACCCCTCTGGAGTACGATGAGGTGAAAGTTACTCTTCTATTGAAGTGTAGAATTAGGGTTACAAGAATTTTCCTCCCCCTCCTCTCTACCCCTAGGGGGTATTTATAGAGTTTGAGGATGGAAAATGTGAGATTACAATTTTATCCTCACACGAGAGGGACTTTTACAAGGGCGTGGTCGTCATTTCCCATGCATAGAAGATATTTTGGGAGAATATTCCCGGAAATCTCTGGGGAATATTCTTTGGCATCTTTGGAGGAAACCCTAAGCACGTCGAGGCGGTCTTTGCCGACGTCGTCGCAGACCTTGACGGTGACGGACGTCGGGGTGGTCCTTGACGTCGTCGTCGTAGACCTTGACGGCAACGGATGCCGGGGTGGTCTTTGACGTCGTCGTCGTAGACCTTGACGGCGACAGATGCCGGGGTGGTCTTTGACGAAGTCGACGCAGATCTTGATGGCGACAGCCACCGAGGTTACTCTATACTTCGTACGTCGTCATTGTAGACCTCGATGGTGACGAGCACTGTGCTGCCCCTAACGGCGTCAGTTTAGTCATTGATGATGGATGCAAAAATGTCTTCGAAAACGGACTAGCGCGGGCCCCTCCCCCAACACCATCCATATTAGCTCTGAGCTAGCTAGCAGCTACCTTCTTAATATGTATATATATGCGCATGCATGTACGTACCCAGGCGCACGGCATGGCCAGCTAGCTATAACGTACGTATCCTTGTGCTCCACATAAGCAAGCTGGTGGGCTAGACGTATACACGTAACTCTCGATCCGCCACATGCCGGCGGGCATGCATGCACGTACAGCTCGATATCTGGGCTCGTGTTACGCGCGCGCGCCCCATGTTGCGCCAAATCGCATGTGAATGCAACGTACCTGTACGTACTTGGCAGGCAGAGAGAGAGAGAGCGGGGCCGTCACATGACGTTTGGAACCGGTGGGGCACGTCGCCTGGCCGGCCGGCTGCCCGCGGCCGGCTTGCTGCCTGCCTCTACCGATCGAGAGAATCCTATGACCGGCCGCGCATGTTTCTATGGACTGTGATGAGTATGGTCAGCTAGCTAGCAGCTTAGCCCTGGCTCGCGTACGTTTCAGCGTGATGATCGTACACACACGCGACAGTTTATCGCAGTGCGGTTTTTGAAATGTACAGTACTTAGAATGATTTGGAATCGGGAGGGATGAACTTAAGACTCCAAACGATGTATATCAGTATATGTGCATGCATGGATGGACGGCAGACAACTAGGTCAAATTGGTTGTCGCTGAACAGAATTTCGGGGAACATGCAGATGCAGGGGCAACAAGGCGTACGCATCTTGTTTTAGTTCTGCAAGTTGCTTCAACTAACTCGTCGCTCGTCGCTCTCGCTATAATCAGTACATGCGTTGAAACTTCGAGCAAGCGCTCACTTAATATCATGCTGAAATGGCCATTTAATTGAGGGATAAACCACGATTCCAATCAATAAATATCTGCGTGCATGGATGGATGGACGACCGGCAGACAACTAGGTCAAGTTGGGTTGTCGCTGAACAGAATTTCGGGGAACATGCAGTGGCTACTGGCTACGAAACGTACGCATCTAGTTTTAGTTCTGCAAGTTGGTTTAATTCGTCGCTGTTGCTATAATCAGTACAGACTGGAAACTTGGAGCGAGCGCTCAATAGCATTTCCGAAATAGCCATATAATTCTCAACTATGATAAGCATGCATGGATCCGTTACGGTTGTCTTCGAATCTCAACCATGGATCACGTACAAGTATGGAATCTTAAGCGGACTGATGTGCCAACTGTTTTTGGGCTCTTCCGCTCTTGTCCTAGCTAATCAATAGCAAATATACAAGTGAAGAAAGAATGGTTCATTTCAACGGAGATATACACCTCACTTACTGAATTTATGCATCTACAGTTAAAAAATTTCCAGTGTATATATGGATAGACGGCATAGACCATACATGTATAACTGAAACTCCGGTTATTACTAGTAAGCAAATGACATTTTTCTTACTCTGATAATTAACAATAAACAACAACTTCTTCTAAAAGAATGACAACAATTAGTCAGTCCACACAAGTTGACAACGTCGTTTTCTTTTCTGTTTTTTCTCTTTTTTTTTGCGAGGACACACATCGTTTTATGAGGGGAAAAAACTTTATCTAAAGAATCTTAAAGGAAAAACAAAGCGGAACAGACACAAATAATTGCACATATATCTATCTATTATATACTAAAATTACAATACAATAGGAAAAACATGTACTATAAATTCTCGTAAAAAACAAAATATCTAGTTATTAATCTTGTTGACCCTTTTTTATTAGTGGACTACAACCGATAGATCTTCATAACTATACCTAAACAGTTCACAACCAATAAATCATCATAATTATACCTAGATAGATCACAGCCGATAGATCATCATAATTGCATCTAAACAAATCACGACCATTAGATTCTCATAATTGTACTAGATATAATACCTAAATAGATTAGGATCATGGGATCTTCATAACTGTACTAGACAAATCATAGCTGATAGATCATGGTAATTGTATCTAAATAGACCACAACCGATATATCATCATAATTATACCTAAACATATTGCAACAGATAGGTTTTCATAACTGCACCTAAACATCATCCAGCCACTAACCTGGTGGGTATTTATTATTAATGGACCACAACTGGTATATCTTCATAAAGGTACCTAAACATTTTTCGGCATTGATCTGGTGTACCTTAATTAACATAGAAACTAACGGTCAACTAGACAACCTGAACTTTAATTATGTACTGATCCAATATCACATACAAACAATCGTCTAGTTAGCGATCTATACTAGAACTTTGTGCAATGATTGGATATTACGGATAACCAACATGCCGGCTCAGTACAAACGACGGAGTGTCCATCTCAATATACGTATGTACTTCTAGATATAGTGGCATCGATGATTAATTTCATATACTAATCTAATATCACGTACAAATGACCAACTGGCTAGCGATCTGAACTTTAATTTCGTGTACTAATATCACGAACAAACAAACTGTCAACTCACGTACAAAATATTGATCAGGTATACTGATCTAATATCATGTACAATCGACACACAAATTCATAATAGTGTTGTTGCAAACAGCACACCAATACATACCTATATGATCTGAAAAATTAAATATATATGATTAAAGACGTTTTCTTGCAACACCGTGCTAGTTTCATGCAGACAAGACAAAAAGGTCAGATGTACAATTTACATGGATGCGGGCCAAATGCGAGTACTTGCTTGCTCGAGTAGGCATATAGAACAAGCTTAGAACAGTCCAAGTTCACGAGATGTTTGTCAAAATACCATGCAGACAAATACAACCACAGCACTCTCTGCCACTCGAAGCCAATAATATCCTCATATCGTGTTGCCCCTCTTTCTCTCCTTAATGCCCCGTATCTGATCCCTGACTAGTCTTCTTCTTGGCTGAAAATTCTCTCCAAGTTAATCAATAAATTCAGAACGAAGCAAATCAAGTACTATTCCAGCAACACTTGTGTAACCGGGGGATCACGTGAGTTACGGCTTGTAGCTAAGCTCCCCAATAGAATAGGAGAATGTGGGCGCGGAATGTTGCTGCCGCCGAGACAGGCTGAATGAAACATCAAACATGCATCCAAAAACCTGAGGGTTCATGCATAGGATCCTCGTTGCAAGAAGAAGCTGAAACCCGCCGTCCTCGCGCGTGACGGCACGGCCGGGCGCGCATGTGATCGATCGAGCTGGGGAGTCTCGAGTAGCAGTACGAACGAACGAACGAATGGTGGTGTATGTACGCTTTATCGGCATCGGCCAAATGGGCGCGTGCCCTTTGCGATCACGGGAGTGAGAGCACGCGCGTCGTGCATGCATGGCCGGGTGTGTGGCTGCGCGCGGCGCAGTCAGGTCGTTGGCGGCGTGCTGCATGCGCGCGGCCGGCAGCACGGGAGCCATACGCTGCATGCATGCCTGCCTCTGCGCTCCTACGGTGACACGACACGCGCGCGCGCCACTGCCTGGACTCGTACGGCCGGCGAGCTCCGTCCCATGCATGGTGTAGGCATGCATCGACATGGTCTCGTGACCGAGCTCGATCGCTGGGTAGCTGTGGCCGTTCAGGCCGACGCCTCCCATTGGACGGGGCGACAGCCCACCAGGTGACGCGAGCTGATCGGATCACGTCCAACCGCTAACGTGTGTGCATGCCGGATCACATATTCATTCATTCATAGGACTGGCTACGACGTCCGTCCCCCTGGTAGGTGTACGTGCTACACGGCCGGCCGGGTATGTACACCCCGTGAGAACATAATTTAACGGTCAATCAAACGAGCTGGCTGATCAATTTGGCGTTGCATGCTCAGTTGGTGGAGGCACATGAGTTGCCGGCTGGACGCCAACTGCTACTCTATTCTGTGGCGTCCTAGCTAGATTTGAATGTTACAATCCGGAGGAACTACCAACTATATATCATGGTTCTGGCAAAAAAGAAGTCCCCCAAAAAATGTTGAATTTTTTGAGCGTGTGCATAGACTGAACAAATGACTGTTCACTGGATGGCCCTAGCTAGTTATCTCCGAGCCATGCACCCAATCGACCTAGTATATATCGGTCAATCAAATTCTATGGAGATCGATCGTGGCCATATCCAAGCTCGATTGTTGTTGAACTCCAATGACCTGTACGATGAACCAATCAAACAGAGTGAGACACACATCGGATCGACGATCTTTCCCCGGATATAGGCATGGAATTCCGATGTCTTGGCCTGGCACATGTATGTCGCCACCTCGCCTCTTTGTTGCCAAGCCCATGAATGCACAACGCAACAAGCCATGCATCATCCTTTTGACGGCTTCCTCCTCCGGCCTGCATGAGCCGTGCCCCCACTTCACGAGCAGCAGATTCCTTTGCCGCATCGGCTCGATCCGGCCCAAATCTACACACGCCACCAGACGTTCGCGCGCGTACGCTCGTGAATAAGACGCGCGCATGTGTCTCTCCAGTAGCGCTCCGCCTATCCGCGCGCGCCTACGTACGTTTGCTAAGTTTGCTAATGTACTATACTAGTATTGTTTCTGTTCCATACGAATGTGATACAGAATACGATGAATTTGACTCGAACTGCATGTATTAATTAAGCTATATGCCATGCTGTTGTGGGAAAGAGCCACGCAACCCGTGCCATGCAAGGCTGGAACGCACACCGCATATCCTGAGCTGTCCGTCCACTGTCTACATATGCATGCATGTATACTCCTACTTTATATACCTCTTTTGTTTACTATACTACTGTGTACGTATGTATGTGGTGCAGAGTACGTGCAGATCATAGACAGTTGGACAGGTCGACTTCTGCTCCACCTCTCATTTGTGTAGGCATAGTATGTCATTAATTAGTTTAATGTGTAGGAATAGTATCTCATTCATTTAGTGTGTAAGAAACAGGACTAGTATCTCCGCGTAGTTTTGTAGCAACGAAACATATAATAGAAGCACATTCTTTGTATGCATCCATTGATGCATGCATGAGTACAGTACAGTACATTACATTACAGTACATAACAACAAGCCGATGCTGCATGCATATCTGTATTTCTTGGTCGCATGCACGGAAATGAAAAATACAATTAAAGGCAGAGCCAAACTCAAACTTGAACTATGCATAATCGAATCGCTTCCTCGTCGTCCCATCATTCATCTAATTTCCTAGAAACTAAATAAGGTCACGTGAGTGGCCACCCCCGGATCGAGACCACTATAAAATACGGAGAGCTTCCTTCGTCCTCCTCGCGAAGCAGCGCTCTCCCCCACCCCCCCACACCCCACCCCAAAATTGAAGCGAGACATACGAGATCTTTGATTATTGAGAGGAGTGTGCAGAGGAAGAAGACGAAGAGATAGATGATGTCGAGGGATCGCAAGAAGGCAGCTGGTCTACATGAGAAGCTGCAGATCCTGCGCTCCATCACTCACTCCCACGCGGTATATAATTAGCCAAAGTTTCTTTTCGCGTTTTCTTCTGCTCCTATTTGAATCACTTCACAGTACGGACGCGCACGCGCCTATTTCGCCTCGTCTTTTCCTATTAGAGTAGTACTACTCAACTTGAAGCACACTTGATACTTCGATCTCCAAGATTTGCTCAAGTACAGCATGTACTACTCACGATGCTATAGTAAATTAAAGCAGCGCCTGCCACGTAGGCTTGAGGATAGACTTTTGTTTCCCGAGAACACACGTGTCTCGATATGATGCCACACCTACACAGCTATCGATCTTGTGTACTTGAGCAGATCGAATTTGAACAAAACCAAAATGTTTATTAATTTGATGCTGTTTTGGTGTGATGTATATACAACAGATTAGCAATAGTTCCATAATCATGGACGCGTCAGAGTACATCAAGGAGCTGAAGCAGAAGGTCGTCAGGCTCAACCAGGAGATCGCATGCGAGGAAGGCGCGCTCAAGCAGAACTCCTTCCCCAGGGTACAAACACATGCACGCACCTGTTAATAACTCGATCTCCATCTTAATTTCCTCGCTGATCATTATCTAGTTCTGAGCTTATGCATGATCAATGAAAGTGGACATGAATATATGTATATATGAACGTGATATAAGATTCAACCACACACATATGTAGTTCTAATTCAATTAATCATGCAATGCAATGCAGGTCACTGTGGAAACCCTAGGGCATGGGTTCCTCATCAATGTGTTCTCCGACAAGAGCTGCCCCGGGCTGCTTGTCTCCATCCTGGAAGCCTTCGAGGAGCTGGGCCTCAACGTACACGAAGCCACGGCGTCTTGCGCCGATACCTTCCGTCTCGAGGCTGTTGGAGGAGAGGTACGTACGTAACAATGGCTTAGCTCAATCATTAGTCTCTGATCAGTAGAGCATGCAGCAGCAGCTGCTCTCTGACCATATAATTCCTCAATATTCTCGTCGCGACATGGGCGACACAAGTTCGTGCGATCGATCGGTGTGCCGATCAAGCATATACCGCGTGCTGACGGCGTTCGGTTCTTGCATGCACGCGCGAATCTGATGCAGAACCAGGTGGAGAATGTGGATGAGCATGTGGTCAAGCAAGCGGTGCTGCAGGCCATCAGGAACTGCTCCGAGACCGGTGGCGAGCAAGAGGAGTAGAGCTGGCGCCAAGGGGCGCTTCGGCAATGATATCCAGTGCAATCTGTAGCATCCCCCCTGTACTATCTAGATGACGATGTTATATGTACGTAAGTCCATGGCAAGATGTAGCATATGAAGTTTCTTCAACCGAGAGCATTGATCATGACAAAAGTGTGCTCATATTTGCTCTTTCTGGCAAATTAACGGTGAAATCAATGAGACTGCTCAACTTAGGCACTTCATATATATATGCACCGAAAGTATCATGAAGACTGTATGACAATTCAGATTATATATAAGTGCATGCACAGACCACGCACAAACATGTGACCATATTGATTCTCTTGCTCTACCTCTCAGTCTAATCTACCACTACTCCTGAAGACCTGAACGACCCAGCTATATATTGTCAGTGAACAATGAACTCTTGAGAACTCCTTGATACATACATGCATGGTTTACGCCTAGCTTCGAGCAGTTTTCGAACTGTTTAACTTTTGATCTGGTACTTACTCCAAGTTGTAACTGTAGTAGTGGCTGAGGAAAGTTGCCTTTGCAGTTATTATGTACCCATGATGTCAGACATAAAACCTGCATATACTTATGATAATGACTGATAGTAACAATAAAGAGAGGCAGGAGTCCTATGAGCCTGGCAGGGCCAGTTACCAACAAAGCAAGAATGGCTCCAACAATAATGGAAAGCGGCCAATGAGAAGACAGGGAATGGATTGGAGAACAACTGGACATTCATAATACTCTGGCTTCATCTTTTCGGACAAAGGGCAAGGTCGGCTCACACCTGTTCAGCCCACGACGACGTAGACGTGGTAAGAACTTGTCAGCAAGGAAGAGAACAACATAAGGAGAGGATTGCTAAACTCTTGCGGGAGGAAGAGCTCAAATGGTACTAGCGTGCCAAAGTGAAACACCTCCTTAAGGGTGACAATAATACCAAGTATTTTCATTTAGTTGCAAGCAGAAAGCATAGGAAGCAACATATTTTCTGTGATTGAATTCATTGTGGAGGATATGCCTCAAGTTTCAAAGGTAGAGGATGAGCTTCACACTGAACAATTCATGGAGAAGAA
Source organism: Stipa capillata (assembly GCA_019208055.1). NCBI lineage: Eukaryota > Viridiplantae > Streptophyta > Magnoliopsida > Poales > Poaceae > Stipa > Stipa capillata. Next base: position 23,887 of record JAGXJF010003895.1, read on the forward strand.
AGTCCGTGATGCGGTTTTTTATATGGAACATAATAAAGAACCAGGGCCCAAAAGGTTCCCAGCAGAATTTTACCAAGTCTTCTGGGATGTAATTAAAGTGACCTTATGGCACCCTTGACGATTTTTACAGCTTGCTTTTCCTTTATTCAGCCTCAACTTCGGGATTATCACCTACTTCCCAAGAAATCCGATGCCCGCCAAAATCAACAATATAGACCTATCTATTTGCGGAAGTCGGTTTAAAATTTTCCACTAAAGCTGGCACTAATCAGATTTCAATAGTAGCATAAAAGATTATTCGATCGACATAGACAACCTGTATGTATGTCTGGTCGATATATCATGGAAGGAGTGGTGGTGTTACACGAGACCATTCATGAATTGTGTAGACATAAGCTTGACCGAGTTGTTTTTAAAATTGATTTCGAGAAAGCTTATGATAAAATCAATTGGTATTTCCTCCAACAAACACTGCACATGAAAGGATTTCCAACCAAGTGACAGGCTTGGATCGATAATAAATTCACAAAAAGGGGAAGCATTGTCATTAAAGTGAACAATGAGATAGGAAAATACTTTCAAACACGAAAATGACTAAGACAGGGTGATCCTATGTTTCCCATCCTCTTTATTATTATGGTGGATATGTTGGCTATATTTATTGAACAAGCACAAGCTGACGGTCAAATTAGAGGGGTCGTTCCACCTAGTTGATGGTGACATTTTCTTGCAATCTGTCGATGATACCATCATTCTTATGTATCACGACATCGAAAAAGCCACGAATATAAATTTCTTTTATGCGTCTTTGAACAACTTTTGGGTCTGAAGATAAATTTTAATAAAAGCAAAATCTATTGCTTCAGTAAGGCCAAGGAACACGAGGCCCAATACGTTTGACTGTTTGATTGTGGAGTGGGTTCCTTTCTGTTTCAATACCTTAGTATTTCTTATACATTATAGAAAACTACTGAACAAAGATTGGAATTGGGTAGAAGATCGCTTTGAAAAGGCTCAGTAGATGGAAGGGGCACCATCTTACTAATGGCAGTCGCCTAGTGCTTATTAATTTAGTGTTGAGTAGCTTACCTATGTTCATGCTCTCCTTTTTGAGGTCACTGTAGGGGTGCGTAAGAGGTTAGATTATTATGGGTTAAGTTTTTTTAGCAAAGTGATAATCATAAATATAAATATAAATTAGCAAAACGTGGTATTTTGTGCAAACCTAAAGACCAAGGTGGTCTTGGGATCCAAAACTTACTGCTAAAGAATAAATGCCTGTTGAGCAAATGATTATTTAAAATGTTAACTGAGGAAGGGGCATGACAAGACATCCTGCGGAACAAATATCTCCAAGGCAAGACTTTGTCTTCAGCCGGAGCTAAACCCGATGAATCCCACTTTTGGAGCGGGTTAATGAAGGTAAAAGACCAACTCTTGCAGTTTGACAACTTTTCTGCTAACTATGGTACTGAGGTTCAGTTCTGGGGTGACAAATGGCTCGATGGCTAAGTGTTAAAATATTAATTCCCTACATTGTACCATATCGTCGAAAAAAGCACACCACGGTTGTGCAAGTGATGAATTCCATCCCTTTCAATGTCTCCTCTCAGAGGGCCGTTGTCGGGCCAAAACTAGTGGTCTTGAATGCACTTGTTGCATTTTTTAGCTTATCCTAAGAAGGACAAATTTAAATGGAATCTCCACAATAATGAAATTTTTTTGGTCCAATCAATGTATTCCGTCCTTGATGACTTCCAATTCCAATTTCAGTCCAACTATGGTGTTTAAAAATTTCCCTCAGAATAATAAATATTTCCGTGGTATCTTTGCTGAGGGGTGATATTGATAAATGTCAATTTAGCAAAATGAAATTAGAAGGGTAGAAAACTCTATGCCTTTTGCGGTCATGAGGAGATAATTCAACATCTCTTCTTTGAGTGTCGTTCCGCTTGTTTTGCATGGCAAATGATATTCATAACCTCTGGCATATCTCCTCCTCCTAGTATCTCTCACATTTTTAGGAATTGGTTACAAGGGGTAGATAGACCTTTTCTCCATAAATTTTAGTGGGTGCAATAGTTCTATGTTGGTCGATTTGGCTATGCAAAACGAATTTTTTTGATAAAAGAAAAGCTAACCAAACCTTTGCTGCCTCTTTTCTTATATTTCAATTGGTTGTGATCGTGGTCCTTATTACACGACAATCAAAGAGTAGAAGCTGATGGCTTGTGGTGCTAGGAAGTTGGAGTTGGCTACCATGGGGTTTATGTCCTACTATAATAGTAGTGGCAGTTTACTTTTTTTTAGATGAAGAAGTTTGCACCCCCAACCTCTGCATGAAGCGATGCACGCAACCAAAATATTATTGAGAGCCAAGATAAGTTCTGAGTCTAGTACATCAAACGTCCACAGAAGAGATTACAGATCCCAAAAAAGATAAAACACTCAGCCATCACATATTGCTAAGCTGCCATCCAAATCGGGTAGAGAAGGCCCGTGCTACTGTTTCTACGAGGCTGCACCCAGTAGGTGTGGCATCTTGATCCGCCGATCTGGACAGTAGGGACCACAAATGGAGCCAGTGAGTGGTCATGTGGATAATCTGGAAAAAATCAATACATTTTGTTTTGTGAAAAACTAAATTATTCTCGCATCGCCAAAAAGACTAACAAAGAGCACATACGCCAACTAATGTGCGAGCTCATAGGGATGCGCTCCGACCCTGTAGCCAATTGCCGAATATATTATAGTGACAGTTTAACAAAAGGGCTATGTAATATTTGATTTGTTTATTGATTATGTAGTTTTCGCTTTCTTATTTACCGTATGACTTGAATTTTATGATGACATCGTAATAATATAGATTATGTATGTCGTAGGTATAAGCCTAGACAGTAGATTTGTGGCACCCCGATCGTTACAACGACCTCCGGGCGTGCGAGGGGAAAATGAGCGAGAGCGCGAATGCACGAGGCTATCGTGCAAGCCTGGAAGGGTATAAAAATAAAGAAAAACAAACCCCCGCTGCTCCTCTCCTTTTTCTTCTCCTACCTGCCGCCGCTCACTCTCTCTCTCACCTTCTCTCACACCGCCGCCGCCTCCCAGCCGCTACCCGCGCCGCCTCCTTGCCTTCCCGTGCCACCGGCGGGTGCAGGCGGGAGACCACGCACGCGGCCGAGCCTCCGTGCCCCTAAGCGGGCTCGGGCGGGCGACACCGAGGCGTGGCGGGCTCCGGCTGGCTCGGGTGTGCCCCAGCTGGACGCTGCCTCCCGGCCTCCACCGTGCCGCCATCTCGCCTCCCCCGTGCCACCGGCGGGAGCTGGGAGCGGCTCTTCGCGCGGCCGAGCTCCCGTGTCCCCAGGCGGGCACAGGCGGGCTACACCGGGACGCGGCGGGCTCCGGCCGCCTCGGGCCAGCTCTGACCGAGCGCGGCAAGCTTCGGCACCCTTGAGCGGCCTCGTCTCCGCCGCCTCCCCTCTGCATACGGACGGAGCGGGCTCGAGCAGGGCCGCGCTGGCTACCGTCGCCGTCCGCCTCCTCCCCAGGCTTCGCCGGACTTCGCCGCCACCGCCTCTCCGTCGGCTCCCCTTCGCAGCCTCCCCTCTGCTCGCGGGTGGAGCGGGCACGAGCGGGGCCGAACGGGGCTGCACGGGCCACCGCTGCTGCGGCGGGTGAAGCGACGCGGCGGCGAGCGGACAAATGCGAGCACGGCGACAAGCGAACGCAAGCACGACAAGCGTCAGCATGGCGACGAGCAGACGAACGTGAACGCGGTGACGAATGGACGAATGCGCACGCGATTGAACACAAGCGCGGTGATGAGCAGACCAACGCGCA
>JAGXJF010003896.1:0-272817 GCA_019208055.1 Stipa capillata
GGTTATAGATTTTTTTTTAGAATTTTTAGGTTAGTAATTTTAGTTATTTTAAGTAAAGTAGTAGTTTATTTTAGTTTAGTTTAGTTTTTTTTTTTTTAGTTTTTTTAGTAGTTTTTAGTTTTTATTTTTAGTTTTAGATTTTTATTTTAGTTTTAGTGTTTTTTTAGATTTATTTTTTAGTTTAGTTTTTTTTTTTTTTTTTTTAGTAGAGTTTTTTAGTTTAGTTAGTTTTAGAATTTTTAAGTTTTTTTTAGTTTTTTTAGTTTTTTTTTATTTAGTAGTTTTTTTTTTTTTTTTAGTTTTTTTTTAGATTAGTTTTTTAGGTTTTTTATGTTTTTTTTTTAGTGTTTAGTGTTTTTATTGGATTTTTTTTTTTTAGTAGAGTTTTATAGTTTTTTTTTAGTTAGTTTTTTTTAGTTTGTTTATTAGTTTTATTTTTAGGTTAGTAGTAGTTTTTAGTTTTTTTTTTTTTTTTTTTTTTTTTAGTTTAGTTAGTTTTAGTATTAGTTTTTTTTAGAGTTTTAGTTTTTAGATTTATGTTTTAAGTAGTTTAGTTTAGATTTTTTAGTTTTTAGTAGTTTTTTTTAGTTTTTAGTTTTTTTTTAGTTAGTTTAGTTTTTTTTTTTTTTTAAGTTTTTGAGTTTTTATTTATTTAAGTAGTTTTTTTTTTTTTTAGTTTAGGAAATTTTTTATTTTTTTTTTTTTAGTTTTAGAATTTAGTAGTTTTTAGATAGTTTAGTGTTTTTTTTTTTAGATTTAGTTTTTTTGTTTTTTAGTTTTTATATTTAGGATTTTTTTTTTTTTTTGGTTTAGTTTAGTTTTTTTTTTTTTTTTTAGTGTTTTTTTTTTTTTTTTAGTTTGTTTTTAGAATTTTGAGTTTTTATTTAGTATTTAGGAATTTTTTTTTTTTTTTTAGTTTTTTAGTTTTAGTAGAATTTTAGTAGAATTAGTTTAGTTTAGTTAGTTTAGTAGTTTTAGTTTTTAGTTTTTTAGTTTTATTTATTTTTTTAGATTAGATTTTTTTTTTTTTTTTTAGAAGTTTATTTATTTTTTTTTTATTTTTTTAGAAGTATTTTTTTTTTATATTTTGTGTTTTTTTATATTTTTTTTTAGAATTAGTTAGTTTTGTTAGTTATGTTTTAGATTTAGTTTTTTTAGTAGATTTTTTTAGTTTTTTTTAGATTAGTTAGCTTTTTTTTTTTTTAGGTTTTTTTGTTAGTTAGTTTAGATTAGTAGTATAGGTTTTTTTTAGAGTTTTTTAGAGTAGATTTTTTTTTTTTTTTTTATAGTAGTTTTATTTTTAGTTGTTTAGTTTTTTTTTTGTTTTTAGTTTTTTAGAAATTTATTTTTTTTTAGTGTTTTAGTTAGTTTTTTTTTTTTTTTTAGTTTAGTTTTAGTTAGGTTTTTAGTTTTAGATTTTTTATATTAGATAGAATTAGTTTTTAGTTTTTTAGAGATTTTTTTTTTTTTTAGTTTAGTTTAGTTTTTTTTTTTTTTTTTTTTTTTAGTTTAGTTTTTTATAGTAGTTTTTATTTAGTTTTAGTTTAGTTTTATGTTTTATTTTTTTTTTAGTTTTAGTTTTTATTTTTGTAGTTTTTTTTTTAGTATTTTAGTTTTTTTTTTTTTAGTAGTTTAGTTTGAGTTTTTTTTTTGTAGATAGTTAGTTAGTTTTAGTTTTAGTAGTTTTTTTTTTAGATAGTTTTTTTAGGTAGTTTTTATTTTAGTTGTAGTTTTTTTTTTTAGGTAGTTTTTTTTATTTTAGTTTTTAGTTGTTAGTTTTTAGTTTTAGTTATTTTCTTTTATTTTAGGTTTTATAGTTTTTTTTGTTAGTAGTTTTTTTTTTAGTTTTTAGATTTAGTAGATTTTAGTTTATTTTTTTTTTTAGTTTTTTAGGTTTTTTTTTTTTAGTTTTTTTTTTTTTTAGTTTGTTTTTTTTTTAGTTTAGTAGTAGTTTTTTTATTTTTTAGTTTAGAAATTTTTTAGTTAGATTTTAGTTTTTTTTTTTTTTTTTTTAGTAGAATTTTTTTTTTTTAGTTTTTTTTTTAGTAAGGTTTTTTAGTTTTTTTTTATTTTTTTTAGTATTTTAGGATTTTTAAGAGTATGATTTTTTTTTATGTTTTTTTTTTTTTTTTAGTTTTAGTTAGTTTAGATATGTTTTTTTGTTTGTTTAGTATTTTTTTTTAGTTTTTTTTTTTTTTTTATTTAGTTATTTTAGTTTTTTTTTTATTAGAGTAGTTTTTAGTTTTTTTTTTTTAGATTTTTTAGTAGGTTTTTTTTTAGTTTTTTTTTTAGTAGGGTTTTGTTTTTTTTAGTTTTTTTAGTTTTTTGTTAGTAGTTGTTTTTTTTTTTTTTATTTTTTTTTTTTTTTTTTTTAGTTATTTTAGTTTATTTTTTTTTTAGAGAGTTAGTTTAGTTAGTTAGTTTTTTTTTTTTAGGATTTTAGTTTTTTTAGGTTTTTAGTTTTAGGTTTAGATGTATTTTTTAGGTTTTAGTTTTTATTTTTTTTTTTAGTTAGTTTTTTTATTTAGTTTTAGTTTTTAGTTAGATATTTTATTTAGTTTTTTTAGAGTTTTTTTTTTTAGAGTTTATTTTTTAGTTTTTAGTAGTTTAGTTTAATTTAGTTTTTTTTTAGTAGATTTTAGTTATTTTTTTTTAGTTTTTTTTTTTTAGATTTTTTTATTTTAGTTTTTTTAGATTTTGTTTTTAGGTTTTTTTTTTTTTTTTATTAGTAGATAGTTTTTTATTTTTTTTTTTTTTTATTTTAGAATTTTTTTTAGTTTAGTTTTTTTAGTTTTTTTTTTTTTTAGGTTTTTAGTTTAGTTTATGAGTTTATAGTTTAGTTATGTTTTTAGTTAGTATTTTTTTTTTTTTAGTAGTTATTTTTTTTTTTTTTTTAGATTTTCTTTTTTTTTTTAGTTTTTTTTTTTTTTTTTTTTTTTGTAGTTTGGTTTTTTTAGTTTTTTAGATTTTATTTTTTTTTTTTAGTAGTATTTAGTTTTTTTTTTTTTTTAGTTTTTTTAGTTTGTTGTTTTTTAGTTTTTTTTAGTTTTAGTTTTAGTTTAGTTTTATTTTAGTTTTAGTAGTTAGTTTTTAGTTTTAGTTTAGATTAATTTTTAGTTTTTTTTTTAGTATTTTATTGTTTTTTTTTTTTTAATAGTATTTTTTTAGTTTAGTAGTAGTTATTTTTTTTTAGTTATTTTTTTTTTTTTTTTTTAGTTTTTTTAGTTTAGGTTTTTATTAGTTTTTTTTTAGTTTAGTTTTAGTTTTTTTTTTAGTTAGAATTTTTTTAGTTTTTTTTTTTTTATTTAGTATTAGTTTTTTAGTAGTTAGTTAGTTTATTTAGTAGATTTAGTTTTAGTTTTTAGTTTTTGATAGAATTTTTTAGTTTTTAGTTTTTTTTTTAGTTTTTTTTAGTTTAGTTTTTTAGTTTTTTAGTTTTTAGTTTTTAGTTTTTTTATTTTTTTTTTTTTTTTATTTAGTATTTTTAGATTAGTTTTTTTAGAATTTTAGATTTTAGAATTAGGTTTTTTATTTTAGTTTTAGGTTTTTTTTTTTTTTAGTTTTTTTTTTTTTTGTAGGATTTAGTTTTTTTTTTTTTTTTTTTTAGGTTTTTGTTAGTTTTTTTTTTAGATTTAGTTAGTTTTTTTAGTTTTTTTAGGATTTTTTTTAGATGTATTTTAGTTTTTTTTTTAGTTAGTTTTTTTTAGTAGTTTTTTTAGTTTTTTTTTTTTAGTTTTTTTTAGTTTTTTTTTTTTTTTTGTTTTTTAGTTTTTTAGGTTAAGTTTTTTATTTTTTTTTTAGTTTTTTTTTTTTTAGATTTTATGTTTTTGTTTTTTTTTTTTTTTTAGTTAGTTAGTTTAGTTTTTTAGTATATTTTTTTTTTTTAGTTTTTTGTTTTTTTTTTTTTTTTTTTTAGAGTTTTTTTTTATTTTTTAGTAGTTTGTTAGGTTTTTTTTTTTTATTTTATTTTTTAGTTTTTTTTTTTTTTTTTTTTTAGATTTTTTTTTTTTAGGTATTAAGTAGTTTTTTTTGGTTTTTTTTAGTTTTTTTATTTTAGTAGTTTTTTTTAGTTTTTTAATTAGTAGTTTTTTTTTTAGTTTAGTTTTTTTTTTTTTTTTTTTTTAGTATTTAGTAGTAGTTTTTTTTTTATAGTTTTTTAGTTTTTTTAGTTTTAGTAGTTTTTTATTAGAATTTTAGTTTTTTTTTTAGGTAGTAGTTTAGATTTTTTTTTAGTTTTTATTTTTAGATATTTTTTTAGATTTAGGTTTTTTTTTTTTTAGTTTTAGTTAGTTAGTTTATTTTTAGTTATAGTAGTTTAGTTTTTAGTTTTTAGTTTTAGTTTTAGTTTTTTTAGATTTTTTTTTTTTTTTTTTTTTTTTAGTTTTTTAGTTTAGAATTTTTATTTTTTTTTTTTTTTTAGTTTAGTAATTTAGTTTTTTTTTTTTTTATTTTTTAGAGTTTTTTTTTTTAGTTTTTTTTTTTTTTAGATTTTTAGTAGTTTTTTTATGTTTTTTTATTTTTTTTTTTAGTTTTTTTTTTTTTTTAGTTTTTTAGTAGTTTTTTGTTAGTAGTATGTTTTTTGTTTAGATCTTTTATTTGTTAGTAGTTAGTATTAGTTGTTTTAGATTAAGTTTTTTTTATAGGTTTTATTTTTATTTTTTTTTTTTTTTTAGTTTAGGTAGTTTTTTTTTTATGTTTTAGAATAGGATTATGATTTAGGTTTTTTTTATTTTAGTTTTTTTTTTTTTAGTTTTAGTTTTTAGTTTAGTTAGTTTTTTTTAGATTTTAGTTTATTTTTTAGATTTTTTTAGTTTTTTTTAGTAGTTATTTTTTTAGTTTAGTAGTAGTTTTTTTTAGAATTTTTTTTTTTTTTTTTTTTTTAGTTTAGTTTTAGTTTAGATTTAGTTAGTTTTTTTTTTTTAGTTTAGTTTAGTTTATTTTAGAAGTTTTTTTTTTTTTTAGTTATTTAGTTAGTTAGTTTTTTTTAGAATTTAGAGTTAGTTAGTTAGTTTAGTTTTTTAGTTTAGAATTTTTTTTAGTTTTTTTTTTAGTAGTTATAGTTTAGTTTTTTTAGTATTAGTTTAGTTTTTATTTTTTTAGTTTTTTTAGGTTAGTTGTTTTTTTTTTTAGTTATTTTTTTTTAGTTTTATTAGAGTATTAGTAGTTTTTTTTTAGTTTAGTTTGTTTAGTTTTAGTTTTTTTTTAGTAGTTTTTTTATTGTTTTTTTTTTAGTTTTTTTTAGTTTTTTGTTTGTTTTTAGTTAGTTTAGTTTAGTAGATAGTTTTTTTTTTTTAGTTTTTTTTTAGTTTTTTTAGTTTGTATTTTTAGTTTTTTTAGAAGTTTTTTTTTTTAGTTTTTTTTTTATTGTATTTGTTTAGATTTTTTTTATTTTTTAGTTTAGTTTTATTTTAGTTTTTTTAGAATTTTTAGTTTATTTTAGTTTTTAGTAGTAGTATTAGTTAGTTAGTTTTTTTTTTGTTTTTTTATTTAGATATTTTTTAGTTTTTTTAGATTTGTTTTTTAGTTTAGTTTTAGTTAGAATAGTTTTTTAGTAGTTTTTTTTTTTTTTAGTAGTTTTTTTAGTTTTTAGTTTTTTTTTAGATTTTTAGTTTTAGTTTAGTTTTAGATTAGTTTTTTTAGTTTTTAGATTTATAGTTTTTTTTTTTTAGTTTTAGTTTTTTGTTTTTTTTTTTTTTATAGTTTTTTTTTTTAGTAGTAGTTTTTTTTTTTTTATTTTAGATAGTAGTAGTTTTAGTTTTTTTTTAGTTATTTTTATTGTTTTAGTTTTAGAATTTAGTTTTTTTTTAGTTTATTTTTAGTAGTTTTTTTATTTTTAGATTTTTATTTTTAGTTTTTTAGTAGTTTAGATTTAGTTTTTTTGTTTTTTTAGAGATTTTTATTTTAGATATTATTTTTTTTTTTTTTTAGGTTTTTTTTTAGAATTTTTTTTTTATGTTTAAGTAGGATTAGATTTTTATTATTTTTTTAGTTTTTATTTTTTTTTTAGTAGTTTATTTTTTTTTAGTAGTTTAGTTAGTAGGTTTAGTTTTTTTTTTAGTTTTTTTATTTTTTGTATTTAGTTTTTATTTTTTTTTTTAGATTTTATTTTTTTTAGTTAGATTTTTTAGTTAGAGTTTTTTTTTTTTTTTTTAGTAGTTTTTAGTTTAGTAGTTTTTTTATTTTTAGTAGTTTTTTTTTTTTTTTTAGTAGTTTAGTTTTGTTAGATTTTTTTAGTTTTTTTTAGTAGAATTTTATTTTTTTTTTTTTTTTATTGTTTTTTTTAGTAGTTAGTTTTTAGTTTAGATTTTTTTTTTTTTTTTTTATAGATTAGGATTTTTTTTTAGGTTTTTAGTTTTTTTTAGGATTTTTTTATTTTTTATTTTTTTTTTTTTTAGTATTTTTAGTTTTAGGTTTTATTTTTTTGTTTTTTTTTTTTTAGTTTTATATAGATTTTAGTTTTTTTTTTTAGATTTATTAGTTTTTTTAGTTTAGTAGTTAGATTTTTTTTTTTAGTTTAGTAGTTTTTTTTTTTTTTTTTTAGATAGTTTTTATTTAGAGTAGTAGATTTGTTTTTTTTTTTTTTTTTAGATTTAGTATAGGTTATTTAGTTTTTTAGATTTTATTTTGGATTTTTTTTTTTTTTAGTTTTATTTTTTAGTTTTTTTTTTAGTTTATTTAGTTAGTTTTTTTTTTTAGTTTTTTTTTTAGATTAGTTTTTTTTTGTTTTATTTTAGTTTTTTTTTTTTTTTTATTTTTAGTAGTTTTAGTAGGTTTTTTTAGGTTTTTTGTTTTTTTTTTTATTAGTTTTAGTTTTAGTGTTTAGTATTTTTTTTTAGAAGTTTTATTTTTAGTTTTTTTTTTTTTTTTTAGAGTTTTTTATTTTTTAGTTTTAGATTAGTTTTTTAGGTTTAGTAGATTTTTTTTTTTTTATTTTTTAGTAGTTTTAGTTTTATTTTAGTAGATTTTTAGTTTATGTTTTTTTTTAGTTTTAGATTTTTAGTTTTAGTTTTTTTTTTAGTTAGATTTTAGTTTTAGTTTTTAGTTTAGTATTTTAGTTAGTTATTAGTAGTATGTTAGTTTTTTTTTTTTAGTTTTTTTTATAGTTTTTTGTTTTTTTTTTAATTAGTTAGTTTTAGTTTTTATATTTTTTTTTATTATTAGATTTTTTAGATTTTTTAGTTTTTTTTTTTATTTAGAATTTTTTTTTAGTTTTTTAGTTTTTTTTTTATTTTTTTAGTTATAGTTTTAGAGTAGTAGTTTTAGTTTTTTTAGTTTAGTAGTTTTTAGATTTTTTTTTTTTAGTATTTTTTAGATTTTTTTAGATTATTTATTTTTAGTTTTTTTTGTTTAGATTTTAGTTTAGTTTTTAGTTTTTTAGTTTTTTAGTTAGTTTTTTTTTAGTTTTAGTTTTAGGATTTTTTTTTTTTTTTTTTAGTTTTTAGATTTTTAGTTTTTTTTTTTAGTATTTAGTAGTTTTTTTAGTTTTAGTTAGTTTTTTTTTGTTTAGTTTAGTATTTTTTTAGAATTTAGTTAGTTAGTTTTTTTTTTTTTTTTTTAGTTTTTTTTTTTTAGTTTTTTTTAGTTTTTTTTAGTTTTTTTTTTTTTTAGAATTTTTTGTTTTTAGTTAGTTTTTTTTTTTTTTTAGTTTAGTTTAGTTTAGAGTATTTTTTTTGTTTTTTTAGATTTTTTTAGTTTTTTTTTGTTTTTTTAGTAGATTTTTTTAGTGTTTTTTTTTTAGAAAGTTTTTAGTTTTTTTAGTTTTATTTTTTTTAGTTTTAGATTTAGGTTTTTTTTTTTTTAGTTTTAGTAGAATTTTTAGTAGTAGTTAGTTTTTTTTTTTTGTTTTTTTAGTTTTTTTAGATTGTATTAGTTAGTTTGTTTTTTTTTTAGTTTTAGTTTTTTTAGTTTTAGTAATTTTTTTTTTTTTAGATTTTTTTTAGAATTTAGTTTTTTTTTTTTTAGTTATAGTTTAGTAGGTTTTTTTTAGTTTGTTTTTTTTTTTTTTTTTTATGATTTTTTTTTTGTATTTTAGAATTTGTTATTTTTTTTAGTTTGTTTTTTAGATTTTATTAGTATTTTTTTTAGTTTTTAGGTTTTTTTTAGTTAGATAATTTTTTTGTTTTAGATTTTTTTGTTTTTTAGTAGTTTTTTTTTTTTTTTAGTTTTTATTAGTTTTTTTTTATTTTTTAGAATTTTTTTAGTTGTTTATGTAGTTTAGTTTTTAGTTTTTTTTTTTTAGTTTTATAGATTTTTTAGTTTATTTTTAGTTATTTTTTTTTTTTTTTTTTAAGGTTTTTATTTTTTTAGTTTTTTTTAGTTTTAGGTTTTTTTTTTTAGTTTTTTTAGTTAGATGTTTTTTTAGTTTTAGTTTTTTTTTAGTTTTAGATTTTAGGTTTTAGTTAATTTAGTTTTTTAATAGTTTTTAGTTTTTTTTTTTTTTGTTAGTATTTAGTTTTTTTTTTTTTTATAGTTAGTTAGAATTTTTTAGTTTAGTTTTTTTTAAGTTTTTTTTTATTTTTATTTAGTTTTAGAGTTTTTTTTTTAGTTTTTTTTTTTTTAGATTAGTTAGTTTTTTTTAGTAGATTTTTTTTAGGTTTTTTTTTTTTTTTTTTTTTATTTTTTTTAGTTTTTTTTTTAGTTTTAGTTGTTAGTTTTTGTTAGTAAGTAGTTTAGTAGTTTTTTTAGTTAGATTTAGTTTTAATTTTTTAGTTTTTAGAGTTAGTTTTATTTTTGTTTTTTTAGTTTTTATAGTTTATTTTTTTAGGTTTTAGATTTTTAGTTTTTAGATTATTTTTTAGTTAGTTTTTTTTTTTATTTTATTAGGTTTTGATTTTTTTAGAATTTTTTTTTAGAGATTTTATTTATTTTTTTTTTTTTTTTTTTTTTAGTAGTTTAGATTTTTATTTTTTTTTTTTTAGTAGTAGTTTTTTTTTTAGATTTTTAGAATTTTTTTTAGTTAGTTTTTAGTAGTTTTTTTTTATTAGTTAGAGTTTATATTTTTTTAGAGTTTTTTTTATTGATAGTAGTTTAGGTTAGTTTTTTTTTTTTTTTTTTTTAGTAGTAGTTTTTTTTTTTTTAGTTTATAGTTTTTAGTTAGTTTTTTAGTTGTTATTTTTTTAGTTTTTAGTAGAATTTTAGTTTTTAGTTATTTTAGTTTTTGTTAGTTAGTTTTTAGTTTTAGTTAGAATTTTTTTTTTTTTATTAGTTTTTTTTATTTTTAGGATTAGTTTTTTTGTTTTTTTTTTTTTTTTTTTTAGAATAGTTTTTTTTAGAGTTTTTTTTAGTTTTTTAGTTTATTGTTTTTATTATTTTTTTAGTTTAGTTTTTTTAGTTTTAGTTAGATTTTAGTAGTTTAGTTAGTTTAGTTAGTTTTAGAGTTTTTTTAGTAGTTAGAATATAGTTTTTTAGTTTTTTTAGATTTAGTTTTTTTTTTTTAGTTTTTTAGTTTTTTTTTTTTATTTTAGTTTTTTTTAAGGTTTTTTTATGTATTTTTTTTTTTTTTAGATAGTTTTTTTTTTTTTGTTTAGTTATAGTTTAGTTTTTTTTAGTTTAGTTTAGTTTTAGTTTTAGATTGTTTTTTTTAGTTAGTATTTTTAGTTTTTTAGTAGATTTTAGTTTAGTTTTTTTTTTTTTTTTTTTTTTTTTTTGAGTTTTTTTTTTTTATTTTTTTAGAGTTTTTTGTTTTTATTTAGTTTTTTTTAGTTAGTTATTTTTAGTTTTATTGTTTTATGTTAGTTTTTTTTTTTTTTTTTGTTTTTAGATTTTTTTAGTTTTTTTTTTTAGTTTTTAGTAGTTTTATGTAGTTTTTAGATTTAGTTTAGTTTTTTTTCTTTTTTTTTTTTTTTTTAGTTTTTTTTTTTTTTTAGGATTTTTAGTTTTGTTTATTTTTTAGTTTTTAGAATTTTTTTTTAGGTTTTTTAGTTTTTTTTTTAGTTTTTTAAGTTTTTTTTTTAGTTTTTTTTTTAGTTTAGATAGTTTTTTTTTTTTTATGTTTTATTAGTTTAGTATTTTAGTTTTTTTTTTTAAAGTTTTTTTATTTAGTTTTTTTAGTTTTAGTAGTTTAGAATTAGTTAGTTTTTTTAGTTTTTTTTTATTAGTTTTTTTTTAGTTTTTTTTTATAGTAGATTTAGAGTTTTTTTTTTTTTTTTTTAGTTTTTTTTTAGATTTTTTAGTTATAGTTAGTTAGTTTAGTTATTTTTTTTTTTTTAGTAGTTAGATTAAGAGTTTTTTTTTTTAGTTTTTTTTTTTTTTTTTTAGTTAGATTAGTTTTTAGTATTTTAGTTTAGATTTTAGATTTTTTAGTTAGTAGATTTTTTTTTTTTTGTTATTTAGTTTTTAGTTTTTTTTTTTAGTTTTTTTTTTGTTTATAGTTTATGTTTTTAGTTTTTTAGAATTTTTTTTAGTATTTTTTTTATTTAGGTTTTTTTTTGTTAGAGAGTTTTTTTTAGTAGTAGTTTTTTTTTTTTTTTTTTATTTTTTTAGTAGAGTTTATTAGTTTTTTAGTTTTTAGTTAGATTTTAGTTTTAGATTTTTATTAGATTAGTAGATTTAGTTTTTAGTTTTTTTTTTTTTTAGGTTTTTTTTAGAATTTTTTTTTAGTTTTAGTTTTTTTTAGTTAGTTTTTAGAATTTAGTTTTTTTTTTTATTAATTAGTAGTTTTTTTTTTTTTTATTTTTTTTTTTTTTAGTAGTTAGTTTTTGTATAGTTTTAGTTAGTTTAGTTTATAGGTTTTTAGTTTATGATTTTGTTTTTTTTTTAGTTAGTTTTTTAGTTTTTTTAGTTTATAGATAGTTTTTTATTTATTAGTTTAATTTTAGTTTTAGTTTTAGAATAGTTTTTTTAGTTTTTTTTTTTTTTTTAGAATTTTTTTTTTTTTTTAGTTTTTTTTTTTTTTTAGTTTTAGGTTTAGTTTTTTATATATTAGTTTTTTTTTTTAGTTTAATGTTTTTTTTTTAGATGTTTTTTTTTTTTTTTAGTTTTTTTTTTTTTTTTTTGTTAGTTTTAGATGTAATGTTTAGTTTTAGATTTTAGTTTTTTAGTTTTTTTTTTTTAGGTTTTTAGTTTTTTAGTTTTTTTTTTTTTAGAATTATTTTTTTTTAGAGTTTTTTTTAGTTTTTTTTTAGTTTTTTTAGAATTTAGTTAGTTATTTATTTTTTAGTTTTTTTAGAGTTTTTTTTTTTTAGTAGTTTTTTATTTTAGTTTATAGTTTTTTTTTTTTTTAGAATTTTTAGTATTTTTTTTAGATTTTTTTAGTTTTTTTTTTTTTTTTTTTTTTAGTTTTTTGTCTAGCTAGTATTTTTGTCTTAGTTTTTAGTTATTTTAGTAGTTTTATTTATTGTTTTTAGAGTAGTGTAGATGTATGTGTTTTCGTTTGTTTAGAACCTTGATTGTTTTGTCGTGTGTGTTGTTTGTTTTTAGTTGCTGGTCTAGTTACTAGTAGATTTCTGTACGAAGTTTAGTAGCTAGAATGTTTTATGTTGTTTTTAGTGTCTTAGTATTTTGTGTTCTTTTTTATAGTTTAGCGTGTGTTTCGTTTCTAGTTAGCGTAGAATTTAGTTCTATCTCTAGATAGTTTTGCTAGAGTAGTGTAGCACTTTTTTGTTTTTAGATAGAATAGAGTGTAGGTAGTGTAGAAATTTTTACGTTTTTTCTCTTCTGTGTAGTTAGATTTTTGTTTATTGTTTTAGGTTTCGTTCCTGTGTTACAGTCAGGTTTTTAGATTTAGTTTTTTTTCTTTTAGTTTTGTTTTTATGTTTAGATTTTTATAGTTTGTTAGTATTTTGTTTTTTGTTTGTTTGTTTAGTTTTCTTATTTTCGTTTTTTTTATGTGTTACGTGTTTTATGTTTTGTTAGAGTTGTTCTTTTTTTAGTTTTTGTTTGTTTATCTTTTACTAGTAGTATAGTAGATACGAGTTGTTGCTTTTAGACTAGGATTTTATTTAGGTGTTTTTAGAATCGTTTGATTTTTTAGTAGAGTAGATGTAGTTAGTTTGTGTTGCTGTAGATTTTGCTAGAAATGTAGTTTTAGTTCTAGCTAGAATTTAGTAGTTTTATTTAGTCGTTTCGGTAGTCGCTGTTTAGGACATTTTAGTGTGTAGTTGAGTTTTTTTACTGTTTGTTAGAATTTTTTGTTGTAGTTCGTTTTAGTAGATGTCTATGTGATTGTGTTGTTTTAGTTAGTGTATAGGTCCGTGTGTGTAGTTAGATGTAGTATATTTTGTATAAGTTTATTTGTTTTTAGATTTTTTAGATAGTTTTTATGTTTTTAGTTTTTAGTATTAGTAGTAGATAGTTTAGTATAGTAGTTTTGTAGTTTAGTGTTTTTTATAGTGTAGAGTTTTTTTTTAGTGTATATTTTAGGATATTTTGTAGTGTTTCTTTAGTTTTTTAGTTTTAGTGTTTATAGTGTAGTTTTTTTTATTTTTTTAGTTTAGAAGTAGTATTAATTTTATCTATGTGTAGTGTAGTATTTTGTTTTAGTTAGTGTTTTTAGTATTTTTTTTTATTTTTCTAGTAGTATGTTTTTTTTTAGTGTTTTTTTGTTTTGTTTATAGTTTTTGTTAGTAGTTTTTGTAGATAGTGTAGTTTTGTTTTTAGTAGTGTTTTTCTAGTAGTTTTAGATTTTAGATGTGTTTTAGTTTTTAGTGTGTGTTTTATTTTTAGTATAGTAGTTTTGTTTTATAGATGTTTTATAGTAGTTTTGTTTTTTAGTAGTAGTGATATTTTAGTAGTATTTTTGTAGTAGTTTTTTTAGTTGTATTTAGTAGTTTTAGATGTAGTTTTTTTTTAGTTTTTTTTGTAGTTTTTATTTTGTAGTTTTTTTTATTTTTTTTAGTAGTTTTTTAGTTTTGTTTTTTATAGATGTTTTTTTAGTAGTTTTTGTAGTGTTAGTTTTTTTTAGTTGTAGTGATTTTAGTGTAGTAGTTTTAGTGTGTGTTTAGTTTTTTAGTAGTTTTTAGATTAGTTTTTAGATAGTGTATATTTGTTTTTTTAGTAGTATTTTTGTTTTGTATAGATAGTGATTTTTTTTGTAGTATAGTGTTTTGTATTTTTTTAGTAGTTTTAGTAGTTTTTTTTATTTTTTAGTAGATTTTTTTTTTTAGTTTTATAGTAGTAGTTAGTTTTAGTTTAGTATTAGTTAGTTGTTAGTAGTAGTTTTTGTATGTGTTTTTTTTATGTTTTTATTTGTTTTTTAGTTTTTGTTTAGTAGTAGTATTAGTAGTGTTTTTTTTAGATTTTAGTTTTAGTTTTTTTAGTTTTTTTAGTAGTTATTTTTAGTAGTTTTTTTTAGTATTTTAGTTTTTTAGTAGTTTTTTTTAGTGTTTTTTATAGTAGTTTTTTAGTATTAGTTTTAGTAGTAGTATTTTTTAGTAGTATGTTATGTTTTTTGTAGTTTTGTTTTAGTTTAGTTTATTTTTTTATTTTTTTTAGTTTTTTTAGTTTTATAGTTTTTTTGTTTTTAGTAGTAGTTTTTTTAGATTTGTGTGTGTGTAGTAGTTTTTAGTTTTTTGTATATTTTTTTTTAGTTTTTATAGTTTTTTTAGTTTTAGTAGGTAGTATTTTAGTATTTTTAGTTTTTGTAGTTTTATGTAGTGTAGTTTAGTTTTTTAGTATGTTTAGTGTTTTTTTAGTTTTTTTTTAGTTAGTAGTGTTTTAGTTGTTTTAGTTTTTTTTTAGTAGTTGTTTTTATTTTTTTAGTATAGTTTATAGTAAGTTTTATTTTTAGTTTATTTTTTTAGTTGTAGTAGATTTTTTTTGTTTAGATGTTTTAGTAGTGTATATTTTAGTAGAGTATGTGTTTTTTTTAGTTTATTTATATATAGATTTTTTGTTGTAGTTTTTTTGTTGTATTAGTGTTTAGTATTATTTAGTGTTTAGATGTTTTTTAGTATTTTTAGTTTAGTTTTAGTTTTGTTTTAGTTTGTAGATAGTAGTTTTTTTGTTTAGTGTAGTAGTTTTTTTATATATAGTGTGTTTTAGTAGTAGTGTTTTTTATAGTTTTTGTTTTTTTTGTTTTGATAGTGTTTTAGTGTGTTGTAGTATAGTTTTTTTTTTTTTTAGTAGTGTTTTTTATAGCTTTTGTGTTTTTTTTATTTTATATGTTTTAGATGTGTAGTTTTTTTTTAGTAGTTTTGTTTTAGTTTTTTTTATAGTTTTTTAGTGTTTTTTGTTTTGTTTTAGTTTTGTATGTAGTTTTTTTTGTTTTTAGTTTTTTTTTAGATTTAGATTTTATGTTAGTATTTTTGTAGATTTTAGTTTTAGTTTAGTAGTGTAGTTTTTTTTATATATAGTTTTAGTAGTATTTTTTAGTTTTGTTTTAGTTTTTTTTTATAGTTTTGTTTTTTTATAGATTGTTAGTTTTTAGTATATAGTATATATAGTTTTTTTGATAGTATAGTTAGTTTTAGTAGTTTTTTATATTTTTTAGTTTTGTAGATTTTGTTTTATTTTAGTTTTAGATAGTTTTTTTTAGTTTTTTAGTAGTAGTGTTTTTTTAGATAGTAGTAGTTTTTTTTAGTATAGTAGTTTTGTAGTATAGTAGTAGTATTTTTTTTAGTAGTTTGTTTTTGTTTTTTTTAGTATTTTTTTTAGTGTGTGTAGTTTTTGTAGTAGTAGTAGTATAGTGTTTTTTTTAGTGTAGTTATAGTTTTATAGTAGTAGATGTAGTAGTTTTTTTAGTTTTTTTTTGTTAGTATTTTTTTTTAGTAGTATAGTTTTAGTGTTTTAGTTAGTATAGTTAGTAGATGTTTTTTAGTTTTTTTTAGTAGTTTTGTAGTAGTAGTAGATGATAGTTTTTAGTATGTTTTTTTTTTAGTATTTGTAGTAGTTTTTTTTTAGATTTTGTATTTAGATAGTGTGTGTGTTTTTAGTAGTTTTTTAGTAGTAGTATTTTGTAGTTTTTTTAGTAGTGTGTGTAGTGTGTCTATAGTAGTGTTTTTTGTGTTTTTATTTTTTTTTATTTTTTTAGTATGTTTTTTGTTTTCTTTTTTTTTTTTTTTAGTTTAGTTAGTTTTTTTTTTTAGTTTTTTTTTTTTTTTTTTTTTTAGTTTTTTTTAGTTTTAGTAGTTTTTTTTTTTTTTTTTTTTTTTTTTTAGAATTTTTTTTTTTTTTTTAGTTTTTCTTATTTTATTTTTTTATTTTTTTTTTTTATTTTTTTTTTTTTTTTTTCTTTTTTATGTTTTTTTTTTTTTTTTTTTTTTTTTTTTTAGTTTAGTTTTTTTTTTTTTTTTTTAGTTTTTTTTTTTTTTTTTTTAGTTTTTTTTTTTTTTTTTTTGTTAGTTTAGTTTTAGAACTTCCTGATTCGTCAATTTTGGCAGAGATAAGGTGTTAACAAGGTAGAGGAAAACAAGAGATCATCACTCCAGGGCTTAGAGCGGAAATTTGAGCTAGCAGTACAACTGTAAGTGGCAAGGATGCAATGCTGATGATAGAACATGGTTATCATGTGCAAACTTGCTGGATATAAAGAAATGGGATGCTCCAGAATCAAAAAGAACGGTGGCGGGAGTTGAGTTAACGGAGAGCGTACCCAACACCACCTCTGGGGCATTCTGCGCTTCTTCGACGGTGACATGGTTAATCCTGCCACGACCGGTAGCCTGGGGCTTGTTAGGGGCTGGACCCCTAGCTTGAGAGCCTCTGCGTGCTTGCCCTTGCTGCACTTTGGGGGCAAAGAAATTTCCTGAGCGCAGGGAAAAACAACGGCTAGCAAAGTGCCCTATTTTTCTGCAGTTATAGCACTGAACCCTGCTCCAATCGATTAATGACCGCGGCTGTCTTCCCTGGAGACGGGACTGATGTCCTTGCTGCACTTTGGGAGCATAGGGGTGTCCCGAGCGAGGAATAGAACAACTGTTCGCGAAGTGTCCCATAGCCTCGCAGTTAAAACACCGAACCTTACTCAGATCAAAGGACGACCGCGGCTGTCCTCCCTGGGGACGAGGCGCATAACCTGGTTGCTGGGGACGAGGTGCATAACCTTGCTGCTTTGGTGGATAGGGTCCTGTAGGACGGGGTGGTTGCGGCTGCCACACCCGTGGTTTCTGCGAACTGCTAGCAGCGGATCTCTGCATCTCTCTCTCGCGCTTGCGAGTCTTGTCAAGGGCTGACTCTTTTGCTTCCACTTGGATGGCCTTGTCCACAAGTTGCTGAACGTTGCGTGCGAGCTGCTTGAAGATTCTATTCTGGGTTGCTAGCAGGTCCACGATGTTGGGCCGATGGGGAGGGGGTGGCACTTCCTCCTCATCACACTCACGGCGACCACGAGCGGCTCCACGTGTTCCAGACGCCATGCTGTTGCAACCAAAGGACACAGAATGAGACGGCAACACTTGAGAGATAGAAAACTAAAGCATTTCCACAGCAGTACAGTGAGGTATTCATGAACATGTCACATTATTTCATACACATTTTCTCGAGAAAATGAAGTACAAAACAATTGTAAGAACGATTGACAACGATTTTCAATTGCATTAATACGTTCGACATAGTTCATAAATGGGGCTGCGGTTTAGATCACCTTACGGTGAAATAAACGTTACAAGATGCCAAAATTGCAGCCTCCAATACCCAAATACATGCCTCCAAAAGATAACTTAACCCTAGGATTTGGTTCGGCTTACACCACAAAATGAGACCTTCAACTTAACACCAGAATTTGAACGGCACCACTAGGGACTATATGGAGTTCCTTCGTTGCGGTGACGGGTCTCGTAAGCCTCCAAATCAGTGGGGAGAGGAACCAACGAGTGAAACAAAGGGATCCTATGTCCATTCGGAGGAACCACAGAGAGGATGCGACGAATGCTGCCCACCGACATTCGTGAACACAAAACTTCGGGTGGGAAACCAATCTCCATTCCGCCCACCGAGGGATAATGGTGCACCCACGGACCTCCTTCATAGACCGAGTAGATGCCCTCCCCGGTCCAAAAGTGAGGGGGTGCAGCAAAGTCCATCCTTTGGTGGTGAGCAAGCTCGAGGGAGATAAGGAAGCGATGACGGTACCGCCTCATCTCAAAACCACGGCACGATACGCCACGTCCAAGGATCGGACGAGACGCCCCAAATGGGCTAGTGCCACGTTGCTCTCCCGGGTGAAATCTTCAGACGGTGCCACGCCCTCCAAGGGAGTACGTGACGGAAAAAAGGAGAAGGGGCCCTCGACGAGGCCCGGAAGCTCATGGCGAAGGTGACACATGGCAGAATACGTGGCGTCTTGGACAGCAGACTCCAATTCAGCTCCATAACCATTGAAGAAGCACTGCTGATGCGGAGGGTCACTCTCACGCAGTTTGATGAACACGCGTGCCCGGTACTCGTACATGCCAATAGAATAGGTCGGCTCTATGCACAAGGTACTCCGGGAGACATGGGAATCCGAGTTCCCGGAGCATGTACAGGAGTACCTCCGGAAACCCATCAACATCCAAGGCATGGGTGGCATGCACCAACTGAGGGAATTCCATCTAACAGGACAAAGGATAGGTCAGGGTCAGCCACACAAAGAAAAACAAATGCAATAGAGGAGAAAATTCAGAACTAAGAGCGATGAGGGTAAGGAATAAAAAGCAATCTACTTGCTAATTTTAAACATAGGGTTTAACTTTTTCAATTAGTTTTCTCGGCGATGCCAAGTCCTATCTAACGACCACCTGCAATTGGCTTCCTACGGTCAGCTCGACTCTGATACCAAGCTGTGAGGGACCCGGTATTTTAATCCAAATCAAGGAATTCACAACAAGTGAAGACGGTGACCATAGCCGCTACCTGCGACGGACTATGGCCCACCCCCGCCCCGTGCGACATGCATACGACACAATGCGTATGACTCACCACGGCCTGATTGAGGGATCACGATTCCAAAAACATACGCCACAATGCATATGACTCACTTTGGCAATGGACCGTACCTTCACTTTGCACTTCACTTGATTCGGAATAAAATAATAAGTTCCTCCATATGCACCCGACCACACTCCCCATTTCAACATACACACATGACAGACGGGAGGTGGGGGCATATGTTGGACAGCAAGCATAGCATCACACGAACCACTACGATTAGATAATAATACTAGCTGTCCACCTTGTGAACAAAAGATTACATCACTCGGCTATAACCGAAAGTTTTAGTCAAATCCATAAAGTGAAATGAGTAGCAGCAGATGAAATAAACGAGACCCACAGCGGCGCATCAACCGCTGTCCAAAACATTCCCACAAGAACCCCATGGGTCGAACACTACCGAGGAAACCACAATTTCAAGCGTCGTCAAAATAGTATTCAACCGCCGGCTCACCTGCAAGCTCTAGGAATAACCTAGATGAGTACAAAAGTACTCGCAAGACTTATTCGTGCTTGATTAAATGTCCTACGCATGGATTTACTACAACATTAATAAACATGATGCTTCTCAGAGTAACAATATACAGGATTAAGAACGGGAATCAATAGTATAACAGGGAAAACTAACATGTAAGGCACAGAACAGATTCATACATGTCAATGCTCAATCCTAACAGTATTCACTTGACCATTTCCAAGTCAATTGGTACAGCCCACATATTAAATCCAAAACTTATCCATCATATGCACATCTTAATTTTTCATCTCTCGGATCGTTACCAGCAATCCAGCCACCATGGGGATATCGAGTGCTCTTCACCTGGAGGTAGCTAATCTCCCAAGTGACCGAGACTTGCCATCAGGTAAACCCATAGCGGTGATTCCGGTGACGTCCACGTGTGATAATCTTTGCAATATCTCATTATCAAATTGCTTAGTGTGTGTGTTGTGCTAATCCTTTTCGAGATCCATATAAGCTTTTGAATGTGTTAGTGTTTGGGACTTGGAACTTCTCCAACCTACTCTTGAGCGTCATCTATTCCCTCCACTGATATTGGGTGGCCCGATCTTCTTGGCGAGGAACCATGGATAAATAGTATGACACTAGTGCAGAAACCCTTATAGGGGAAGTTTACTAGTGGCGTCCCCCTAAAGAACCACGCCACTGGTGTCTGCATAAAATATCAGTGGCGTGCCTATATACTCCGACGCCACTAATAATAGGCTACTAGTGGCGTGCCCATTAAACAACACGCCACTAGTAACTGGCACCCCGCAGTCGGACCCGGCATAAACTACTAGTGGTGTGGGGATCCGCGGGCACGCCACTAGTATAACTACTACTAGTGGCGTGGGCTACCATAACACACGCCACTAGTAATATCCCACTTACTAGTGGCGTTGCGTTACAACAGCAGTTACTAGTGGCGTGCCTGTATATGCACACGCCACTAATAATCTCTACATTATTTAAATATCAATAACTTTTTATTTATGAGTCCAAATTAAGTGATTTTTTTAAAATTTGTAAAATAAATAGATGTATCTAATAGAATAAATATTATTTTTTGCTGACCATATTTAGATTTTATAAAAAATAAAATATCAATAATATGCGAGTAATATATGTTCTAGTAACCTAAAATCTATTTAAAAAAATTTAAAAATCTTTTTTTAATGAACATTAACATATGTTCTAATATGCTGAAAATTTTCACCGAGAAAAGACATCCGTAGTAGCTTGTATGGTGGCTTGTAGAAAAAAATCGGGGCAAAAAAAGGCATTTAGAGCACTCAACCTTCATTAATATCTTTTTAAAATTCAAATATCTAGAAATACATTTACCAGTGGCGTGTGCCTACCTACCAGACGCCACTAAAAGGTCATTAGGGGCGTGTGGGCAATGGGGCATGCCATTAATAAGAAAAATACATCTAATTCCCTGAAAATAGCAAACTAACCCTAAAAAATCCCAAAATTTTACATGGAACTTTAAATGGTGTATATTCAATGTATAAAAAACTTCAAGTCAAATGAGGAACAAAACTATCAGCTCTCTCTCAAACCTAACACTACTTTCCCTTCGAAACTACAATTCTTCCTCAGATATCCTTCGGTTTCTAAGCAACGTATATCAAAACTTTTGTGTAACTCTCTCAAAATTTAATCACAGCTTCTAGAGGTCATATAATGGCATCATGCCAAGTTTCATAATTTTTAGACCACATTTACATTTTTTTTAAATTTAAAAACCATTTACTACAAGTCAGTGTTTCAATTTTCCCATTTAGATTGGAGAATTTTCTAATATTTTCTTTCATAACTCATAAATATATACTCACAAACATAAATATGATTTTTCTACAAATTTTGTGCAACTTTTAAATGTACTTGTAGTTCAAATTTGAATTATATCCTTTAAATACCTAGAAATACATTTAATACCCTAAAAATAGAATACTAACCCTAAAAAATGCCAACTTTTTACATGAAACATTTAATGATCTATATTAAATGTATACAAATATTGAAACATAATACTAAAGCCAAAACCCTAAGAATTTAATAAAAACCCTAATTCCAGAATTATTTACTAGTGGCGTGGGTCGGTTGCCACACGCCACTAATAACACATTACTAGTGGCGTGGGTAAGCGCCCACACGCCACTAATAACATGTTACTAGTGGCGTGCCCTGGTGCTCACACGCCACTAGTAACATAGGGCATATACACTCCGATCCGGATTCCCCAATTCTCTCTCAACTCCCCCACATCGGTTCCTCCCGAGCTCTCTCTCCCTGACGCCGCCGGTGCCTCCTCTTTCCCCCAATGCTCCAAGCGCCGCCCTTCCTCGCTCCTTGGCTCACGCCGCCTTAGGGCTCGGATGCCCTCGCCGGTGCCTCCTCCCGAACGCCGTGTCGCCGCCTCGTCGGCCACCTCGCCACGCCTTGGCTCCGCCTCGGTCGCCTCCCAGTCGCTCCCCTTTGGCGCTGCTCCACTCGACTCCTTGCACCCGCCGCCTTGGCACCCTGCCCCGGGCTCGGTCCGGTGTTGCTCTGGTCGCCTCGCCGCGCCGCCCGAGGCCGCCGCGGCCCGATGTTGAAGCCCGCCACCGGCGGCACTCCACTGGGCCCGCCCCTCGCCGGAGGTGCGGTGAGGTCGGCTCTGCCTTCGGTCTCCTTTACAGGTGAGGATTCCTCCCCAATTCTGACTTTGCCCAAAACCCCCAATTCTTCTAATTCTAGGGTTCCTCTATTGGGGTTTATTAGTGATGCCTGATTTGGCTTAAGTCCAAATGAGCATTAGTTGGTCCAAACGATGCTTAAAAATTGAAGTTCTGGATGCTTAACAATTTTTGAATGGAATGTTTGCTACCTCAGAATTTAGGATCATTGCCGTACTCTTATAGATATGAATCTGGTTCCAGCTCGATTTGTGATAAGAATAGACTATTGCCGGTTCTTTTCTTAATGATACCGACTAATTAGTTGGTTTGCTAGTTCGATCTGTTATTTTAAAACTGATAAGAACACACAGTGATCTTAGCTGTTCTCTAGTTCCTACATATTGTGTACATCTATTTCATGCATGAATGTATTGACTTGACACTTCTTCCACATATCAGATCTAGCATTTAGTCATGTACATTGTTTAGTGTTGAGCACTTAGCAGCAATTACTGCATGTAATTTCTGAATCTCTGCTGCAAAAAAGGTTTGCTCCCTTTGTTCACAAAAAGTACTTTCATAATACCGTTACCTTTCATAACCTTTTCTTTCCAAACGGCTAATGCAAACTATGGGCCGATGTATCTGAGCTAATTCATGTTTTGCTTACATTCTTATCGATTTCCTATAGATGTTACATGGAATATTTATTCCATCTAGCAGCAGATTTTATTGCTCACAGCTTATTTGTTCTCATTAATTTGCATAGATATATCAAGTCAATAATTTTTATTGCTTTGCTTCTTGACTTATAATATGTCCAAATCATTTTTCTTGTCATAGTGTTTCTCTTTTCTCTGTTTTGCAGGTTTTAATACAAAAGGAGAAGTCAAAAAGAGGATGAGAAGAGAAGATGAACTAGATAGGTTTAGCTTAGGTTTATTTTTCTTTCTTCTTTCTTGTTCTCCTTAATTTCTAATATTCTTTTGTAATCCAACTTATTAGGCATGTATTTTGGACAAATGGATGATATGTATAAATTAAATATGGTGTATATTTTTGAATCCGCAAAATTTTTTTGGGCCTGAAAAATATACTAGTGGCGTGCGGGGGTCTGAGCACGCCACTACTAACAGCATATAATAAATTTTTTTGGGGCCTAAAAATATACTAGTGGCGTGTGTGTTGTTGAGCACGCCACTAATATTGAGGTTACTAGTGGCGTGTGGCTAACAGCGCACGCCACTAGTAACAACATATAATAATTTTTTTTGGGCCTAAAAATATACTAGTGGCGCGTCAGTGGTCGAGGACGCCACTAATATTGAGGTTACTAGTGGCGTTCCTTACATGCAGCACGCCACTGGTATATACGTTACTAGTGGCGTGGGGGAGAGGGCACACCACTAGTATATGCGTTACTAGTGGCGTGTGGGCAGCATGCCACTAGTAACCAATTACCACCGGCGTGATACTAGTGGCGTGCTGCCCACACGCCACTAATAGGTATTTTGGCACGCCACTAATAGGTATTTTGGCACGCCACTAATAAGGGGGTTCTGCACTAGTGTGAATAGATGATCTCGCTAGCTGAACACTCGCGCCATTGCACAAACCCTCAACTCTTCGGAAAACGCCCAAACACACCGGTAGATGATCATCGCGAGACCACGAGCAACGATCGCCAAGTCCCCAATTCCCAACGGAACGACGGCTTGACCTTGAATTGCAAAACAAACACGATCGCCTAATTCTCTCCCAACTATCCTCGCATGAACGCTGATTTGAAAGAAGAAGCAATAGCTATGTTTCAATCCTTATGCATAAACTGGTCTGAGGCTAAAAGCTACGAGTACAGCAGTATATATAGACTCTAGGACGTCCACCCTAGTGTTAGGGTCAAAATCCAACCTAACTCTAACTTTCCTAAATTACAAGACTCTATTTGGAAAGTAATAGATACAACCTTCGATTTATTTTGATGATTGCAGATGGACCAAAAGGAATCTGTGGATGGGCATAGACCTGTTGGAAAGTACTCGGGGTTTGACAATTCTAGTGGAGATCCGGAACTTCATTCAGACGGTCCGGTTTGATGGTCCAGGACAGTTCTGTCGGAGGTTTCTTGTCTTATAGAGGAGATCCAGAACTTCATCCGGACGGTCTGGTTTGAGGGTCCACTACGGTTCTGTCGGAGGGATCGGGACTTCTTGAGGAGATCTGGTCTTAGGGTTCGACAATTCTAGTGGAGATCCGAAACTGTCCGGTTTGAGCGTCCGAGAAGGTTATGTCGAAGGGTTCGTGATGTGGACATCACCATGGACAACACCGCTTCACGTTCAAGCCTACCTCCACTTGTTGGGCCAATGACACGAGCTCGAGCCAAAGCCCAACATGAGGTGAATCTTCTCCTTGGTACTTTTCCATTTGGCATGAACATGAATGGTATGCTACCTAATGCGCCGACCTTATGCATGCTTAGGTACGAAGGATTGTCCAAGGTGGAGGACAACGGGACTGAGGAAGGGACTCCAAGCTTCAAGCCCAGTCCTAGCCAGACTGCTGCCTCGGACCCTCCGGGCTGACGTCCGGACCTGCCTGCGCGCAGTTGAACGGGCCACGGCCCATGTATCTCTTAAGTGGAGGGTTAGACTATAAATAGCGAACACTATTTAGGGTTTAGACTTGTTATTTAGACTAAAGTAGAGCTTAGCTCGTTAATCTAGGATTCATCCCTCTAGATTGGGGATTCCACCTTAGACCTTGCTTTCTCTTGTGGATTGAAAGGATCGGCGCGTGCCTCCGAGTGGAAATCGTGGCATTCAATCAAGAGGATAGTTCATTTGGTTTCCTAGTTCCCAAAGACTTTCTCATTGGAGTTTGTTGTTGGGGTGGGTTTTCCATTTAGGCTATTCTAGTTATCCTCCAACCGTGAAGATTGGGAGCCCTCTGTATCACAACCCGACCGTCCGGATGAAGTTCCAAATCTCCTCTAGAAGTCCCGAACCCTCGAACCAGACCATCCAACCGGACCGTCCCCATCCCTCCAAGCGATCTCTCCCGGAACTTCCAACCAGACCGTCCCGGACCTTCCAACCCGATCGTCCGGATGAAGTTCCGGATCTCCTCTAGAAGTCCCGAACCCCCCGATCGAACCATTCAAACGGACTGTCCCGGTCCCTCCAAGCAGTCCATCCCGGACCTTCCAATTGGACCCTCCTAGACTATCCAACTGGACTGTCCGGTACCTCCAACCGGTCCGACCCGGACCATCGAACTGGACCGTCCCGGACCCTCCAACTGGTTCGTCCCAGTCCTTCCAACACGACCATCCAGATGAAGTTCCGGAACTCCTCGAGAACTCCCGAACCCTCCAACCGGACCGTACCAGACCTTCCAACCGGTCCATCCCGAACCCTCCAACCAGTCCGTCCCGGACCCTCCAACCGGACCGTACCAGACCTTCCAACCGGTCCATCTCGGTCCTTCCAACGGGACAGTCCAGATGAAGTTCCGGATCTCCTCTAGAAGTCCCGAACCCTTGGACCGGACCGTCCCGGTCCCTCCAACCAGTCCGTCCTGGTCCCACCAACCAGACCATCCCGGACCATCCAACCGGACCAACCCGATCCCTCCAACCGGTCCGTCCCGGAAAATCCAACTGGACCGTCCAGATGAAGTTCAGGATCTCCTCTAGAGGTCCCGAACCCTCGGACCGGACTATCCAACTGGACCGCCTGGACCCTCCAACTGGTCTGTCCCGGACCTTCCAACCGGACCATTCGGATGAAGTTCCGGATCTCATCTAGAAGTCCCGAACCGTCAAACCGGTCCGTCCCGGACCATCCAATCGGACCGTCCCGGACCGTTCGGATGATGTTCCGGAATTCCTCGAGAAGTCCTGAACCCTCCAACTGGTCTGTCCTAGAGCATCCAACCGGACCGTCCCGGAGCCTCCAACCGATCCGTCCCGGAGCCACCAACCGGACCGTCTCAGTCCCTCCAACCGAACCGTTCGGAGGATGGTTCGGGACTTCTTGAGGAGATCCGGTTTTAGGGTTTGGGACTCCTAGTGGAGATCCGGAACTTCATCCAGACGGTCCGGTTTGAGGGTCCGGGACGGTTCTGTTGGAGGGATCGGGACATCTAGAGGAGATCTAGAACTTCATCCGGACGGTCCGGTTTGAGGGTCCTCGACGGTTCTGTCGGAGGTTTCGGGACTTCTAGAGGAGATCTAGAACTTTATCCGGACGGTCCGGTTGAGGTTCCGGGATGGTTCTATTGGATGGTCCGGTAAGAGGGTCCGGGACGGTTCTCTCGGAGGGTTCGAGACTTCTTGAGGAGGATAAGCTAGCTGTGTGACAGGTGAACAGCACAGGCAAAATATGATGTGTAAATTAACACATAGCTGTCACACAGGTGGCTAATTACAGGTAAGCAAAACACTTAGAAACAGATGACTAGACTAAGCAGCTGTGTAACAAGTAGCTGACACAGGCAAGAGATATGATCTACAGCAATGTGACACAGCTATGCTAACACAGGTAAAAAGGTGATCTATCATAGATGAATAGAATATAACTAAGAACACACAAGCATGCAGGTATAGCAAGTAAATGAAAGCAACACAGTGAGTACTCAGAGAGACAAGGTGTTTTTCACCGAAGTTCCCTACTCTTTTCAGAGAGGTACGTCTCCGTTGGAGAGGCTACTCCGAAGAGCTCGCCAGCACTAAATCGTGCTTGTTCTCCGAGTACCTGAGTGATCAGGCCTCTTGCTTTGCTTGTGGAAGTCCTTTAGCCTTGCAGCAGGTAGACTTTGGATCACCTTCATAAACTACTAGTTCAGCCCACACAAGCTTGGGTGATACCAGCAACTCCTACGCCCGTCTAGGAGTAGACACTCCAAGAGTAACAGAATCAGCAGTAACGACTCTTGGAGGAACCAATGCTCTTTGCTCGAGGACTCTCTAACTCTCTTAGGAAGTTTGGCTTTTGTTCTGAGGGTGAGAGGCTTGCAACGGTCGAATGTGATTGACTGGATTGAGGAAGGTTGGTTGAGGCCGAAGACCTCCCGTGGTCCCCTATTTATATGGTTCACAGGCACCTGACCGTTACACTGTTGCCACGTATGATTGAGTGAGTCACACAGCCAGTCACAACGCCCAACTATAACTGGCTCAAGCAGATCGACACCTGTGTCATCGGAGGCACACACAGGTGAACCCTTAACTGATGTAGCCTAACTACTTAGCCCGATTTTGGCACATCACATGCCCTCAGCGCACAACTAACTCTGATCCCTAATAAGGAGAGAACCTCCGACAGCCTTCTGACTCAGCAGACAAACCATCGTAGTGCAGTTCCCTTAGCATTTACAAGCTCTCCCCTGGTACAGAGATGTACCTGAGTCATAGAGCGCTAGAACACCTGTGACACAGCTACGTCACATCGGTGACTCTAACCTCCAGGGTTTTCTACTGCTAGCACTGCAGAGTGCTAACGCAAGGCAGTCTCACACTTGTGCAAAACTGTTGACACAGGGCCACTGACCTCAAAGCATTAGTGCCACTGTCCAACACCTTGAGCATTGAGCAAAAGAACCTCCACGAAACATTACTACTTTATCCCTCTTGATAGTACGGGTGTTTCCTATGGACTTAAAAAACTAGCAAATCTAGACTTTACCTTCCACCAATTGTATTCACGGCCCTTGACGCATCAAGCTACTATCACCTTGCTTGCAACTCCTTGCACAGCACCGGCTTCCTCACAGCTGTGACACAGCTGCCTAGCACAGCCATTCCCTTGTCCTGGAAACCACCTTTGTACTTTTTGGGTTGTCATCTTTTCCTTGATTACCCTTCTTCCTGGAACCTCTTAAACCTGCTTACACTCATTGTAAACATTAGATTCCAGTTTGAGTTGCCATTAACCATCAAAACCAATTAGGGGCCTAGATGATCTTTCAATCTCCCCCTTTTTGGTGGTTAGTGGCAACCCATTCAACAAGTTCACATAAAGATTTGAATGAGTGATACATGTGCAGGTTGTTAGAATATACTCCCCCTGAAGCTGTGCACAAAAGATTTGCTTTTATTATGCAAGTGCACAGATTTTAATTTTGGATATGGGCAGTATTTTCCTACAACTTACACTTTTATCAGTTCAGAGAATTAGATATATCATAGGAACTAGACCATCATCCGGACGGTCCAATTTGAGGGTCTAGGATGGATCTGTCAGAGGGTTCGTGATTTCTAGAGGACAACTGGAACTTCATCCGGACGGTCTGGTTTGAGGTTTTGGGATGGTCCGGTTTGAGGGTTCGGGATGGTCCGGTTGGATGGTCCGGTCCGAGGGTTTGGGACTTTTTGAGAAGATCTGGACCTCCATCCGGATGGTCCGGTTTGAGGTTTCGACGCGGTCTGGTTGGATGGTCCGGTCGAAGGGATCGGGACTTCTTGAGGAGATCCGGTCTTAGGGTTTGACAATTCTAGTGGAGATCCGGAACTGTCTGGTTTGACGGTTCGGGACTATTCTGTCAGAGGTTTCTTGACTTCTAGAGGAGATTCGGAACTTCATCCGGACGGACCGAATTAAGGGTCTGCTACGGTTCTGTCGGAGGGTTCGGGACTTCTAGAGGAGATCCGGAACTTCATCTAGATGGTACTATTTCAGTTTCTGGGTCGGTTCGGTTGGATGGTCCGGTCGGATGGTTCAGGAGTTTTTGAGGAGATCCGGACCTTCATCCGGACGGTCCGGTTTGAGGTTCCATGTCGATCCGGTTGGATGGTCCAGTCGCAGGTTTCAGGACATGTTCGGGAGATCTGGTCTTTGGGATCGGGACTTCTAGTGGAGATCCAGGCCATCATCCGGATGGTCTGGTTTGAGGGTCCAGGACGGTTCTGTCGGAGGGACTGGGACATTTAGAGGAGATCTAGAACTTCATCCGGATGGTCCGTTGAGGGTCCTCGACGGTTCTGTCGGAGGTTTTGGGACTTCTATAGGAGATCCAGAACTTCATCAGGATGGTTTGATTTGAGGTTCCAGGACGGTCCGGTTGGATGGTTCGGTCGGAGGGATCGGGACTTCCTGAGGAAATCCGCTCTGAGGGTTTGGGACTTTTTGAGGATATCCAGACCTTCATCCGGATAGTCCAGTTTGAGGTTCCAGGACGGTCCGGTTGGATGGTCCGGTCGGAGGGATCGGGACTTCCTAAGGAGATCCAGTCTTAGGGTTTGACAATTCTAGTGGAGATCCGGAACTTCATTCGGACGGTCCAATTTGAGAGTTCGAGATTGTTCTATCGAAGGTTTCTTGACTTCTAGAGGAGATCTGGAACTTCATCCGAATGGTCTGGTTTGAGGGTCTGTTACGGTTCTGTCAGAGGGTTCGACACTTCTAGGGAAGATCTAGTACTTCAGTTGGACGGTCCGGTTTGAGGTTCCGGGTCGATCTGGTTTGATGGTCCGGTCGGAGGGTTCGGCACTTCTTGAGGACATCCGGAACATCATCCAGACAGTCTGGTTTGAGGGACCGGGACGGTTCTGTCAGAGGATTCTAGACTTCTAGTGGACATCCGGCACTTTCATCCGGACGGTCCGGTTTGAGGTTCCGTGACGGTCCGGTTGGATGGTCCGGTCGGAGGTTTCAGGAATTTTTGAGGAAATCCGGACTTTCATCTGGACAGTCCGGTTTGAAGGTCCGGGACGGTTCTGTTGGAGGGATCGGGACATCTAGAGGAGATCCAGAACTTCATCCAGACGGTCTGGTTTGAGGGTCCTCGACGGTTCTGTCGGAGGTTTCATGACTTCTAAAGGAGATCCAGAACTTCATCCGGACTGTCCGGTTTGAGGTTCCGGGATGGTTCTGTTGGATGGTCCGGTAAGAGGGTCCAGGACGGTTCTCTCGCAGGGTTCGGGACTTCTTGAGGAGATCCGGACCTTCCTCCGGACGGTCCGATTGGATTGTCAGGTTGGATTGTCCAGTCGGAGGGTTCGGGACTTCCTAATGAGATCCAGTCATAGGGCTCGGGACATCTAGTGGAAATCTGGACCTTCATCCAGATGGTACGGTTTGAAGGTCTGGGACCGTTCTGTCAAAGTGCGTGGGAATTCTGGAGGACATCCGAAACTTCATCCGGACGGTCGGGATTAAGGGTCTGCTACGATTCTGTCGGAGGGTTCGGGACTTCTAGAGGAGATCCAGAACTTCATCGAGATAGTATTGTTTGAGGTTCTGGATCAGTTCGGTTGGATGGTCCGGTCGGATGGTTCAGGATTTTTTGAGGAGATCCGGACCTTCATCCGGATGGTCCGGTTTAAGGTTCCGTGTCGATCCGGTTGGATGGTCCAGTCGCAGGTTTCGGGACATGTTCAGGAAATCCGGTCTTTGGGATCGGAACTTCTAGTGGAGATCCAGACCTTCATCTGGACGGTCTGGTTTGAGGGTCTAGGACGGTTCTGTCAGAGGGACGGGACATCTAGAAGAGATCCAGAACTTCGTCCGGACGGTCCGGTTTGAGGGTCCTCGACGGTTCTGTCGGAGGTTTCGGGACTTCTAGAGGAGATCCGGAACTTCATCAGGACGGTCCGATTTGAGGTTCCAAGATGGTCCAGCTGGATGATCCGGTCGGAGGAATCGGGACTTCCTGAGGAGGTCCGCTCTTAGGGTTTGGGACTTTTTGAGGAGATCCGGACCTCCATCCGGATAGTCCGGTTTGAGGTTCCAGGACAGTCCAGTTGGATGGTCCAGTCGGAGGGATCAGGACTTCCTGAGGAGATCCAGTCTTAGGGTTTGACAATTCTAGTGGAGATCCGAAACTTCATTCGGATGGTCCGCTTTGAGAGTTCGAGACTGTTCTATCAGAGGTTTCTTGACTTTTAGAGGAGATCCGGAACTTCATCCGAACGGTCCGGTTTGACGGTCCGCTACGGTTCTGTCGGAGGGTTCGGGACATCTAGGGAAGATCTGGTACTTCAGTTGGATGGTCTGGTTTGAGGTTCCGGGTCGATCCAGTTTGATGGTCCGGTCAGAGGGTTCGGCACTTCTTTAGGACATCCGGAACATCATCCAGACAGTCCGGTTTGAGGGTCTAGGACGATTCTGTCGGAGGGTTCTGAACTTCTAGAGGACATCCGGCACTTCATCCGGATGGTCCGGTTTGAGGTTCCATACGGTCCGATTGGATGGTCTGGTCGAATGGTCCGGTCGGATGTTCCGGGAATTTTTGAGGAAATTCCAGACGGTCCGGTTTGAGGGTCCGGAACGGTTCTGTCGAAGGGATCGGGACATCTAGAGTAGATCCAAAACTTCGTCCAGACGGTCCGGTCTGAGGGTCCTCGACGGTTCTGTCAGGGGTTTCGAGACTTCTAAAGGAGATCCGGAACTTCATCCGGATGGTCCGGTTTGAGGTTCCGGGATGGTTCTATCGGATGGTCCGGTAAGAGGGTCCAGGACGGTTCTCTCGCAGGGTTCGGGACTTGTTGAGGAGATCCGGACCTTCATCCAGACGGTCCAGTTAGATTGTCAGGTTGGATTGTCCGGTCGGAGGGTTTGAGACTTCCTGATGAGATCCGGTCATAGGTCTCAGGAATTCTAGTGCAGATTCGGACCTTCATCCGGATGGTCTGGTTTGAAGGTCTGGGATGGTTCTGTCGGAGTGCTCGGGAATTCTAGAGGACATCCGGAACTTCATCCAGACGGTCCGGTTTGAGGATCCAGGACGGTCCTATCGAAGTGCTCGGGAATTCTAGAGGAGATTCGGAACTTCATCCGGACGGACCGGATTGAGGGTCTGCTACGGTTCTGTCGGAGGTTTGGGGACTTCAAGAGGAGATCCGAAACTTCATCCGGATGGTACGGTTTGAGGTTCTGGGACGGTCCGGTTGGATGGTCCGGTCGGATGGTTCGGGAGTTTTTGAGGAGATCCGGACCTTCATCCGGATGGTCCGGTTTGAGGTTCCGGGTCGATCCGGTTGGATGGTCCGATCGGAGTTTCGGGACTTCTTGAGGACATCCGGAACATCATCTGGACGGTCCGGTTTGAGGGTCCGGGACGGTTCTGTCGGAGGGTTTGAGACTTCTAAAGGACATCCGACACTTCATCCGGATGGTCCGGTTTGATGTTCCGTGACGGTCCGGTTGGATGGTCGGGTCGGAGGTTTCGGGAATTTTTGAGGAGATCCAGACTTTCATCCGGACCGTCCGATTTGAGGGTCTGGGATGGTTCTGTCAGAGGGATCGGGACATCTAGAGGAGATCCAAAACTTCGTCCGGACGGTCCGGTTTAAGGGTCCTTGACAGTTCTATCGGTGGTTTCGGGACTTCTAGAGGAGATCAGGAACTTCATCCGGATGGTCCAGTTTGAGAGTTTGGGACGGTTCTGTCGGATGGTCCGGTAAGAGGGTCCAGGACGGTTCTCTCGGAGGGTGCGGGACTTCATTAGGAGATCCGGACCTTCATCCAGACGGTCCAGTTTGGACGGTTTGGACGGTCTGGTTTGGACGGTCCGGACCTTTGGGGAATGGCCCCATGGATATACCCGTTGCCACCTCTACTTCCACTACTTCAATTACATCTGCTGCTCGAGCTATAAAGAACAAACGGTTATTCGTCAAGATCGTCAAGAACAAGCGAGGATTCAAGTTCAAACTCTCGAGAGGAGGAAGGAATGAAGTTCATGTGTCAATAAAGATATCCTCACATGAATTGGTACTGTACAAGGAGTCTTCCCACGTCACTTTTGATCCAAGAAGTGCTAGAGATAGAATCCCACAAGATCTGGACTCTGATTCGGATTGCTGAAACATCCCTGACTTCAAACGTCTTTATCTTGAGCATACGGACTCCGATTTGGGTGATCTTGGACTCTTTGGAAAGCTTATCTCGTGCTATTTCCAACCTGTCCAACCCCATCTCCGAGTTCATTAGGAGCCGACAGCAACCCCATCTTCACTTTATATACCCCTAGGTTTCACCCTTTAGTTTTTGGGTTTCATTGAGTTGTTTAGCTACTGCTACATTATCATATCTACAAGTCGTGTAGGACTACCACCTTGTTTAGATCGACAGTGGAATCTCAATATACTTTCTGCTATCTCTTGTGCCAATTTAATAATCGTAATTTCATATTGCAATTTATCATTGTTCTTGCTGGTTCTTCGGTTGCTTGCAGGAACTCGAACTTCGTTGTTCAGGTTGATCGCGCCTACGGCAAGGTCAATAACCATTGGAGATTGGTTTAGCGATTGCTAAGGCGTATTGTCGCATACAGTATAGTTAGATCGTCAAGGTCAAACTCCACCAAACCGTTAGCTACCTTCGTCTCACCGAAAGATGGGGCCACCGTCTCATTAGATATCCTCTAAAAGCGCCGAACCCTCCGACAGAACCGTCCAGATGAAGTTTCGGATCTCCTCTACAAGTCTCAAACCCTCGGACCAGACCGTCCAACCGGACCGTCCCAGTGCTTCCAACCGGTTCGTCCTGGTCCCTCCAACCGGACCATCCCTGACCATCCAACCGGACCGTCCCGGACAATCCAACCGGACCGTCCCGGACAATCCAACCGTATAGTCTGGATGAAGTTTGCAAGCAGGGAAATAAGCAAGTAAGTGCAGAATGTAAACACCCAGAGAGACAAGAGATTTTTCACCAAAGTTTTCACTCTTTTCAGAGAGGTATGTCTCCATTGGAGAAGCTACTCCTAAGAGATAGCTAGCACTAAAACGTTCTTGTTCTCCGAGTACCTGAATCTTCAGGTCTCTTCCTTTTGCTTGTGGAAGTCCTTTTGGCTTGCGGCAGGTAAAATTCAGATCACCTTCACAAACGTCCGGGCCAACCCATACGAGCTTGGGTGATCACCGGCGACTCCTACATTTGTCTAGGAGTAGACACTCCAAGAGTAATAGAATCTGCAGCAACAACACTTGGAGGAACCAATGCTCTTTACTCAAAGCTCTAACTCTCTTGAACTAACACATGAGAAGTTTGGTTTCTGTTCAGGAGTTGAGAGGCTTGCAACGGTTGAAAATGGCTGGCAAAGATTGAGGTCCAAGACCTCCCATGGTCCCCTATATATAGGGTCCACAGGCACCTGACCGTTACACTTATGCCATGTAGGATTAAGTGATTCATCTATGACAGGCACCGGTGACACAGCTAACCGCAACGCACAACGGTAACAAGGCTTCAGGCAGACCGACACCTGTGTCACCAATGGCTGATATAGGTGAAACCCTAACTGATGTAGACTCCCTACTCAGCTCGGTCTTGGCACATTACATGCCCTCAGCGCACACAACAAACTCTGATGCTTAACAGGAGAGAATCTCCAACAGTTTTCTAACTCAGCAGACAAACCATTGCAGTGCAGTTCCCTTAGCATTTTCAAGCTCTCCCCTAGCACAGAGGTGTACCTGAGTCATAGAGCGGTTGTTCACCTGTGACACAGCTGTACCACACAGGTAACTATGGCTCTAGGGTTTAGGAAACTAGCACAGCAGTGTACTAGCACAACCCAGTTTCACACTTGTGCAAAACTGTTGTTACAGGGCCACTGACCTCAAGGCATCAGTGCCACTGTCCAACACTCTGAGCATTAAGCATAACAACTTCCAAAACTAATTGCAACTTCATCTCTCTTGATAGTATGAGTGTTTCCTAAGGACTCAAGAAAACTATCAAATCTAGACTTCAGCTTCCACCAACTGTAGTCAAGGCTCTTGACTCCTGGCACAGCACCGGCTTCTTCACAGCTGTGGCACAGCTGCCTAGCACAGCTATCTCCTAGTCTTCGGAAAGCACCTTTGTACTTTTAGTGGTCATCCTTTCATAGTTGAAACCTCTTCCTGGAACCTAATCTTCCTGCTTACACTTAATGTAAATATTAGATCCTAGTTTGGGTTACCATTAGCCATCAAAACCATTTAGGGGCCTAGATGCTCTTTCAATCTCTCCCTTTTTGGTGGTTAGTGGCAATTCATTCAACATTATCAATTAAAGATATGAATGAGTAGGACACATGCAAGTTGTTAGAATATGCTCCCCCTGAAGCTGTGCATAAAAGATTTGCTTTTGGAATGCAAATGCACAGATTTGAATTGTAGACATTAGTAGTATTTTCTCACAACTTTCACTTCATCAGTTCAGAAAGTTAAATGAATCATGAGTAATAAACTGAACTGAGCTGATAATGATGCAGTTTTAAATTTTCTTTTAAAACATGTTCAGAGCACAAAGAAGGATTAGCATGATCAGAGCATTCATTAACATGAGTTATGATCAGAGCAAACATTTATACATGAAGCAAGAAATATGTGAAGAGTCAGAGCATAAATCAGATCAGAGGAAAAACTAACCACACATATCAACACATGATCATGATAGAATAACATGGCTCAGAACACAAATTAAACTGCATCT
Organism: Stipa capillata; assembly: GCA_019208055.1. NCBI lineage: Eukaryota > Viridiplantae > Streptophyta > Magnoliopsida > Poales > Poaceae > Stipa > Stipa capillata. The sequence goes on from JAGXJF010003896.1 coordinate 34,443, forward strand.
TTACGAAAAAGAAAAGACTTAATGTGATCAAGCCATAAGAAATTGAAACAGGAAAAAACAAGTCTTGATACATAACACAACACTACTCTGCTCCCCTAAGGCCACTCACTCCCCCAATAGCTAATCTTTTCTCCCCCTTTGACACTAAAACACTAGAAAGGGGTAAGGGAAGAAAGAACTTCATGTCGGCTTGGACTTCAAGAGCTGGAGAGAACCTTTGTGAGCTGCTGCTGCAAGGAGTCTACTTTGATATGGAGACCTTTCACTTCTCTGCGCAGAGCAGCAAACTGAATAGGCATGACTTTTTTTGATAGGCTCTGGCAGCTTCTTGAGTAATCATGGAGGAGGAGAGGGTGCCATCTTCTACTGATACAAGCTCGGCTGGGTCAGTTGCAGGATCACTAGCTGTGACACTGGTGGGCAGTTGGTGAGGAGCCTGAGGCTGAGAAGTTGGATCTTGAGAGGCTAATGGACCAGCTGTGTCACCAGTGGGTGGCACACGTGAATCACTTGAATCACCAAAGAGTGCTAGCACAGCCATCTCATCAGGGTGATCATCAGCTTGAGGTCTAAGCTGGGTTTTGGCTGTCTTCACTGTGATATCAAAAGTTGACTCTGGAAGACCTGTTCTCTTGAGGATCATATACATGATGTATGACCCATACCTCAGCTTAGCCTCCTTGTCTTTTTGAACAGTTTCTATTTCATGAAAGATGTACCTTGCCACATCAAAATGCTGGTTCTTGGCAATATGCACTAACACCTGCCACACTGGATTGTATACTGCATCTGTGTTGCCTCCCTTTGGCTGAAGGGTGACATTGAGAATATTTACCAAGTGCTTGGCAGTGATGGTGATTCCTTTGAAGTAGACATGATCAGTTGGAGCATTGGCTGGGAAGGAGAAGTTCCTTGGGTAGAATTTTCTTCTGATCTCATTTGGAACTGACTCCAACTTGAAAAGGTTTGGCATATTTGGCTCCACTGGTGCTCCAAACAAGCTGTTAAATTCTGGAGCTATAATGGATAGAAGCTGGCCTCTAGTCTTCCAGATCATTATCCTGATTTTCTTATTCTACCCACACAGTGGCATAGAACTCCTTGATCACTTATGGATCATAGCCTTGTTGAAGATTGCATATGAACTCAAGGTTTGCTGCTTGTATCAAGGATGGAAGAGCACGTAGCCTAGAGTCTGTGAGAGCATCCCAATCAATAGCCTTGCAATCTACAAACCCTTTAGTTGACAAGATCTCATGATAGGCCCCCTTCTGATTGTTATTGTGAAACCTAAGGGTCACAACAAACTAGCTCAATGTATTCCTTGTCAACTGTGAAGAATGGACAGGTTGATCTCATCTTAATGTAAGCACTGGAGCTTAGAGATGCAACCTTGCTCTTGGACTTCTTGGGGTCACTCTTTGGTAGCTTCTTCAAGACAGCTCTGGACAGGAACTCCATCTGCCCTTGTTCAGTCCTGAGAGCAGAGGAGAACACATAGCTGTACTGGGATTCCAAATCCTCTTCACCCTCTGAGAGACTAGGTGAGCTTTCTTCTTGTTCTACCTCCTCCTCAGGTTCATTATCTGATTCTGCACAGGAAGATGAGCCCTCAGCTTGATAATCTTCATCAGAGTCAGCTCTGGGTTCTCTTGCCCTTGGAGGAGTTACTGATACACCTCTGCCATCATCTGATGAGCTTTCTGAGCTCTCTTCTTCTTCAACTAGGCCATCTGCTTGTGGCACAGGTGACCTTGATGGCTCTTTTGTAGGTGAGGGCACAGTTGTGACTACTGGCTGTTGAGCAGGTGAAGGAGCTAATGGAGAGCTTTGAGTATCAGGGGCAGCTGGCTGTGTCATAGCTGTCGAAGGTAGCTGTGAACTTACTCCTCAAGCATGTGGTGACTCAATGGCTTCTGCTTGTCCTTCTTCTCCCTCTGAGACAATGAATGTTGAAGGAGATATTGACTTGTGCACATCCAGAGATGAGAGAGTATTCGTACTGACTGAGCTGGAACTCGTTTTCCCTCTTCTCTGATAAGTTGCTGGCAGAGCAGGTATTAGACGAGCACCTAGGTCAGCTACCTGTGGCACAGGTGGTGACTTCTCCTTCAAATCTTTTAGCACCTCCTGTTGTTGAACCAGCTGATCTTTCAAAGATGGTTTGGAGCTCTGTGAGGTCTCAGAGACGATAGTGACCTGTGCATCTGACTGCTTCTTGGCTTGAGGCTCATCATCAATTACTACAGTTTCAGACCTCTTCTGTTTGAAACTTGGTACGGGCATGGCTGCAGCTTCTTTTCTGAGGTCAGGTGAGAGCAATTTTTGCCTGAGTTTGATCTCGTCTAGCAAAGCTTTCCTAGCAGCTCCTTTGAGAGTGTTCTTCATTCTGGTAAATAGCTTAGCGATCTGTTGAAGAAGGTTATGATCCTTGACATCTGAAGATCGAACCACAATGGGTTTTGATGCTGAAGCTGATTGAGAGCTGGATGAGAGCACCGTCTGCTTCTCAAAGATTTGCTGTCTCAAATCATCCTTGGTAGACTCTGAGGTGGCTGCCTATATTTGAAAGTGCAAATCTGCTATTTTACTCAGGAGAACCTTATCTGTAACTGTAGGCTCTAGAATAGCCATAGAGATAGGCCTAGCCTGACTTGACAGCTGAAGAGACTTTGCTTGGTAAGTCTCTAGCAAGTGCTTCTTCTTCCTCTCATTGGTCTCCTTACTGATTTCCTCTGAGAGCCTATCCATCTGTTCTAAGATGATTTTGTCATTATCTAGATCTGCTTCAGAAATCTGCTGATCAGATTTAGACTCATGAATTGAAAGTGTGCCCCTTGGCAACACTACTTCAGAGATGGATGACTTCGTTACTTTTCTGATTGTTCTCTTGGGCTTCTTAGCAGTTTCTTGCCCAATGAAGTGTGTTCAGCATCGGATGAGGACCTTGTCCTCTTGGATGGGACAAGCTGTACTGAACTTGACTGTCTAGCTTTGGATGCTATAGCATCAGCTTTCTTTTCTGTAGCTTTCTTTTGCCTGTAGGCTTTTTGCTGTGCCCTTCTTCTCTAAAGAGCTTCTTCATTCTGTCTCAATCTTTCCCTTTCTTGATCAGAACCAGAAATGATGATCTCTCTGCTTGATTCTTCCGGATCAGACCACTTGAGACCACTGTCTTTTCTGTCAGAACCTGAAGACATCTGAAGAAACGAGATAGATAAGAAAGAATAAAGGAAAGGGGTGTTCCTAAATGCAGAAGATAGTAGCTGTGTGGGCCACCTATGTGAGGTCAAGGTGACACAGGTGAGGACTTGGAACCAAACTAAAGTCTCTGCCCCTGGAATAGGCGTGCCTGTGTGACAGGTGAGACCATAGCGGTGACACAGCTACGTGCAGAGGCGGATAGTAGATTCATGAAAACTAGGTTTTAATGAAATTTTGCCACTAGGTTATAAGCTAGATGAATCTGGGAATCTAAACAAAGGCTAAACCAACCCTAAATAAGGACAATGCACTACTGAAATAAGCTCATGAGCGATTACATTGACAAGAAACTAGGTTGAACGCAAAGAAGGGTTGGCTGAAGCTTACTTTGATCGAAAACTCGACAAAGCACGGATGAATCGGTGCCAGAGTGCCTTGGAAAGCTTCTCTGACGAGTTGGAAAACTTTCGAGGGTCGAAAGATACGATCTCGACGAAAACGTGAGAATTGAGCACTCAGCGGAAGTTTGGGGTTTTTGTGTTCGAACAGGGTTTCAGGGGAAACACGACATTGCTTTATATAGGCGGAAGGGTTATAACATGGTTGTGTCACAGCTGGGTGGATGACCCGTGACACAGGTGAGTGAAAATAGTCCTTATGACCTATAGAGTTTAAAAGAATTCACCTGAGACATAGGTGGATGACTCAGGTGACAATTTTTTCATCTAGAACAGCAAGATAGAGAGAATTTGATAAGAGAGAAGGTACAAGGAACTAAAAGAGAGTCCTAGTAAATCTTCTCAATGCCAGTTTGCCAAAAACTCAACATGGCAAAGCTAAAACTGACAAGAGTTGATTTGGAAAACCACAACACAAGAAAAACAAATGTGCACAGAAGATAGGCACAAACATCTTACCAAAAACACTCTAAGCACATAACACACATGTGACACAGGTGGATGACTCAGATAAAAACACAAACAAGAAACAGCATAAACATATGAGCTAGACATCAAGCCAAACCTTTTATTGCAAGTTTGAGACATTAATGATATTCAACTCACTCCTCAGGGTACAGAGCCTAGTCTCATCTAAAGGCTTGGTAAAGATATCGGAAAGTTGTCTATCTATCCTCACATGACACAGCTAGATGTCTCCTTTCTCCACATGGTCTCTCAGAAAGTGGTGCCTCACTTCTATGTGTTTTGATCTCTGGTGGTGAACTGGGTTGTTGGTTAACTTGATGACACTTTTATTATCATAGAAGAGGGGTACTGGACTAAAAGACACGTTGAAGTCTTTCCAGGTCTACCTCATCCATAGCAATTGAGCACAACAACTACCAGCAGCTATGTATTCAGCTTCTGCAGTGGAAAGGGCTACAGAATTTTGCTTCTTGGAGGACCAGGACACCAGAGAGTGCCCTAGAAACTGACAGGTACCAGAGGTGCTTTTTCTGTCAACCTTACACCCTGCATAGTCACTATCTGAATAGCCAACTAGCTCAAAGTTTGCACCCTTAGGATACCACAACCCAAACCCTAAAGTTTCAATTAAATATCTCAGAATCCTGCGTACTGCCACTCTGTGACAGTCCTTAGGATTAGCTTGGAATCTAGCACATATGCACACACTTAACATGATATCTGGTCTAGATGCACACAAGTATAGCAAAGAACTTATCATGCACCTAAACTCTTTCTGATCAACAGATTTACCTTCAATGTTTAAGTCCAAATGACCATTAGTTTGCATGGGAGTGTGAATAGTCTTTGCATCCTTCATGCCAAACTTGGTGATGATGTCCTTGGTGAACTTTTCTTGTGAAATAAAAGTCCCTTCCTTGAGTTGCTTGATTTGGAGTCCTAGGAAGTACTTGGGCTCTCCAGCCAAAGATATCTCAAACCTCTGGGTCATCATCTTGCTAAACTCATCACTCATTGAACAGTTAGTACTACCAAATATTACATCATCGATATAAATTTGGCACACAAATAAGTCCTTTCTATTTTTCTTAGTGAATAGAGTTGTGCCTACTAAGCCCATCTTAAAGCCATTTTTGATGAGAAAATCTTTCAGTGTATCATACCATGCTCTAGGTGCTTGTTTCAGACCATAAAGTGCTTTGTGCAATTTGTAGACATGGTGTGGTTTCTTAGCATCTTCAAAACCAGGTGGTTGCTCAACATAGACTAATTCAGAAAGTTTACCATTCAAGAAGGCCGACTTCACATCCATCTGATATAGCTTGATGTTATGATGTGCAGTATAAGCAAGTAGAATTCTGATTACTTCTAGTCTTGCCACAGGTGCAAACATTTCACCAATGTCCAGATCTTCAACTTGAGTGAAGCCTTGAGCAACTAATTTGGCCTTGTTCCTCACCACCAGTCCATTTGCATCTTGCTTATTCCTAAAGACCCATTTTGTTCCAATGATATTGTGGTCTTGAGGCCTTTCCACTAGGGACCAGACTTGATTTCTTTCAAACTGGTTCAGCTCTTCATGCATGGCGTTTGCCCAATCAGCATCCTTGAGAGCTTCATTGACATTCCTGGGTTCAACACTGGAGACAAAAGAGTAATGTTCACAGAAATTTGCAATACGAGAATGAGTAGTCATTCCCCTATGAATGGCACCAATGATTTGGTCTATAGGGTGTCTTGCGAGTACTTTGTACTCACCTAGGATATTCCTAGAGCTTGCAGGTGAGCCGGTGGTCGAAGATTATTTCGATGATGCCTAATATTGTTGTTTCCGCGGTAGTGTTCGACATTTTGGGAAAACTTCTGTGGTTATGAATCAGCGGCTGATGTTCCGCTATGGGTTTGTCAAAACTATTCCGCTGCTTTTCGTTTATCTTATGTAATTGACTACTCCTTCGGTTATCACCGATTGATGAAAACTTATGAGTCCCTCATGTGGACGATTAGTAGTATTACCGTTTATTTAGAGTTTTGTTGTGCTATCAAGTTGTTATTCAGGCTGCCCATATACACTGCGTGTATGATTTGAAGTATATGGGTATGTCGTGAAGGGTTGGTGTGGTTCCTCTTTTTACCCCGTTGAGCAGGTGTCGACTGAGTGACCCGCTGGCTGAGACGCAGTGCCGGCCAGGCAGGGTGTGGGTGGGTTCTACCGGGCCTTCGGGCGACCCACTAGCTCCGAGCTAGGTCAGGGTGTGGGTAGAACCGCCGGGCTCCTTCGACCTTGCTCCACCTGGTGGAATTGGGAACGACTCAAACCTTCACCGGAATCTGTGAATCGTATGTGGCTCTGGGAAGTCTAGTCGCTTCCGGCCGGCTCGACCCACGGTGATAGATACATACGACGTATGGCGCGTATGGTATGTGGGTCGGGTGTTGGATCTCTCCGTTGCGGTGCGTACGGCGCAGGTACCGTGCCACCCAGTTGACGGATCCTTCGGTCCTTGGTGATTATCCTTTCCCTTAACCATATGTGATTCCGGGTCCGTGACACGGCCTGTGCCACAGCCAGCCAACACCGGTCATGGCCATGAGGCACCATGGAGCTGCAGCAGGCTGTTTATTGAAATTCACAATATCCAATTTTCCAGACCTGCGACCTTTGAATACTTGTGAATCATCAGTTAGCTTAGAGGCTATAACTTTATCAGGATAGAAAGTGACTTTCATACCTGTGTCACACGGTTATGACATAAATATCAGACTATAGCCTATCTGATCCACAAGTATTACATTGGATAGCGTAGTGATGTTTAGATATAGCAACTTTACCAATACCATTTATCTTTCCCTTGGAGTTGTCTACATAGATCACATATTTGCTGGGCAGATTCTCATTGGTGATCTCTACAAACTCATCTCTACCTCCAGTCATATGTTGTGTACATCCACTGTCCACAACCCAATCAGTTCCACTGGAGACAATGTCCTGCAAGTTTAGTTATGAAGTAGCTTTATCATAAGCAGAGACATCAGTAATAGGATTAGCAAGTTTGTTCCTAGAGTTCATAGCCTTACCTAATGGATGATATAACATGAATTCTCTTTGGCTGATTATCACCTGCAACCTTAGGCATAAGATTTAGTGAACTGTGCAAGCTACCTGTGACACTTGTAGTCCCACAGCTATGTGAGGTACCAGTGACACATGCAACAATAGCCTTAGGTACCCAGATGGCAGGTGACCATTTTCTCAGTTGCTTGAGACCAACATATTTGGCCACTGTCTTGCCTCTCCTATCCTTTTGCAGAACATAAGATGGGTTAGATGGAATGTTCACAACATTCCTATTTTTCTGCTCATGACCAACAAAGTTGTTGTCATTTGTACCTACTTATCTCACAAAGTTAGCTGCAAGATTTTTCTTAGACAATAGGTTAGTCACAGCAGGCAGTTTATCTTCATTCAAGACAGGAATGTAACCAAGGCCCTTCAGGCCATTGTTTCTCCTAAGCATTTCAGCTCTAATCATCTGATAGTTTTGCATGCCAATGTTGGCAGTGCAAAGACCTTTCCTCATAAGCCTCTTAATTTCTTTGGTGATGGATCCAATCATCCGTGGTGTCCGCCTCACCAAGGTTCTCATGGATGGAGGGAGTGGTTTGAACATCCTTTACGTCAAGACCCTGGACGACATGAAGATATCCCGCTCAGAAATCAAGCCCACCGGCGCACCCTTCCACGGGGTTGTGCCCGGTAAGCTGGCAAGACCACTCGGGCAGATCGTTTTGGCGGTCACCTTCGGTACACCTGACAACTTCCAAACCAAGACCCTCTCTTTCGAGGTTGTTGACTTCCCAGGCTCGTATCACGCTATCCTGGGGTATCCCTGCTACGCCAAATTCATGGCCGTTCCCAGCTATGTCTACCTGAAGCTCAATATATTGGGTCCCCACGGGATAATAACGGTGCAAAGCAACTTCTAGTATGCTTACGCGTGTGACCTGGAAAACTGCAACCTCATCGCAGCCCAAATCGCAGCAGCTGAGCTTGATAGCCTCAAGTTGGCTGTTGTTGAGGAAGCACCTCCAGCCAAGAAGGCTTCAGCATAGACAACTTTCGAGTCGGCGCGGGACACCAAGACGATCCAAATCGATCTGGAAGACTCCTCCAAGACGATGCAGATCGGGACTGCGCTCAGCGACAAATAGGAAAGCGCGCTCGTCAGCTTCCTCCACGACAATCGAGACATCTTTGCATGGACATCTTCTGACATGCTTGGAGTCCCGAGGGAGGCTGCCGAGCACTCTCTGAATGTTCGACCGGACGCTAGGCCGATCAAGCAGCGCCTGCGCCGCTTTGTTGAAGACATGTGCAAAGTAATAGGAGAAGAGATAGCCAAGCTGCTGTCAGCTGGCTTTATCAAAGAAGTGTACCATCCCGACTGGTTAGCGAACCCAGTTCTTATTCATAAAAAGAATGGAAAATGGAGGATGTGTGTTGACTACATGAGCCTCAACAAAGCATGCCCCAAAGATCCCTTCCACTGCTGGTTGTGAAATTTTGTGTTTTCTCGATGCCTACTCGGGCTACCATCAGATCAAGATGAAAGAAGACGACGAGATCAAGACGTCATTCATCACTCCATTCGGAGCCTTCTACTATGTTTTCATGCCTTTCGGTTTGAAAAACACCGGCGCTACATACCAACGGTGCATACAGCGTTGCCTCCAGGGGCAGATTGGCAGGAACGTGTAGGCCTACGTTGATGACGTAGTGGTTAAGTCTGAGAAGAAGGAGGATCTCCTAACTGACTTGCGGGAAACATTCTCCAACCTTAGGCGATTCAACATGAAGCTCAACCCAGAGAAATGCGTTTTTGGAGTTCCTTCGGGAAAGCTACTCGGCTTCATCGTTTCCGAACGAGGAATCGAGGTTAACTCGGAGAAGATTGACGCCATTATCAAGATGGGGCCACCGAAAAGCCTCAAGGATGTCCAAAGGTTAACCGGGTGCATGGCGGCCCTCAGCCGATTTATCTCGACTCGGTGAGAAGGCCTTGCCCTTCTACAAGCTCTTGAAGAAATCAGAAATCTTCACCTGGACATCTGAGGCCCAAGATGCCCTCGATGGTTTGAAAAAGCTCCTGACCACGTCTCCGGTGCTAGTTTCCCCAATGCCCAACGAGCCACTACTTCTATACATCGCAGCGACTACTCAGGTGGCTAGCACTGTCCTGGTCGTTAAACGCTCCAAGCCGGGCCACATCCAGAAGGTTCAGCGCCTGGTCTACTTCATCAGTGAAGTGCTTTCCAAGTCCAAGGCGCGATACCCATAGATACAGAAGATCATCTATGCGGTATCCATCACATCTCGAAAACTAGTCCACTACTTTCAAGGGCATCCGGTCTCGGTGGTCAGTTCCTTCCCGATCACCGACGTCATCAATAATCGGGACGCCACTGGAAGGATTGCTAAATGGGCAATGGAACTAATGGCATTCAGCATAGTTTATGCCCCCCGCACGGCCATCAAGTCCCAAACTCTAGCTGACTTCGTGGTCGAGTAGACGGAAGTCCAGTCCCCGCCCTCTGTCATCGACCTCAAACACTGGATGCTTTACTTCGATGGTTCACTGATGCTTCAAGGCACGGGGGCTGGCATCGTGCTCATCTCTCCGAAACGGGTACGCTTCAAGTACGTGCTATAGATCCACTTCCCGGCATCCAACAATGTCACCGAGTATGAAGCCTTGCTACACGGTCTACGCATTGCGACGTCACTCGGAATTCACCGGCTCCTCGCCCATGAAGATTCCGAACTGGTAGTCAGGCAGGTCATGAAGGCATGGTCGTGCAGATACCCCGTCATGGAAGCCTATGTCAAGAGGTGCGCAAGCATGAAGCCAAGTTCGACGGACTCAAGCTCACACACGTTCTCCGCTGAGACAATGAGGCCGCAAACACTCTAAGAGTGGAGACAGCGTCCGAATCTGAAGAACAACACCCCGAGGGATCGGGCAACATCCAACAAGCGGTGCAAGAGGTCTTGGTCGTCAATCCCGACTGGATAATGCCCTTCCTCGACTACATCTTGCGGGACGCACTCCCACAGGATCAGACCGAGGCACGGCGCCTGGCAAGGTGCGCCAAGGCCTACGTCATCATCGAAGACAAACTTTACAAGAAAAGCACCTCCAGAATTCTCCAGAGATGCATACCTCAAGACCAGGGAAAGCAGCTGCTGCATGACATTCACTTGAGAGTCTGCGGGCATCACGCGGCGCCAAAGTCGCTAGTCGGGAAAGCCTTTCGACAGGGTTTCTACTGGCCGACTGTCGTATCAGACGCTAAGCACATAGGGCGCACCTGCGAGGGATGCCAATACTTCGCCTGGCAGACACACTTGCCGGCTCAGGATCTCCGAACCATCCTGATCACATGGTCCTTTGCTGTTTGGGGTCTGGACATGGTTGGTCCCCTCAAAAAGGCTCCCGGGAGCTACACACATCTCTTCGTCGCTGTCGACAAGTTTACCAAGTGGATTGAAGCCAAGCCGGTTGCCACGATCACTGCTGAGCGGGCCGTCGAGTTCTTCCTCGTGTACCGGTTTGGCGTCCCCGATAGCATCATCACGGACAACGGTACTCAATTCACCGGCAGCACCTTCCTCCAATTCTGTGATGACTACAACATCGGCCTCAGCTTCACCGTAATGGCGCACCCACGCACAAATGGGCAGGTTGAGCGTGCCAATGGTCTGATCATGCACGGCATCAAACCTCGGATCTTCCAGCGCCTAAAGAAGTTTGGGGGCAAATGGGCAGCAGAATTACCCTCGATTCTCTGGAGCCTGAGGACTACACCTAACCGGTCAACCGGTTACACCCCTTTCTTCATGGTGTATGGAGCCGAGGCCATACTGCCGACTGATCTAGAATACGGGTCCCCGCGTATCCGTGCTTACAACGGGGACCAGTCAGAGGAAGCACGACAAGACGCTGTTGACTAGCTCGAAGAAGCACGAGAAGCTGTTCTACTTCAGTCGGCCAAATACCAGTAGGGCTTATGGTGCTATCACAACTGACACATACGCGGGTGCGCATTCAACGTTGGCGACTTGGTCTTGCACTGAGTCCAATCCAACAAGGACATGCACAAGCTCTCACCACCGTGGGAGGGCCCGTATGTTGTCGCTGAAGTGCTGCGCCCGGGGCTTATCGACCGAAGGATAAGGACGGCAACCTCCTCACCTACGCATGGAACATTGAACAGCTATGTCACTTCTATGCTTAAACTTTGTACTTTTATACTTTAAGTATGAATACATAAACAAAATATTTCTTTGCTCCATCCGAGTAATTCTTGGGGTTCCCGACTGGCCCACTATGCATGCTCACGGCTACGCATAGTGGACACTCGGGGGTTAAACCACGCTGGGTGCGCCTAAGCGCACTCGGGTTTCTCTCTTTCAAGCAATCATTTTTAGTACTGTGTAAAAAGCTCGGCGTTAACTCTTTGTCTTCGATCGCCGATCTACGCCACAACCCTACGCTACACGGGAAATAGCCCATGGCTAATCTCTACGCAATGGGGGCTATGACGGATCGGTAAGAGCACACATTAAGAGCTAATTTACACACGAACGAATCTTTACGAAAGAGATTAACAAATACAGAACATGTTCACCAAAGACACGCATAAAAGAGTAACACTCGGACTTCCCGAGTACTTGACATGCATTTCGAACAGTTCATATACATATCCCTACTTCTACAGGTTGGCACGGTCGGCTAGGGAATTCGCGGTAGCATGGACTTCCTCCATCAGCGCCAGGACCTCTTCGTCAGGGAAGTCAGCGGCAAGTCCCTCCTCGATCTCTTTCATGTCGATCGACGGATAGTGGGACTTAGCCACCACGAGCGCAAACTCGACTCTGGCCCGGGTGGACTCCTTCAGCAAGGCCTTCGTCTGATCAGGCGCTTGCCGAAGGTGCTCCACGACCATCTCTGCGTGCTCCGGGGGCGGGTCGCCCTCCCACAAAGTGTCGCAGGCCATCCGACCGGCCGCCTCAAGGACTCGGTCGTCTCGTGTATCTTCCCAATGCGTATCCGGAACACTGTGGAGACGAAGCAGATACATTAACAAGATAATCGGCAAGCTCTGACTGAGCAGACGAGGGTCAAGTCCTTACCAGCGGCAGAGTCCGAAGCCCTCTTGTTGGCGGACTCGGCGTTGTCCAGGGCCCTCCTCAGGCAGCCCTCCGCGGCAACCTTCTCTTCCTCGAGCTGCCCAACGTGAGCCCTCATCGCCTCGAGCTCTTCCCTGAGCTTGGCGGCGCCTTCAAGCTCTTCCCTGAGCTTGGCGGTGCCTTCAAGCTCTTCCCTAAGCTTGGAGGCCTCTTCTCTGAGCTTGGCGGTCTCACTAGTACAGAAATCCATATCCGAGGCGGTTGAAATAGCACATCCAAGGCGGTTATAGCAGCCGCCTCCACGGAGTGGTTGCGGATATGGGGGCATGCATCGGAGGCGGTTATGCATCCGCCTCGGATTAGACTTATCCGAGGCAGTTGAAACGCGGCAACCGCCATGGATAATGAGTAATCGGAGGTGGTTACATTTTATTAACCACCTCGAATAAGGAGTTATCCGAGGCAGTCAGAATAACTTAACCACCTCGGATAAGTAGTTATCCGAGGCAGTCAGAATAACTTAACCGCCTCGAATAACTCCTTATCCGAGGCAGTGAAGATAGCTTAACCGCCTCCATTAGGAGATATCCGAGGCGGTTGTTAAGTTGCAACCGCCTCGGATATGTTTTTAAACAGGCATTATTTTGCCTGATTTACTAGCCTCCCTGAAAAAGCAAACAGTTCATATGAATTTTCTATAGCACAGCACGTATACAACAGATTTATATAGCACACTATTCAATCATTCATTCTCGCATCAATCACAAGACATAAATTTCAAACATTCACATACATACACATATAAGTAACATTACAAAACTTGTTCATTTGTGACATATACTCAATTCACAGCAATGATGTTGATCAAATTCAAAAAAGTAAACATCTCTTAAGTTCTTCACATGAATAGAACCACTCGCCGCAGCCTCCGTACACGATATCTGTTGATAAAAAAGTCTCATTTGTTAAATAGTGACATTCATAAGAAGAAGATAGAATTATTTGACACCCATATATAGGTTAGCACCGAGAGAAAAAGTAATTGACATTTACAAACTCCAAGTGCACTTATCATTGGAGACCACAAGTTTGAAAGATAACTACAAAGTTTGAAGCTTCCGAACTAGAAACCTAACTAATGACCTAACTAGAAACCTAAGTAATGATCTAACTAATCACAATCCTAAGTTCCTAGCTTGCCGCCGAGATACTGAAGCGTCCTTGGGCACTAATGACCTCGTTGTTTAGGAAGTTAGTAATGTGCGACCGGATCTGGGCCATGTCCATGTCTTCTAACTGTTTGATTGCCATGATTTTTGCCCCTTCCTACAAACATGAAGCTTACGCTCAGGGTGAATAGCATGATTAAACACTAAACATTAGTAGTGGCGATGGTTTCGTACCGTTAGATCACTGTACTTTGGGTTGCTGCAAAGGGCTAGCATGTAGAAACACACATAATACCCACAGACGTCGGACCCTTCGGGTTGTTGCTGGCACTACAAAAGGGATATCGATTAGGTATAGAGGGCAGAAGTATGATGGCATTAGTTCGAGGAGTCAAGGACATTACGAAATACCTTAAACTTGGAGTCATGGCGTAACTCGACGGCCACTCCCTCCTTGTGTCTCCCTCCTTGTTGGACGTACGTGCCGAACGCTCTACGTGATTGAAAACAATTAGCATCGAACTATCTTTTCCTTTGGGACGAAAAAGAATAGGCATGGACGAAGTCGAAAGTTTTGGTACTCACTCGTCGAGTAGATGCATGATGTCCACGTACGCTTGCTTGTGATGGTCAGCACTACGCCTCATGGAATCAAGGTAATAAACCTTATTCCTCTTTGGCACGATCACGAGGAGGATCCAATGGCTCCTGGTTATACGATGCGAAGTTATTACGTGTTTAGCCGTCGAATGATGAGAATTTGCAAAGGATATGGCTTACCCGATGTTATAGGCAACCTGGATGGAATCTCGTGCGGAGTACTGATGGAGTAAATGCACGATGTAATCCCACACCAGGTTCTTATTTGCCGTGATGCTTTGGGCCGAGATCAAATGTGGATCGCCGAACCCCACAGAGTTGCTCATCTTCCTTTTATCAGTCAGATCAATCATGTATCTGAGTATAGGAGAAGAATGAGTTAAATTGCAGGCACTTAGCGGTGATAAAATAAAATGGTGCTGTGTTGTAAGGACTTACAGCGTGAAGCATCGCATGAGCCCGGCGTCCAGCTCACGGCAGTGGAACATGTCGAAGATGTCAGAGAAGTCCACAGGAAACATGTTTCCTTGACGGTGCTTGAAATCATCCTCCTTGAAGCAAACTATGACGCCGACTTCTGTATCTGGGAACGGCCTGTTTGACATCTCGAGGTAATGATCATGAAACATCTGGCAGGCGATGCCCAGGTTCACGTTAGCGTCCACCATAGGTTGTCCCGACACGTGTTGGCGAGCTAGCTCTGCCATAGGATATTCAACATCATCCGCCCGTTTCGAACCTGACTTCTTGCCTCTGACTACTTTCAGCTTGGATGTGGCCCCTTGACTCCTCGTTCGAACACGACTTGGCCGTGAGCTCTCCACTTGTGATACTACTGGGAGTTCAGGGGCTGTTGGCATTGGCTGAGGAAAGGTGAGCTGCTTCGAAACCTCCGGTGGAGATGGATCAACCACCGGTAAAAACCTCATCATCCCTTCATCCGGCGAACATAAAGGATAGGACGGTGCGATCGGTGCTGATTCGAGGACTATGTCCTTCTTCGGCCACTCGATGAACGACCTGACCGCCTCGCTTAGCAATTGCATCTCATCAGCTTCTCGCCCGTTTGGCAAGGGACAGTTAGCAAAGGTTAGGTTGATTGACTCGACCTGCACTCGCGCGAAGCCTGCCGTTAACGGGACACCGTGCATCACCATTCCAGGAGGAGATGGCCACACCTGACCATACGCGGCGTCCATTGAGAAGTTCGTCGTAGCGAACTGTATCTGCATCTTGCACCGCGCCGGACCCCCAATTTGGTCGATGGGAGAAACATCATCCGCACCCGAGGCGCAGCTACTCCGGCGGGCACCTGGGCTTGCGGCTTGCACCCTGTCATGCAGGTACTATGCTGAAAGCCTCTCCTCCATGGCTCTCAGCCTTTCTTCAAATTGCGCCTCAAGGGACGATTGTATCTCCGCTTTCATCTGCTCGGCTCTAGCTTTCTTCCTCTGCCGACGTGCCTCCTGCGTATCACCGGTGAAGGCTTTGCCCCATGTTGCCAGATTTTCGATATCCCTGGTGCGTCCAAAGGGCTCCCTGGTGCCGATGGCCTCGGAGAGTATGTCTTTCTCCTGACTTGGCACAAACGAGCCTTGAGAAGCCTGCTCATTCAGCCCCACCATTCTCTGATAGACCTCCTCGTCTTTTGGGTTTCACCAGACGTGTTGACCACGAGGATCCACCTTCGACCTCGCCCTGCACCAGTCCCGGATGCGGCTGTCGCTGAAATCCGAGAACACCGGCTGCTGTCCATGCTTCTCCGCTTCCTCGTCCTCCTTTGCCCATTTCTTCTTAGCATCGACGTACCCTGAGATGCCGAGATAGTGCGGGTGCTTGTTCCTCCTGACTAGCTCCTGCCCCTTCTGGCTATCTGCCTGGAACTCTTTAGAAGACTTCAAGGCGTAGAATTCTGCCCAATCTTGTTCGGATACATCCGGGTATGCCTGGCAAGGCGACTTATCTTGCTTGAGATAGTCCCTCACCAGTCTGTTCTTGAAATTCCTCCAGCACTTCCCAGCCATCAGTATAGTTGCTCGGTAGAAATCTGCTTCGACCTCTTCCGGGTACATGAAGGAGCCCTTGACTTCATTGAACAGGGACCTCCGTTCCTCCTATGTCAGCTCGCCCCAATCAGCGAGGGTGATCCTAACCCTAGAACAGGCGACCACCCCGCATAACGTCTGCCACTTCTTCCGGGTTTCTTCCGGCTCAAGAACTCCGGTCACCGGATCCAAGCTCTGAACTACCCATCTGCCGTTCGGCCTCCCCGATGGCTTCCTTGCTTTGCGAGAGCCCTTTCCTGATGATGTCGAAGGTCTTGGCGACCCCGACGGCGATATCGTAGGGGAGGACGGTGGGGAGTTCATCTCGATTCTATTAAGGAGTAACTAAACAAGTTGTACTATCAAGTTAGTAGAGCGTATGCGAAGTAATTAAAATCTTGATCTAACAGGATATATAGAATAACATGGCATCATAAGAATAACCCTAACTCGAGTTCTAAACATGATAACAGAAGTCTAGCTACAGTTAATTAGTTAATTAATTAATCTTCTAATCTTCTGACATATGTTCAAATATTCATATGAATAACGAAAACTCCTATCTGAAAATCATACATTGATGCCATCATCTCAAAAGAGAAACTAACAAGTACTACGATTAAAATGCATACCATTTGATGAACAAAACTAACATGTATATCCCATCAAAATTAAAACTCATCTTCATATCATCTATGGCTTATCCCCATAGTTCCATACAAGTTACAATTCCACATTGTTAAAATTTTTGCATAAGAGTTCACAAATTTAGAGAACACGCAAACATCTACACTCATCTTCATATCAATCAATTATTGGCCTTGCTGAAAATGTTGAATTCTTGATGAATTATGGAGGCTGGTTACTCACTCACCTTGCGGTTAGAGGAGGAGGCCGGTGCTCGAGGAGGTGTCGGTGGTCGAGGATGACGTGGCCGGCTGTGGTCGGGGGTCGGGGATGAGGAGGCGGTCGGCTGTGGTCGGTGGTCGGGGAGGAGGAGGCCGGTGTTGAGGAAGAAGGCCACCACCGGGGAGGAATGTGAGGGGCGCCGGTGCTCGGGGAGGCCGGCGATGGGGAAGGAGGCGGCGCTGGTCGGACGAGGCCGGCTGTGGTCGGTGGTCAGCGGAGGCAGCTTTGGTCGACGGCGGCGGTGCTAGGGTCGGGGACAGCGGCGCTGGTCGGGGGAGGCAGGGGCAGTTTTGAGTTAATGCACACGAGTGAAGGCAGTTTGAGTTCTTATGTGCGCAATATCAGAGGCGGTTGCATGGATCTGACCACCTCGGATATGTGCATATCGGAGGCGGTTTCACGGATCTGACCGCCTCGGATATGTCATATCGGAGGCGGTTTTTTAGTCGCAACCGCCTCGGATATGTACATATCGGAGGCGGTTTCTTTAATATAACCGCCTCGGATGCTGAGTAGCCCGGATGTCTGGTCCGGAACCTCCAGACTGAGACTCCGGGTGCACTGGGACCAGTACTCCAGTAGTGAATTCCGGGCATCCCGGATGTCTGGTCCAGAACCTCCGGACCAAGACTCCGGGTGCACACAAAGAGCAAACAGCATTTGCACATAAATATTTCTCAACATGACCATCTCAATTGTATCACCATTTGCACATAAATATTTGTTGCAAGTTCATAAAACAAAATCAACACTTCTCAAAAAGGACATGAACATCTCAAATTATTTCATTGCCTTTGCTTGCGTTTCTTTTTCCTTTTGTGAGGCATTTCCTCTTGATGATCTTCCCGTACGTACCATGCTTCATTAGGTTCATCGGTAATCGCGTCTCTTATAGTATGTTGCATCGGAGGTGCATCTTCGAAGATCTTGTATTCGTCCTCATCCACCACATCCTGAACTCCGACAATCTTCCTTTTACCCTATAGGGCAATATGAAGATTCTTCTTCACCAGGTCGGTCACATAAAACACCTGGTGAGCTTGATTGGCTAGAATGAATAGGTCATCTTTGAATCCAACACTTCAAGGTCTACTGTTGTGAAGCCGTACTTGTCGACCTTCGTAGATTGAAGATTGACCCATCGGCACCGGAACAATGGAAGTTTGAAGTACACATAGTCCAACTCCCAAATATCCTCGATGAACCCATAGTACCAGCTCCGTTTCCCGCTCAAGTCAGAAGCCTCTATGCGGACCCCACTATTTTGAAATGTGCTTTTCTTATCTTGATCTCTCGTGTAGAATGTGTATCCGTTAATGTCATATCCTTGCCAAGTGACGACTTCGAATGTTGAGCCCTTCGCATACCAGGTTAGCATGCCACTAGAGGCACCTAAACGAAGACGCTCCTTGAACCACTTGTTGAATTCTTTGTTATGCTCTCTCGTCCTCCACGCATCGGTTCTATTTGGATGCTCTTGCCTTAACTTTGCCCTGTGCTCATCCATGTACGGGGCAACGGCGGTTGTGTGTTGTAGCACCGTGCAATGGGCGAGAGCGTGACCAGCTTGATCGGCCGTTATTGATTTCTTTCCGATGGTCCCAACACCATCAAGCCTGCCTTCGTGCCGAGAGCGTGGCATGCCAATCGGTTGGTTTAACTCCATGTAGTCAACACAGAACTCGACAACCTCCTCCGCGGCGTAACCTTCGACAATACTTCCCTCCGGTTGATACCTGTTTTGCACGTAGTGCTTCAAGATTCCGATGAATCTTTCGAACGGGTACATGCTCCGAAGGAAGACAGGCCCGCACATCTTGATTTCGTGCACGATGTGGACAATGAGATGTACCATTATATCGAAGAAAGACGGGGGAAAATACATCTCTAGCTGACATACAGTCTCCGCCGCCGCTAACTCCAGATCATCTAGTTCGAACACGTCCATCACCTTCTGTGAAATCTTGTTGAAGAAGAAGCACAGGTTGGTGATAGATTCTCGGACGTTAGGTAGCAGAATATTCCTGATTGCAATTGGGAACATCTGTGTCATCATAACATGGCAGTCATGGGACTTCATGCCGATTAGTTTCAAGTCCTGCATCGAGATGAGCCTCTTGATGTTGGCGGAGTAGCCCGACAGAACCTTCACACCATGCAAGAACTTGCAAAACTCGGTTCTCTCGGCCTTCGATAAAGTGTAACAGGCAGGGGGATGTATGTCTTCCCGTTAGGCAGAAGTACGAGCGCCAGCTCGGGCCTGATTCCCATATCAACCATGTCAAGTCGGGCCTTAACGCCATCCTTCGTCTTGTCCTTCATGTTTAGCACTAGACCCAGCATGCTGTCACAGACATTCTTCTCTATGTGCATCACATCGATGCAGTGTCGGACGTCTAGATCCTTCCAGTATGGTAGGTCCCAGAACACCGATCGCTTCTTCCAGTATGCGGACTCATCTGCGGCCTTTTTTTGACCCTTTCCAAGCACGACATTGACATCGCTAACCTTCTCGAATATCTCTGCACCACTTAATGGCATTGGTTTCACACCGTTCTCTGTTCTCCCGTTGAACTGTGACTTCCACCTCCGGTAACGGTGCCTTATAGGCAGGAACCGCCGGTGACCCATGTACACCACTTTCCCGTAATTCCTGAGACTTAGGCTCACGGTATTCTCCATGCATATGACACAACCTTTGTGTCCTTTCACCGTCTGACCGGAGGTGTTGCCGAGAGCGGAAAAGTCTTGGATCGTGCAGAACAGCATGGCCTGCAGAGTGAAGTATTGTCTTTTGCCCGCATCCCATACCTGCACTCCTGTGTTCCACAATGTTTGTAGAGCATCCATCAACAGTTGGAAATACACGTCGATGTCGTTTCCAGGTTGCTTAGGCTCTTCGATAAGTACGGATATCATAATGTACTTCCTTTTTATACAAAACCAGGGAGGTAGGTTGTACATACTGAGAAGTACGGGCCAGGTGCTGTGTCGGCTGCTCATGTTGCCAAATGGGTTCATTCCATCCGTACTCAGTGCAAACCTTACGTTCCTGGTTTCCGCAGCAAAAAGAGGATACTTCCTATCGAAGTTTCTCCACTGGATAGCATCGGCAGGGTGTCTTAGCTTTCCATCGGATGTCTTCCGCTCGTCCACATGCCAGCAAAACAGTTCTGCTTCCTTCGGGTTTGCAAACAAACGCTTCAGGCGCAGGATTATAGGCAGGTACCAAACAACCTTCACAGGAGTCCTCTTCGTCACCTCGATGGATTCCTCTGCTCCTTCGACTCCAATCTTACCCTTGTACCGAGAAGCCTTGCACACAGGGCATGAATGTAGCTTCGCAAACTCTTTCCGGTATAGGATACAGTCGTTCCGACATGCATGTATCTTTTCAACTTCCAGTCCCAACGGACAAAGCACCTTCTTTGCTCTGTATGTGTTTATGGGTAACTCATTCCCCTCCGGAAGCATGTCACCTAGGAGGCCCAACAACTCGTTGAAGCTCTTGTCGGACCAGCTGTTGCTCGCCTTCAGTTTCAATAGTTCAAGCACGGCATATAACAGAGTGAACTTAGCCGTGCATCCTGCGAATAGTGGTTTCTTCGAGGCCCCCATCAAGCCTAGGAATTGTTGGTACTCTTTCTCGGTTTCATGCCCTTCAAAATCACGCAACATCTGTTCCAGCTCAGGCATCGAGTCGGGATCATCGGACATCTCATGGTCTAAATCACAACCGATATCAAAGGGCATATCGTTTGCTTCTTCATCGGCAAAAATATCATCATCTGATACTACGGCTTGATCTTCACCGTGCTTGGTCCAAGTTGAATACCCTTCCGTAAAACCTCTCTTGAAGATGTGGTACTCAATATGATGGAGCTCAAAAATCCTTACATTACCACAGTCTACGCATGGACAATATGTGTCAGCTCTACCCTCTCTCAACATGTCCACCTTGGCAGCTGCTATAAATGCTCTCACTCCATCTCTGTACGCCTCTGTGTTGCGAGCTCCATACATCCACGATCGATCCATCTAAGCCGTGCATATGGAAAGTTCAAATTTTAGTTAAAAATATGAAGTGCATCGACTTCGTGACATGAGTTCAACATTTCTTCAATTACTAATTAACCTAACTGAATTCTAAAAATAATATCACTAACCTAACTAATTAATATAATTAACTAACCATACTAATTGACTAATATAACTAACCTACATATACGTGTCGACTCTCTTCAATTACTAACTAACCAAAGTACCATATTTTGCATATAAAAATTAAGCCACAAAAATTAAGCCATCATTCTTTGCCTTTTCCATTTTAGCCACAAAATTCCTTCAAAATTTGCATATCTTAACTCATAATTGCTACGCATTCGAACATAAAATAATGAATCAAATATCCCCATGAATCTAAATGTGATCATATAATTCAATATTCTCAATGTCCAAGAAACAAAGCAATATCACAAAATTATTGGATAAATGATTCAAAAACTAAATACTAACCTTTGCTAATCAACAAGGAAGTATTATCTCCAACTACTCTTCCAAATGTAGCTTCTCCACCGAAAAATCTCCAGCAAATCACTCAAAAAATCGCCAGCATATCGCCACATTTAAGACATGGTCGTATATCTGCTCGCGCAGCACAATTAATACTGTGAACCATATTGGAGACGGTTAAATCCAAACAAGCGCATCGGATATCAATTATAAGGAGGCGGTTATATATCATCAATCGCCTCTCATATGTGCTGACTTATCCGAGGTGGTTAACAACATATAACCGCCTCGGATATTGGACTTATCCGAGGCGATCAGAAATAAGAAACCGCCTTGGATAACATTGGAGGCGGTTACTTATTTCTAACCACCTCGGATGAGGTCGTTATCCGAGGCAGTTGCTCCCAAGCTCGTTATCGGAAGCGAGTTTTTCGTACTAACCGCTTCCGACATGTGTTATTCGTGGCGCTTTTACTTAATCGTCTCGGATAAGCCGCCTCGTATAGACCATTCTGTACTAGTGTCTCTTCGAGCTCCTTTCTGGGCCCGGAGGCCTCGCCCTCAGCAGCTGCAGAGGAGGTTACGAAGAGTCAGCATAACCCACACGGAAGCAACTGAAGAAGTTCAAACTCATTACCTTGAACATCCTTCTTCAAGGACTCGATCTGCGCTTCCTTCACAGTCACCTACTCCTGCACTGTGCGGAGGGTGCCTTTCAAGTTTTCCCACTCGGCCTGGCGCTGGCCGAGTCGGTCAAAAGCTGGGAGCTTGGCCTAGAGGAACTCGGTTTTGTCCTTGGACCTCCTGGTTAAGTTATGCATAGACAACAAAAGGGATCAGCTACTCGAGAAAAGCGTCAGGACCCTCTGCTCGGTTCCACGAACCGAATGGAGGCTCGGGGGCTACACCCACTGGGTGCACTGATCGTGCCCCCACTGTAGAATCTACAAGCCAAAAAGAGCCTCCGCTCGACTGTTCCAGTCGGCCGGAGGCTCGGGGGCTATACCCACTGGGTGCACTGATCGTGCCCCCAGTGCGGAATCTACAGGCTAATAAAGAGCCTCTGTCTGACTGTCTACAGGCTAATAAAGAGCCTCCGCCCGACTGAGACAGTCGGGCAGAGGCTCGGGGGCTACTCCCTAGTAAGTGCACCGTCTGCGCACTCATGGCGAAAAACAGAGAAGAAACACAAGGGCAAAAATCATACCTGCATTAATGGCCGTATCTTGCCGTTCACCAAGTTGGCGCTCTCCTTCACTGTCTTCAACAATGTCGGGAGTTTTCTCCGAGTTGGGCGGTGGTGTTCATTGCCTCGTCCCACTCCTCTGATTCCCAGATGTCGTTGATCAACCACATGACTTCGCCCGGCTTCGAGGGATCCGTCTGGCGGACCCGAAGCGGTTGGACGTCCACGTGGAAGCTTGGCGGTGGTGGCGGCACTCGGCTGATCTCCACCTCTTCCACCGGCAGCACCAAGTTCCCCTGGTGATCCGGCGGGACAGTCTGCATCGGAGTCGGACCCGCCTGCTTGGTCGCGACGGGGCCTTGCGCTCCGGCGCTGGACTCCATCGGCCGAGGGGCAGGTGGCGGGGGTCGGGGGCGTGCTGTCCTGTCGGGGGGAAGGCTGCGGTGAAGGAGCGTCTGCAGTCCTCGAGGGAGACGAGGGTCGGGCATCCGGCCCCGATCCACCTCCGCCCTGGGCGGGCCCCGGGGCACTCGGCCTGTTCCTTGGGAGGTCCACCGGTTTCCTCGACCTACAAAGACATCCAAGTTATTGCTACTTTCCGCAATAAAAAGCAGGGGCCGCTCGCTTGGCGACATACCTGGTGGACCGGGAAAAGGGGACGCGCCTCCTGGGCCTCGGGACCTGCTGCCCTGGTGCGGTGGTCGCCGAAGCCGGTGGCGCCGAAGAGCTGCTCTGCCCACTGAAGGCGGCATCGGCCATGCATTTCCTCCTCCAAATGAGGGGGACGTCCTCTTCCTCTTGCTGAGGGTCTTCCTCAAGCGTCACCGTAGTCGGCGGAGGGGCGCTAGGCTCCTCCGCTGCGGGCGCTGTACTTCCTCTTCCGAGAGCATGTCAGCCGACTCCCGGGTCACATCCTGTTGGTTGATGTCCTCGTACATCGGATGGACCCTTAACTTCGCGGGCTGGATCCGCTGGCTGATGAAGGTCGAGATGACCCCGACTCCAGTGACTCCAGTTTGAAGCACTTGCACGAGTGCCCCAAGAGGACTTCGGCCCCGGGCTGTTCCCAATTTTGCGGAAGTTCGGTCCAGCTCGGCTTGATCTCGGGAGGCTGGCCCTCGAACCTCGAAAGCGAGGGCTCGAGGTTGGAGCAGTAGAACCATTCCGAGTGCCATCCCTTGTTGGATGACTAGAAGGGGAGCTCCAGGTAGTTCTTGACGGTGTCGGTCCTCAGCTGGAACCCGGCACCCCCCACCACGGCCGGGTTGTTCCGGCTCGGCTACGGCTTGACAATGAAGAGTTGCTTCCACAGGGCGAAGTGCGGCCCTAGTCTGAGGAAGCACTCGCACAGTGTGATGAAGCAGGCCACGTGCAGCATCCCGTTCGGGTTGAGGTTCTGCAGCTCCAGCCCGTAGAAGTACAGCAGCCCACGCAGGAAGGGATGGGCTGGGACTGAGAACCCCCGGGAAAAGAAGGAGGCGTGGACGACGACCTCACCGGTGTTCGGGGTGGGGAAGTCCTCCCCATCGGCAGTGCGCCACTCGATTAATTCCTTCGATGACAGCAACCCCGCCTCCACCATGGCCTGCAGCTTGGCCTCAGTCGCCGTGGACCCAAGGCGCCATCAGATCGGTCGGGAAGTCCTTCTTGCTGAATGTGGATGACGGCACCGAGCTCCTTGATGATGGTGGGCATCCAGCGGCTGCGGACCGGATCTAGGGTTTTGGATTCTCGATCAGGGTTTGGCCGGCTAAGGTGGGGAGGCGAATGCACGAAGCACTATGCGGTGGTGAGGCGGGCTCTACACGGCGGCGAGATGGATGCAGAAATGGCGGTGATTTGGATTGGCTACGTGGCGGCGCTCTCGATTCAATGGGGCGCGGGGAAGATGAAGAGGCTGTTGGGCGCTGAGGAAACAAAGCATGAACTGAATGGAAAATGAGCGGTCCGCGCTATTCCCCTGTCTTATAAAGCAAGACAGCCTGGGCGGCGCGACTCTTCCACTTCCACGGTGCGACTCTTTCGATTCCACGACGTGACGTTTTCGCTTCCAGCGCCCGCTTGACCAGAGTTTCGACGGTTAGCCTTCCGGGGTTAACGGACGTTTGAATACACCCCAAATAAATAGCAACGGTAACGCGCCTCCAACGGGCCACTAGTCGGTTACTGAACAACTCGGGACCGAAACGTTACAATTTGAAGGGTTTCGGTGGTTGACCTCCAGGGGCCCACAGCCACTTGAATACGCTCGAGTGAAGGGTGGCAGTAGTGCGCCTCCAGTGGGCCACTAGTCGGACATCGAACGACTCGGGACCGAAGCACTACAGCTTATGTTCTGGTTCTGACACGAATTCCGAGGGTATTTCCCCCAAAGGGACACTAGCTGGACCCGAGCCACTCGGGAAACCAGGTACCACTCGGGAATTTGGTCGGGATTCATGGTATGCACCCCGCTGGGTCGATAGCTGGTCTCCATCCGCTGGAAATGACCGGATAGCACCAGGACATACCTGTTATTAGCTCACTTGCCATGATATTCCTACCCTACGGGTGAATATTATTCGACTTATTATTTTTATTCCACAAGAGTTCTAAGAGTCCCTCACAATCTCCCTGCAAGCAACAAGGAGGCGCGCTCTGGCGGATACCACTCGGGAAACTTGCCCAAGGGAGAAGGCACAGAGCACTTGGTTTGGGCAGATGCGTTACCAAGACATGTTGCGGCTAGATCATAAAGGACTCGGGGGATCCGACTTCTACACGGGGGTGCATCATTAATTTGGAGTACAAGACATAAACATGTACCTACCTGATATTCTCGGGTTCTAGTTGTGACCGATTAGGAAATCTATCTGTAAACCGATTCGGACTCATGTAACCCCGCTCCTGCCACCTATATAAGGCGGGGCAGGGATCTCCCGATCGGTAGAGATTAAGAGACTTAGAAGCTTTCATATCCTAGATACACATAAACCCTAGCGACCTAGAGATCTACTCTCAAGGTCTTGCAGCACTCGGAACACAAGCAATATCATCCACCAAACACAGGACGTAGGGTATTACCTCTTCTCGAGGGGTTGAACCTGTCTAAACTCTGTGTCTCGTGTGCACCCATCTAGATCTGCTATGCACACCGCCCCATATTCATTATTGCCGGATCAAAACATCGACACACACCAAGCTCTCGAAGTAGGGACTGTACCCATACAAGTTTGGTAGTAGCGTTGGCCAATGCTTTGTACTCCGACACTGTACTCGACCTAGAAATAGTTGGCTACTTTCTTGCACTTCAGGACACAAGGTTCGCTCCAAGGAAAAAGCAAAACCTCCGGTAGATCAGCGATCATCAACACATCCTGCCTAGTCTGCATGTGAGAAGGTCCTTAACACCAGCGAACCTGATTTGTAAATTCTCAAACCATCCATGTGACTATACTGCAGAAAATGCAAAATCCTCTTCACTGCTGCCAAATGAATATCCGTTGGTGAAGAGAGGTACTGACACACTTTATTCACCAAGTATGCAATGTCAGGTTTGGTAATTGTGAGATACTTAAGTGCCCCTACGGTGCTTCGGTACTTCGTTACCTCTACTGCTGACAAGGGTGTTCTAGTTGTCCTGAATAGTTTCTCGAAGCTCATCGTTCGAGTGGTCGCAGGTTTGCATGTCTACATGCTAGTGCGATGAAGAAGGTCACATACATACTTGCGCTGAGATAGGACAATCTCCTTGGATCAGCAGCCACTTCGATTCCCAAAAAGTAATGGAGAGGCCCTAGATCCTTGATAGCAAAGGCACCATGAAGTCGCACTAGGAGAGATTGAATTGCCGAGGAGGACGAGCCAGTGATAATAAGATCATCCACGTATACCAACACATACATCACCAGATCAGGCACTCCAAGGATGAAGAGAGAGCTGTTAGCTATACTGCATATGGTTTCTCTGAGATGTGTAGCTTAGCACAATTGCGCACCATATTCAAGTCAACACCCTGAGAAATTAAATTGTTTAGACTAGCCTCCCCTTTAGTCATCCAGCTCTGGTTTCTCATACCATCCTAGCTGGAAAGGCGTCTTGATCATATCCAAAATGTGCTATAGAATTTGTCCACCTTTCCAGGATGAATGAATTGTGCACTTTTATACGTGGAGTAGATGCAAATGGCTAATAGCGGTTATAACTTCATGGTCGGACTGGACAGCGGTAGCATAGCTGAGTCAGATGAGCGGCAGCGACAGTGAAGACAAGCGATGGCGTCTATGACGGATGAGCGGGAGCGCGGTGACACAAACGGTTGTCATGACGAACGAGCAGCGGCACCGTAGACGAGCGATGGACGCCCTGACGGACGAGCAGCGTTTGCGTTCACATCGCCAGAGGAGAAGGTAATGGGATGATTGTACATATGTAGCGTTTGTTAGGACGAATGAGTCATCGACCCATCAAAGACTAAATACACTCACAAAAGGGTTTATTTCGGATAAAAAAGTCTAAAATACCCTGATAAATTAAGGGCTATACTGCTCACCCTTTCCAACGGTAAAAGACACCATAAAAGTTTTCTCAATTTATATCTCTTAAGGATGTGCTCTTCACAGATATGATGAAACCAGTAGCTTCTTTTCACCGAAGGGTAATGGAAGGCAGTTATTGAGTGGTATAACTAAAAAATCTAACCGTTGTGACGATGAGTAATATTTTCATATAGTATACAAGGCAGTATCCGTATAGAATACCCTAGATATCCGGAAAGGATGATGTATTCACGAAGGATTCTAGGAGATAAGGAGATCTCTCGTAAGGCTCTAGGATACCCCTTAGGCCAGAAGGTCTATCCCTACAGTTAAGGATGTTTGAGTCCCGATCAAAGAAGACTTTGTATCTAGTACGAAGTACCCACTATAAAAGGAATCGCTAGCCCTACGGAGAAGACACGCCAACAAGAAGAAGCAGAAGCCTTTAAAAGTTGAGCCCTAGCCGTTCCAGAGCCTCAATCATCCACCTGACGTCCCGAAGAAAGATTCATCGCCTCCAGGAAGTCGAGTTCCAGTAGATTAGCTCGAGGAGATTCCCAACTACGTTTATATGCCATCTAGGCTAGACACTAACAAATCCTTGTATTCTACTCGATATTCAATATATACCAACAAGAAGTAGGGTTATTATCCTGAGGGAGGCCCAAACCTGTATAAAATCTTCATCTTCCCTATGCCAGTGTTGGTTGATCAATGGCCCTAGGGGTCCCTACCCTTCAACAAATCTCTTTGATCATGACTACCGTAAGATCAACGGTTTACAATCGTCGAAAGATAGCGCTGACCGTGGGGACCTCTTCGGTCGATTCTGTTGTTACAGTACTGTAGTCAACACAAGATGCAATAAGGTTCACAAAAAAAATCGGCTTCTCAGATGAAGGTTTCTACGATGACTTTGCTCATTCGTCTGATCAAGAGCCGACGATCAATTGCGTGACCTCGATGGTTCCTCCCCTGATGACGATTCTGACAGTGACGTAAACCACTTCAGAATTGAGTGTGCCAGGACATTCAATGTCGAGTAGGATCTTCTGATGACACTAGGGCAGGTGTTGCAAGCCTGATCTTAGGATTGTCACCTGTGTCATCCAATCAATTACCTGATCAAGATCAAACTTCCAAGACCTCCCCTAACGGAGAGGATATGATGGATTTGGATTACACATGAAGCATGGCTGGGCTGATCCTCGGGTAGTTCTCGCTATCGAGGACAACCCTAAAAACCCCGATGACCTAGCAAGAAATGATGGCCAGGAGAACGAGGATCTTCCCCCAGAACGCTCACTGACGATGCCTCAAGGCTACATCATTCGGTTGGTAGATCCTAGCGCCTCTTGACTAGGAGGAGAGGTATACGCGTCCCGGACTATTCAGAGAATCTTCGAAATTCACAGTCTACTCTTGTAACCTCCGACAACCGACCTCACAGCTCCCGATGGTGTATAGTGATTAGAGATTATATGGGTAGAATTACAACAAGCTCTGGTAGAAGCGGAGTCTTCTCAATTGATGTCTATGACCAACAACTCCAATCGTAGAAAGACTCCCTCTCAGTTGACTGAAGAAGAATCAGACCAGGAAGGACGGAATCTCAGGAACAAGCCTACCTGGAAATTCAATCAACCAAACAAAGAAACGAGTCCTCATCGGCACACGACCGTCTAGTCCGAGACCTACGCGACGAGCTAAACTAGCATAAGTACTCAAGATCTCAACAAGAGCATTCTCTAGTACGAAAGCCCAAAGACATTGCAACCAAAGTAGAGGTGGATCTCCTACTCTGGTTAGTAGAGAGCTCATACCTCCTCAGAAAGCCATCAGCGGGTGCCAAGCGTTCACACCAGAACTCCGAAGGGTGCGTCGGCCATCTCGATTCAAACCCGGGGTGGTGGAGATGTATGACGGAACCACAAACCCAACGGAGTTCCTTCAAATCTAGACCACGACCATCGAAGCCACAGGTGGCAATGAGCAGGTCATGGCCAACTACCTCCTAACTACTCTGAAAGGGGTAGCAAGAACATGGTTAACCAACCTCCCTCCGGGGGACGATCCATTCATGGGATCAGCTTTGTACTTGTTCCAAGGGAACTTCCAGGACACATACGCTTGTCCGGGCAAGATCAACGACCTCTTCCGAGTTACCCAATAGAAAGGCGAAACCTTACGCGAATTCAAGCGCTTCAGTGCCATCCACAACACTATACCTGAGGTAAATGCTTATGACGTAATCCGTGCTTTCATTTGTGGTGGCAGGAATAGTAGATGCACAGAAGACCTTGCCATGCATGCTCTAAAAACAGTCATGCAGCTGATGGACATCACAAAGAAAGCCGCGAACACCGAGGAAGCCTTGATGTACATCAAGGAGAAGACATGGAGTGCGACAATCTCCCTCAAGGATGGAGAATGACTCATCGAAAAGCAAGCACAAGAAGAAGCCTTCTAGCGGAAGCGGAAAGAAGAGGCCAAAGACCAGCGAGGTATGGGCAACTTGCCCGAGAAGCGCACTTGGCAACCCCGTGACAAGGACAAGCAGCCGACTCCAACCGAGCGAATAGGAAAGGCTTGGTGTGACTTCCACCAAACCGATTCACACAACCTCCGTCAGTGCCGATTATTCAAGAAATATGTCAAGGCGGAGACCAAGAAGCACCGTCGGAAAAACCAACAGGTAGCGAGTCATAGTTGAGATTCTGACTCCGACAATGGCTCAGGCCGCGAGCCATTCTAGGGAGAGGAACGAGCGATCGAGCATATCTTTGGGGGCTCAGCCTCTTACGAGTTGAAGAGGCAGTTCAAGACGATAGCCCGAGAAGTCCTGGCGATAGTCCCTCAGAGTTTCCACGCGGTCAACTGGTCAGAAGTCAAAATTTCCTTTGTCCAAACCGACTACCCCGAGAACCATGTTTGACTAGGACGCTTTCCAATCGTTGTTGAACCAACGATCAACAACTGCAGGGTATCCTGAGTACTTGTAGATGGAGGAAGTTCACTTAATATCCTATTCACGAGTGCCCTCAATGCAATGTAGATTCCGCACTTTGCCTTCAAGTCAATAACTCATGCCTTCCATGGCATAGTGCTCGGATCCTTGGCCACCCTGATCGGTTAGATTACCCTCCCTGTGACTTTCGGTAAACCAGAAAACTTCTCAACAGAAAGAGTAATGTTCGATGTAGTCAATTTTGAGATGGCTCACAACGCCATCTTAGAACGACCAACCCTTGCCAAATTCATGGCAGCCGTGCATTATGCATATCAATGCATGAAGATCCCGGGGCAAAAGGAGGTCATCACGGTTAAAGGATGCGCCTAGAACATACTTTTTTGCGACAAGCGTAGTCTGGACCTTCCGAGCAACACCTAGGAGGAGAGGAGCACAGACACTCCAAACCCAAAGCAACCATAAATACCCATGGTGAGGTAAAAGCTGTTCCACTGGACCCAGTGGTGAAAGGACCTAAATGACTAAGATGTTGCCTAGAGGGGGGGTGAATAGGCAATTTAAAACTTCTAATCAACTCTAGCCAATTTAAATGCGGAATTAAAACTATTGGCTATGAATTAGATTATTTCCCCTCAAAAGCTAAGTTCAACTAATGCACAAGCAACCTAATCAAATGAATATGATCTCAAAGCTAGGTTGATAAATAAGCAATACAATATTGGAAGCAATTCAATCCTATGCAAGATATACAATATAGCAAGAATGAATTGCGATATGTAAAGGAGACAAGGGACAAACGATTTATGACCCGGAGTTCGAATATCCACCGATATCCTACGTCTCCGTTTGAGGACCCGATCACACTTGATCAAGGGTGGGCTCCCTCTCAAGCCACTTCCTCTCGAGGACTCTCCGGAGTCTCCTCGACCACTATGGTTATCTCCTTTCTCCACTCCCGGAGATGGCGAGATCCAAAGCCACTTCACAATCTCTCGGGCCTCTTCACAATCTTCACGAAGAGATCACCGAGCTCACAACCACCAAGCCGTCTAGGAGTCGGTGGCCTCTAAGAGTAACAAACTCCCGGACACGCGCTCGAACCAATCGACGCCGAATGCTCAACACGATACAACTAATGCAAACGCTAAGTGCAACCAATGCACAAACTCTTCCTCACACCTCAATCTAGCAACGCATGCACTTGAGGACTTTGAAGAGGGTATGAGCAAGAGGAGAGGATCAACAAATGACCCAAGAGGCAGCAGCCACCATCCCCCATGGGCTAGGGTGGGTATTTATACCCAAACCCCCAAAAACTAGCCGTTGGATGGTTTCTGCGAAAAGGCCGGTCAGACCGCCTCACAAGGCCGGTCAGACCGCCTTTACTTCAACGGCTATAAAAACTAGCCGTTGAACTTCCTGACACACAGGAAAAACGCCAGGCCGATCAGACCGCCCATACTGAACCAACACACAACCGGACCTTCCGATCCAAAGTCGGATACTCCGACTTTTCCAGAGCACTCAAAACACGGGTGACATCGGAACTTCCGGGAATATCGGAGTATCCGAAAAATCATATCCGGAACCTCCGACCACATCGGAACATCCGATATTCTCATCGGAACCTCCGAAGTCCCAGAGAAAAGACTCAAAACCGCCAGCCTGACATGGCCCGGTCAGACCGCCCTCTGGGGCCGGTCAGACCGCCCTCAGGGCCGGTTTAAACCGCTCTGGCCAGTCTGGCTGAGAAACCTTTGGTTTCTTGCATCTTTTCCCTGGGAGATCAAAACCAAGCAAGCCTTGACACAAGGACTTTCACTTTAGTTCATACACTTCGAAAATCAACTTTCCGGAGTCCGTGAACTTAGATGAAACACTTCGACCACAAAGGTCAAGAAGCAAACCACAAGCGCCGAGACACAAAGTCAAGGGCAAAACCACACACACACTCATAAAACGGTCCGAAGCCTTCGAGCACTCACAGCTCGAAATCTCCGGACACGCTAGAGCCCAAAGCTCTAGCACTCGCGACACAAGAACCAATGCGGCGAAATGCAACATATGCAAGGACTTGAGCACTCGACATACGATGTGGACAAGCTAAATATCCGATAGCCCCTCTTAATAGTACGGCTATCAAACCTATAATCCGGTCTCTCTCCAAGCACCTAGAGACCGATAAAATGAAAAACCCTAGCTAGGCATACCTTTGCCTTGAGCAATCCTTGCCGGACTTGACGAATACATCATCCAAGTCACGTCGCTTCTTATTGCTCTTTTGGGCTTGTCATCAACTCCACTTGAGCTTGATGACGATCTTCATCCTCACTTGATCTTCAGAAGCTTGATGAAGTCCAAATGATAGCTCCATATGCACCAAGCATAGGAGGCTTTCTCTTCACATCGTCTTCATCGGTTCACCACTAAGGTTTGAACCGCAAGCATCAAGTTCATAAGTCTTCACCGTGCTCGACTTGATCTTGCTCTTCCATTTGGCACATTTGAATGTCTCGATTCAAATCTTGCCACTATATGGATCTAACCCCAACTCACTCTCAAACATATAGCATGTGGGTTAGTCCATAAACATAGATTGACGACTATATACCTTAGTCATTTGAACCACTCAAATGACTTAGCCTTCACGCTTATCGTCAATCTTCTTGAGTCCAACTCATGGACTTCTTTTGTTCTTCACTTAACTCAACTCATGAGCTTTGCACACCTCGATCATCTTTGAGTTCATTCCTTGAACTACAATCTTGATCATCTGAGGTCTTCTTCTTTCTAGCTTCTTCTTGATCACATGAGCATCACTTAGAGCTCATTGATCTCGATGCATCTCTTTTGATCTCATGGCATTCCTCAATGAATCCATGCTCTATCAACCATTGCATCACCTATGGAACAACCTTCAAACAATTCTTAGCACAATTGTTAGTCCATAGGTATTGTCATCAATTACCAAAACCACACTTAGGGGCTAGATGAACCTTTAAGCGGAGCCATCCAAGATAGTTCGGATCAGCTCCAACCTGAGTCCGAAATAGGAACTCGAGCTCATCACCTTCCTCTGGGCCAACTCGGATGTTTTTGCATGGCAACCATCCGACATGCCTAGAATCCCCAGGGAGGTGATCGAGCATAGGCTGGCAGTTAGCCTGTCAAATAGAAACTCCGATGCTTCACTCCCGACCGGAAGGAAGCCATCAAAGTGGAAATCAAGAAGCTCTTGAAGGCCGGATTCATCACAGAAGTCGAACACGCAAAATGGTGAGCACACCCCGTCATGGTCAAGAAGGCTAACGAAAAATGGCAAATGTGTGTAGACTTCACAGACCTTAATAAGGCTTGCCCTAAAGACTCTTTTCCTTTACCAAGATAGACCAGATAGTAGACTCTACGTCTGGATGTGACTATCTAAGCCTTCTCGATGCCTATTCTAGTTACCACCAGATAAGCATGTGTCAGAAAGATGAGAAAAAACTTCCTTTGTGATTCCTTTTGGTGTATTTTGCTACTCGAAAATGCCTTTTGAATTAAAAAACACTAGTGCGACATACCAACGAGGTATGCAACTAGATCTCTACAGCCAAATTGGTCATAACATCGAAGCTTACATTGACGACCTCATCGTGAGAACAAAAAAGAAAGAACAATTTCTCCCAGACCTCCTCGCTTCACGAACCAACGGAGGAACCAGATAATTTTGAACACCAAAAAGTGTGCCTTCGGGATTGACGGTAGAAAGTTGCTCGGATTCTTGGTCTCCCACCGAGGAATCGAGGCAAACCCCGACAAGATACAAGCTATCTGTGAGATGAAGTCTTCTACATCCATTCGGGATGTCTAGAGGCTCACAGGTTGCATGGCAGTAATGAGATGATTTTATCTCAACTTGGGGATCGAGGACACCTGATGCGGATACCTCAGCCACCAAGGGTGAAGGCCACTCAGGTTCATCAAGCCCACGTCTAAGATTTATTAGACCAATGACAAGAGCTCGAGCTAAGGCTATACAACATGAGGTGACTCTATTCCTTGATACATCGCCAATTGACTTGGGCTTGAATGGTATGCTGCCTAATGTTTTGACTCTATTCTTGCTCAGATATGAAGGATCAACCAAGTGGACAAGCGTAGCCGAGTGGAGGAAGAACCGGGGCTAGAATGTATGTTCGGACATTCTGGACAAAGAGGTCCCGACACTCCGGATGTACACACTACTGGATGGAGTCTCTCGGGAAGACTCCCGGATACTCTGGGACGGTCGGACGTTCTGGGTGGGTAACCGAAAGAGCCAAAACCCAACTCCACATCCAGACCTTCCGGGCCTCGCATCTGGAGTCTCCGGACGTCCCCGCCTCGCCTCCGGAGCCTCCGGGCGTATACTCCGGGACAGTTGGACACTCTGGGTGGGTACACAGGAGAACCGAGGTCCAACTCCACATCCGGACCTTCTGGGTCTCTCATTCGGAGTCTCCGGACGTCCCCACCTCGCCTCCTGGCATATATTCTAGGACGGTCGGACACTCCGGGTGGGTACACGGGAGAACCGAAGTCCGACTCCACATCCAGACCTTCCGGGTCTCGCATCCGGAGTCTTCGGATGCGAGGCCCGGAAGGTCCGGATGTGGAGTTGGGTTTTGGCTCTTTCGGGTACCCACCCGAAACGTCCGACCGTCCCGGAGTATCTGGGAGTCTTCTCGAGAGACTCCATCCAGCAGTGTGTACGTCCGGAGTGTCGGGACCTCTTTGTCTGGAATATCCGAACATACATTCCAAACTACCCCGGTTCTTCCTCCACTCGGCTACGCTTGTCCACTTAGTTGATCCTTAATATCTGAGCAAGCATAGAGTCAAAGCATTAGGCAGCATACCATTCAAGCACAAGTCAATTGGCGATGTATCAAGAAATAGAGTCACCTCATGTTGTATAACCTTAGCTCGAGCTCTTGTCATTAGTCCAATAAATATTGGAGGTGGGCTTGATGAACCTGAGTGGCCTTCACCCTTGGTGGCTAATGAGAGAACTGAGGTCCAACTCCACATTTGGACCTTCCGGGTCTCGCATTCGGAGTCTCCGGACGTCCCCCGCCCGGAATGGCAGCTCCAACCCTCCGGATGTGCATTGATCGGTGTCGCCAACACGTCTGGACATTCCCGATAAAGTAATCTGAAATGTCCAGGTGCACTATCTGCGCACAGTAATGGGCCGAGGCCCATGTAATGAGTTGCCTTATCCTCAAGGAATACGGGACTACGACTATAAATACCCATACCCAAACCCTGAGGAGGGCAGACTTATTTTTTTAGACTAAAGTAGAGCTTAGCTCCTTAATCTAGGGTTCATTCCTCTAGATTGGGGAATCCATGCACCTTAGGCCTTGCTTTCCTTGTGGATTGTAAGGATTGGCGTGTGCCTCCGAGTAGAAATCGTAGCATTCAATCAAGAGGGTAGTTGATTTGGTCTCCTAGTTTCCCAAAGGCTTTCTCATTGGAGTTTGTTGTTGGGGTGGGTTTTCCATTTAGGCTGCTCTAGTTATCGTTCCAACTGTGAAGATCGGGAGCCCTCCGCATCAACACCCTTGCTTCAAGCACCTACAAAAACATGATGGCTTCAAGTGGACAGAAGAATCAGAAAAGGCATTTCAGGATCTCAAAAAGTATTTCACAACCCCCCTGTGCTGGTCGATCCCGACCCAAAGGAAGAACTGCTGCTCTATATAGCGGCCAGACCACAAGCTTTCAACGACGTCTTAGTGGTGGAATGTGAGGCTCCAGGACATGTGAGGAGATACAGAGACCAGTGTACTACATCAGTGAGGTTATTTATGGACCCAAGGAACATTACCCTCAAGTGCAAAAACTTCTCTATATGGTATTGACGGTCTCTTGCAAGCTGCGACATTACTTTCAAGCTCACAAAATCACAATTCCATCCACCTATCCACTCGGAGAGATCCTTCACAACAGAGACGCCATAGGATTAATCGCCAAGTGGGCCATTGAGCTAGGAGAGTTTGACATCCACTTTGTCCCTCGCACGGCAATTAAGTCACAAGTACTCACCGACTTCTCACCGACTTCTTAGTCGAGTGGTCTGAGCCCGATCGTCCAAGCAGTTCACCGGCCAAGAACATACAAATATGAACCTTATACTTTGATGGTTTCTTAACCCTCGACACCGGGGCTGGGATAATTTTAACGTCACCAACAGGAGAATGCCTGCAATATGTATTGCAGATCGACTTCCCGGCTACGAATAACATAACTGAGTATCTGAGTCACTTCTGCACTCGGTATCTGCCACCTACTCGTCAGTGGGGACTCATAATTGGTGGCTAACGTATCTCACAATTAGCATTGGTAGCAAATATATTTGAGCACAAAACCAAAGAGATATGGATCACAATTTTGAATACATAATTAGTGATTTGAAGGTCATCGATTAGCATTGGTATAAGTCTCGCTATCAGGACATGGCATGCAAGAAAGATGATAAAAGAGAACCATTACTATAAGTTCTGTTGATACTAAAACTGTTAGGAAGATTCCTTTCATGAAGCAACAAAGAAACGACAGTATGAACAGCAATAGTATATGCGTTCTTCAGCCTCTTACACTATCGCTCACCAGAAACGAAAATAACATGTATTATCTATAATAGTAGAATTATAAATGAGAACTTGCGATGCAGTAATTTCCTTTGCACAGTTTCATGTCACTCAACGATTTGGTGGTTCCATCGCGATCTTAGAAAACCTAGACAGTATGAACTTGTACTTCAAAAGATCACAAGACCATACAAAATTATAGGAAAGATACATCACTAAAATAAACTCAAGCGCCTGCAATCTAGGAACAGGAACTTGAGGCATCAAATTAGGTACAAACCTAGATAAGAGGTTAGCAAACAGGTAGAATTGTCAAAAAAATATATCATAAATTGCCTGGTAATCTGAAATCAAATCTGCACCAAAATAATAACATACACGGTGTAGAACCTAAAAAGCATTTTTCTGCTGAATATTTGAAGAGGAATATGGCAATAGTATGCATTACCTTTTGTTGTGCGGAGAACAGCCCCAATTAATCCACTTGTCCCAGCTATAGTTAAGATTAATAGTATCATAATTAAACTGATGCTTTTATTATTGATTAAATATAGATATAGGTATAGATATGAATTCTCGATAAAGGAAGGAACATCACATGAAAGACACCTTAGGCCTCTCTCAATGCACATGTGCTTAGATGAGGTGCTAAGTACATGAAAGGACTTAACAACTAAACTCCCTAATACATAGGTGCTTAGCTTTTTGTAGCTAACCTTTCTTCATTTAATTGTTTAGCAACTAAACTCCTCAATGCATAGATGCCACATACGCATTTTGTATAGGTCTACGCGCTTATCATCGTTTCTTCTTGGAATTATCAAAGTGCTTTCTCCTCCTTAATTGCTTTGTCATGTCAGTTTTTTTCCTATGTGGTATTCTTAGTACCTATACACCATGAAGCACTGGGAAGGGTCTTACGGTGCTACGAGACTCCAATAATCTGCCATTACGCTGCCACTTCGAACTCATACATGATCTGCCGTACCTGCATAGCCCGTACCAACAACTAGTAATCTTTCACTGCCACATGGGCCCGTGAAGCGTCATCATCCCTGGGTCCACATGTAATGGAGAACGAAGCAGTAGCAGCATCAGCCCACATGTAATAGGCGGAGATGAGGAGGAGCGATTAGCCAAGGCTTTTAAAAAAGGAGAGGGGCAATAACGAGGAAAAAAACATAGAAAAAGAAAATAGCGCACTCGAAGCAGGGATCGAAACCCTAGGCGAGGTCGGCGGCGATGGCTGCTGCTGCGGCGGCGGCGGCGCCGGAGACATACATCGGGAGCGTGATAAGCCTGACGTCGAAGAGCGAGATCCGGTACGAGGGTGTTCTCTACACTATCAACACCGAGGAGTCCAGCATCGGGCTCAGGAACGGTGGGCTTCCCATCCCTCTTCCCTCGTTCCCTTCTTCTCTTCCCTTCCTAATCGGTCTCCGATCTGTGGGGAGAGTACTCCACGATGCGGTAGAATTACAGATTTTGCTTTCTTTGTTTTCGTTACACTTCGTGTTGCCGATGGTCCGGAATTTTGATGTTTTTTCTTTCAAGCATGTATGTTAGGTTAGATTGTAAGTTTGTGTTTGACAATTTTCAAATTTCTTAAACAACATTGCTCTCTGTATTATTTTTTGGTGAAATTTTTTAGGGTGTTCGGCGATGCGACTGGAAATTTGCAAAGGTAGAGATTAGTTAAAGATCTGTCACTAGAGCAGTTCCCGTCTTGTTTCCGTGTGCTTTGGAAGATCGTTTCCTTCCCTGCAGTAACACAATAAGTTGAGGTCTACAGCGCGTATGGCTTAACTGTGGGTGGGGATTGGTTGTGAGCTAATGTTGCACATTACTTGTGGAAAGTCCTTTTTATTACTGCCCATTTAGAGTAATCAAATTGTAAGTAGTATCGTATTAACATTAACAGCCTTTTGCCGAATTGTGTGGGAGCTTAAATTCGGGATGTTGTTGTACAGCTGAAAGGGTCTTGGAATCTTTGCCTTGTTTGGAGTGTGTAATTACACTCAAGGGGGAATGATACATGTTCAAGGGCCCCATTGCATCTGTTGCTTTGCCAAACTTTCAAGTGGCACGCGTCTGCTAAGGATCTACAAACAAGCAAAGGCTTTACTTTTAGGCAAACATTTTTCTCTTCCAATTTCTTTTCCTTATTGGGGATGGTTCTCTAGCTTAACTATCTAGTACTTGACAAACTGTGACTGCCATGCATAAGTTAAGTGGCGCCAAACAAGCAAAAACTTCTCTTTCAGGCATAGGTTCTACCTTCCTGATTTTTGCTCCCATACCTAGTATATAGGTGCATAATAGGACCTAACAATATTTGACCAGCCAATAAG
The DNA here is from genome assembly GCA_019208055.1 of Stipa capillata. Classification (NCBI taxonomy): domain Eukaryota; kingdom Viridiplantae; phylum Streptophyta; class Magnoliopsida; order Poales; family Poaceae; genus Stipa; species Stipa capillata. The sequence goes on from JAGXJF010003896.1 coordinate 73,644, forward strand.
TGCAATCCAATAGATATGGATTTGGTACGAAATTATGATTTCTGAACAATACTTTTGCCCTATATCAATGAAGAGATCCTTCCCCGGAGGGCACCAAATTTAGAGGAATTCTTGCCATGTGGCACATTCACTTTTTCTTACTGGCTTATTCTTTGTTGTACCACATTGCAGTTCGTTCCTTTGGAACCGAAGGTCGTAAGAAGGATGGCCAACAGATTCCTGCTAGTGACAAGATATATGAATACATACTCTTTCGAGGAAGTGATATAAAGGTAATGATGGTAAATCAGATACAATATTACAAATCCTTGTCACATCTGTTGTTATTATTGAACTGTTAATTGAATTATGTTCGGTAGTGTTAGTTTGTAGCTATTTCTTAAGATGTTATTGATATTGCACATCCAGTTTAATCTTCTGTTTTGGCATGGTAAATTTTGCAAGTATATATATTTTATATGCTCTACGCGCTTTCCTCAGACCACGTCAAAAAATGTTCTGGGAAAATGCTAGAAAGCAAGTTACGTATTTTGAACTCCCAAGTTATTCACAAACGAAGTGTGAAGTGGATTAGTTTGAGGTTTATAGCTTGGCTATGTGGTAGTTTATTAAATTTTGAGTATCAAGGGAAATGCAAGGTTGCCAAGACAGGGATCCTAGGCAGGTTCGTTTCATGCTGGCTGGATTGGGTTACAGGACTGTTGTTGGATAGTACCCTGGAAACTGTCATTCTAGAGATATGATAGTAGGGAGAAGGGTATTGGGTCAGGCCTGAAATCCGATCCACTCATACTTCAACAACTGCTAATAAACAGCAAGCACCAAACCAAGTAGCAGGTCACTCCAGCTCGAGAAGAAGACAAGAGGGAGAATGGAGCAAAGCAGAGAAGGAGAGGGTAGAAGCAGATGAGAGGGGAGAGGGGAGGCGAGAAGAGAAGAGGATACCTTGCTGGCTTTGTCTTTGCGGGGATTGAGGATGGTGACAGCGAGAAGCAGATTGGTTACGAGGATGGAGGCGGGACAGCACAGATCCGGCAGGGGGAGGATTGCCACCGCCAGTGTTCCTTATCTCTCTCTCTCTCTCTCTCTCTCTCTATTCAACCTGCCTATGGTTACTCGAAAAGCCTGGGTGGGTTATACCGCAGAAGCCCAAAAAAGAGCTCACTTGGCCGCTCATCCATACCCAAAGAACGCACCTTACGTTGCCATAGCTAAAAGGCGGACACCCCTTGCGCCGGCAGGGCATCTTATCCTTGAATCGTCCTTGAAAGAACGCCTTGAAAACCATGATGTAAGGATTGTAATATTATAATATACTGGATTGAGATCCTGACAATCTTGTTGAGAAGCATTTTGTAAAAAAACAATGATTGATTTTAAGCACAGGACAGATGCATGCAATACATATACTGTTTCCATCATAACTCTACCCTGTACAGTCTGTTAGTCCTGTTATAATTATCTTCATACCTTTGTCTTACCTTTAGTTGCTTTACTTCAGGATTTACAAGTCAAATCCTCTCCACCAGTTCAGCCTGCTTCTTTACACAATGATCCAGCTATTATTCAGGTAAATGTTGTCTCCTGGTAAATCTTTGTTGAAAAAATAGCTGCCTTTGATTGTTCTTGGACTTCTTTTGGAAGACTTGTTAGATTACTTAGAATCTTAGGGGATGGCTCTGTCTTTGCTCACAATTACTATTCTTTTTGTGTAGTCACATTATCCTCGTCCTGCCTCAACATCTGCAAACTTGCCTTCTGCTGCAAGTACAACGGTAGCTGATCCTACCTCACAAAATGTTCAGTCAGGTATTCAGATGCCACCGCCATTTCAAGGGAATTTGCCTCCTACATCACAAAATGTTCAGTCAGGAATTCAGATGCCACCTCCATTTCAATGGAATTTGCCTCCTACCTCAGAAAATGTTCAGTCAGGAATTCAGATGCCACCTCCATTTCAAGGGAATCCATATCAACCTCCGCCCAGCTTACCTTCATGGAACTCGTCATCTATGCCATCATCTGTAAATGGCACTGGCCTTGCAATGCCACCAATGTACTGGCCGGGATATTACACACCACCAAGTGGGTTTCCTCATTTGCAACAACCACCTTTTCTTCGCCCCCCACATGGTTTGACAATTCCACAGGCCCTGCAGCAGCCTTTACAATATCCAGGACTTAATGCATCTTTACCAACTGGGTTTCCAAGCATGCCAGACTTTCCTTCTTTATTGCAACCTAGTATTAATCAAAGCCAAACATCAGGTATATCTGCATTATTGTCTGCCCCTGCCTCATCAAGTGCATCAGCAACTGAATCATCAGTCAGCCAGCTGCCAGATAAGCTGTCAGGTGTTTCTGCTTCTGTGTTCTCTGTGGGTTTAACTCCCCCATCTATCAGCCCTTCAACTTCTGTAATTGAACCCAGCATCTCCCTGTCCCAAGGCATGCCTTCTCCGGTGAACAATAAGCCGGTCATTCTACCTGATGCTAGCGTGACTTCTCTCAGCAGTGATAAGCCTGTGAATGTACCTGCTTCTATGCCAACTTATCAACCTTCTTGTCAGCCGTCGTCTGCTAACCTTGCATCTAGTGCAGTCACTGTTACGGAATCAGTTACATTGGTCACTCCTGGACAACTTCTGCCAACTACTTCCTCGACAACCCTTTTGTCACGGATCGTGCAAACTACTTCTGCTATGGCTCCACCCTCTAAGCCTCCCTCTGTGGTTTCATCCTCTCAGACAGCCTCTATGGTTCCATCCTCATACACCGCTTCCTCTGTAGTTTCACGCTTGCAGGTTGCTTCCTCTACTGTTCTATCATCGCAACAGCTGGAGCTGAGCAACGAAAATAAAGAAGCCAAGCAGCCTGAACTGAAGGCTAAACAACATGTGGTTGCTCCATCTGAAAATAAGGAGCCTCTATTGCCAGCACCAAAGCCCATTCTTCAGAAGGTAGTATAGAATATTTAATTCTTATTATTAAACAAGTACAGGGAAGATTACTCTATGTACTTGTTTTCATTCTTGTTTCTGCACTTCACTTGTACTATCTTTGGTGTGCCTAATAGTATACATAATGTGATTAGTCCTTTTGCGTTTGATCCTTTTGTTTCAGCTTGCTGGAGCTTCCTCATACGTTCAGTACAATAATAGAGGCCGAGGCCAAGGAAGAGGTCGAGGAAGAGGAAATGTGGTATGTGCATCTAATATGTGCTCTTGTTGTCTAACAGCTTTTCAAATCTGGAGATAATTGGCTATTTATATGAAGTTATTATATTTATTTATAGTACTGACCATATTTGGAATGTTTAGGCATTTAGCTATCAACCTTTGCTTTTCATGACACTTGTAAACATCAAGGATTACCTGGACCTCAATATTTCTTAGACAGTATTTGTACAATATTTTTCTTTTGTTAGTTACATTATTGGTACTCAATGATTATACCATTGATAATTTCACCAACATGCTCTAGAAAGCATATTGACAAATGTAGCAACAGGTAGTTGAATATTGCTAGTTGCTAGAACTATGCTGTTTCCATCATTATTTTGTATCATGAATTGTTTGTGAATGCCTGCTAATAGTGCTATTATTACGTAACAGCAGAGATGGATCTACTCTGTTTGCTCTATTTTTTGAGCCATGCCAAAGTTATCGAATATGGATGACTTTGGTTGGTGGAAGCATACTTTTCAATGATTTTGCAATGTAACTAACTCTTTGTCTTTGCCATAATAATGTATGTTACTGAATAAAAAGTAGGTTGTACTTTTCCAGTCAACCATAATATTAGTCAAATCAATACCAATTTTAACAGAGGTGAAATCAATACAGGTGAAATCAATACAATTAACCAAGCTGTGTATCTCGCCACTAAATAGTGCGTGTATCTCGCCACTAAATAGTGCTAACTTGACTACCAATTGCACATGCATCTACCATATTGAGGATTAATGCATTACGAGATGCTGTGATCTGTGAACTCTTCTTTAAAGTAGTGGTACATTTGTAGTCTTACTAATTTCCCCTCCCCAGCAATCACGTCCCATAACCAAGTTTACAGAGGACTTTGATTTCATGGCTATGAATGAGAAATTCAACAAAGATGAAGTATGGGACAATCTCGGTAAAAGCAAGGGACAGTTCAGCGATGATCCAAATGAGTATGAAGATGATGCTCTAGACGATGACATGATGTCTCCTGGAAAGCCGGAGGTTAAGGTATGCAATTTTTCTGGATTGCTTCTTGTGATATATTGATATCTCTTCTGATCCTGATTAGCCTCTTGTGAAGCCCATGTATTGCAAAGATGACTTCTTCGATTCACTCTCAAGCAACACAATTGATAATGGAGTGAGGAATGGAAGAATCAAATTCTCTGAGCAGAGAAAAATAGACACAGAGGTATGTCATTGCATCTTGAACTTACCACATTGCTTGATGTTCAGTGCTTATGATAAGAAATTGTCTGTAGACCTTTGGTGATTCTGCAAGACATCGACCAATGGGCATGCGGGGTGGAGGGAGGGGCCCCCGTGGTGGTCCTCGTGGTCGTGGTGGCTACTATGGGAGAGGGTATGGGTATACAGGCAGGGGACGCGGCTACTCTTACCCGAACCACCAATCTTGATAAGAAAAGTTGGATTTGCTTTCAGCACCTGTAAGCAGATAAGTGATGATGAAGAAACAAAGGGTCTATATGCGTACTGTAACCATGTCACAGCTGTTGGAGGACAGACATCAAGGAGATAATTACCTTCCAGCTTGACTGACAAGGCACTAAATAATCTAGCAGCTGATTTGATAAATTAGGGATCAGTGTCACATTGAGATGACTGCAGATTGGAGCACCAGTAGTTACAAAAATCTATGTCTGCTTTCCTGATTGTTTGGATGCCCATTTCTCTCCGCATGGAGGTATGAACTAGATTGATTTACGATGGTGGGCGATTATGCACAATCCTTCTTGTGATATATGGAGTATACAGAGTGCCTTGTACGAGTGTCAGATTTAGAAACCGGGTGCTCCCATTTTATTGTATGCTATTTAACTTGCCGTGATCCTGTAGTTTGTGGTGCTATTTGAAGAATTTGAATGATCACCTTTTGGATTTGAACAAGTTTATTATACAACCTAGCATTGTAAGGTCTGAAGTTCCACCGTGAGATTTCATCGAAGCTCCAGATTTGCTGGTTTTCTTGCTCTTTCATGATGCACTAATGAACGCTAGAACTATTTTGTACGTGTGTGGTTGAGGTCTCAAGTTTCTTTCAACAACTGTAGGTGTCAAGTTACCTCAAGTTCCAGTGCAAGTTTCTTTGAGGTTTCGACATATTATTGCCAATGTTTTGGCATGGTTATACACCTCTCATTGATTATAAAGGGAGGTCGTGTCATGTGAACTGCATAGTTAAATCGAATCTCAGCAATCAAGTTGTTAATTTTACGTTCAATCCATGAAACAAAGGGTATGCCACCGACGCTGCTCCCACCTCCCCCCTTCAGAGAGCTAGCTAGGGATGCGCAGGAAGGTTTGTTTTTTTTTAGACAATGGAACTAACCTCTCCTAGTCTAAATTGTTATAAAGTTAATACAAGATTGCCGCTTGCAGCCACCAAGGCTGAAAAATAAAAACTCAACCAGCCATGAACAAAAGAAACATATCTGAAATAGCACACAGCCTATTAAGCCGCCATCTATGGGCGAGAAAACGGTCTCTGTGAGCACCCGTGTCTCTTCCTGTCATCTTAGTAAAGACTATAGTCGTGACTAGTTAATACATATAAAGATAACCTATAAAAGATTAGATAATTTTTTTCTTGATATGGGCCAACAATTGGTTGTAGCCCCCACCATGGTTAATGCTTGTAGTTCCTTCCCAGACCTGACTAACCTGTACGCAAACATATTTTGGCCGTGTTCATAGGTGGAGCTAGGTTGATAGCAGCATGAACCTCCCGCCACGTAAAACAGGCGAACTGGTATTCGAAGAAGAGAAGTTCAATTGTCTTCTCGCTGTTGCAGATGCAATAATTTTTATTGGCATTCCAATTCCTTTTACAAAGATTATCTTTAGTTAATATTACTCCTATACGCACATGACTCAAAAAGATCTTTATCTTTAGTGATATTTTTAGTTTCCACTGTTGATCATTCATATCTAGGAGGATGAAGTTCTCGAGGGCTGTGTACATGGAATGGATTGAAAATTATCCATCTAGATGCAGATTCCATTTAAAGAAGTCTTGTTCAGAGGTGAGTTGCACAGTTGTAATCCTAGACACTATTTTGTGCGAAGCCACCAACTTGTCCCAAAATGGCCGAGATGAGACATTAATGGGTACCGTGCTTAGTACTTGTGTTGTGGCATGTTTCAGCATGTTTCTTTCGTACAATATTACTCTCTCCAATTCACAAAAAAATGACATCTTGGACAAGAGTCTAGTCAAACTCTACAAGCTTTGAGCACCTATATTTTTTAAAGAATATTTAGATTGACACATGGAAATTATATGTGTTGATTTTTCTTGAAAAGTAATTTCGTAATATCATATATTTGTAGATTGTATAAACATATTAAATAGAAATTAGTGGTCAAATTTGTGTTCAAGAGACTATGTCAATGTCTAAAACATTAGTTTTTTGTGAACTGGAGGGAATATACAGTAGAGAATACTACTCAAAAGGGGGTTACAACCTAGCCAGGAGTCCTCCTAGAATCTCACATGAGCTCCGCTTCTCAGTTGAAACGATCCAAATTGGAGGAAATGACGTTTGACTATCATTACGCTAGTCCAATAATGAGAATTCTTGTCTTCCCTTCCACCTAAGTTAATGTTTTGTTTCTCCAATATTTATTTCTAAGCAAAGTCTTCCATTCTCCATCTTCATTCAAAAGCTTGAACAACAAAATTTTGAGGAAGCAGATATTTTTAGGTCCAAGTTTTCAATACCTAGACATCCTTGATCCTTGGGTCAGTAGAGAATATTTCACTTAACAAGTCTATATTTAGCTTATGACTATCACTTTGATAGTAGAAGATGGACCTGTAATAATCCTGTTTTTTCAGAACCCCTTTGGTACAAAGAAGGATAACATGAACATCAATAGACTGCTAAATACGGAGTGGGCAAGCACCAATCTGCCCCATGTAGACATGTGTTTGCCCTTCCAACTACTTAGTCTTTTCTGAAAGTGTTCTTCGACCCCCTTTTGCTCAATATTCTGAAGGTTCAGATAGTGTACTGGGATACCAAGGTACAGAAATGGGAACTCTCCCATATCACACCCAAATAGTTGGGTGTATTGATCCACAAACTTGGCCTCACAAAACAAAATAGGTCACTTTTGTGGAAACTGGTGCTCAAAAGCACATAGTAAGAGCATAATGTTCTTGGTTTGCTCAATATAACGGCCTAGTGATATCGTATGCATTTGCAAGATTGATAAACCATCATCCACGAGATGAGATACTACTCTACTAATTTGGTTGTCTTCCTTTGCCCTTGCTATCAAGATAGCCAACATATCTGCCACTATATATTAAATAAAATAGGGATAATGGATCATCTTGGCAGAGTCCCTCCTGTGTTTGGAAATATTGGCCTTAATCCCAACACTCCCGCCAGTGATAAAATTCTCTATCCAAGAACACCATCTTGGCGAGAATCCTTTCGTTCACAAAGTGTGTTGGAGAAAAGGTCATTGGACCTTGTCATGTGCCTTTTCAAAATCTACTTTGAGAATTACCCCACCGAGTGTTTTCTTATGCATCTTGTGGTTGGTCTCATATAGTATGACAATTCCTTCCATATTATTCAGCCCCACATATAAGTCATTTGCATCAGTCGCACAACCTTTTGTGCAACCCGTGCTATCATATTAGTGCCAACTTTAGTAAATATATTTATGTTGAATTTAGTCAAAAATTAGTTTCTTTTGTTGAATTTGATTTGCATCCTTGTTTTCCTGAAGGAGTGTTGATAATCCCAAAACTCAAACTGAAAAGAGGTAGTGCATAGTGATGGAAGTCATGAAAACGGGCCATAAGTAATCCTTTATCACCTCCCAAAATACTTGGTAAAATTCAGCCTAAAATCTGTCCAGCCCTAGTGCTTAATTAGTTAGTCCAATTAGAAGATCTTCACTGATCTTACAACACAGTGAACACATATCATGTCATCATCACATGAATACAAGCAAGCATTTCATCCCAATCATATAGCATAGCATGAATAAATTAAGGAAATCTTACTGAGCTTTTCTATGCTTTCCTTGCTGGGATTGATCTGGTTCGCAAAAGTACTCGGCTTGGGAACAAACCTCGTTGCTCGGTTCTACCAAAATTGAATGCCGGAACACCGAGAAGAAATGATAAAAGGTACTTTAATCAAAACCAGTAGCTATAAAGATTCAAATATGCATGAAATGCATCCTAACATGTAGAGGATGTTTATATAAAATTAACTCAATTGGTTCTGTTGGATTTGGAATTACAGAGTTAAAGTTATGCATTTTTGAAATTGCAAATGTCAGTATTAGGGTTCTATTGGACCATGCATCAAATTAAATAACACGAATGGATATATGAGTCAAGTTAGAAGACATACTCGCTAAGTCACCATTTGGTGCAATATTTGTAATTTTTACAGCTAGGGATTAAATTCTAAGAACTATATTTGTCTCTGGGTTGAGTAAGGGCATTTTGGGTTCCAAAATTTTCTAGCAAGGTAATATGAATAAGAATTATGCAATAAAATTCTATCAAAAGGAAACTAACAAAAAATGAATAATTCGATTTGGAGCTCATATGCATTTGTTATGAATTTTTGAAGTTTAGCTCAGTTTTAACCTTTTTTGTCATTTTCTGAGAAACTTAACTTGAAACTTTTGTTACTCAAGCTCTCTTAGCTTCATTGTGTGACGAATGGGGCCCATGTGGCATACGGGTGTAAAGGTCTAAACCGATTCAATTGTCTATCTAGGCATCCGGCCCACGCATTAGAGGCTCTGGTTCCGCTTGGCCGTTAAACCCAACGGTTTGACCGTTGTCAAATTTTGGTCAGATCAGCGGTTGGACTTCAGCGACTCTGAGCACAAGGACATGGCGGCGGGGATATGAGTAGCTGATCTAGAGCACGCCCGAGTGAAAGGACCGAGATGCCGACTAGAGGGGGGGTGAATAGTTGGCTTATAAAATTTCCCTCTTTTAATCTTTTGTTTAAGTTGTCAGATTAACTTCACAAGTTAATAGTGGACAGCTGTGACACAGGTGGAAACTATGTGTAAATTAACACACAGCTGTCACACAGGTGGAAGACACAGGTGATGAATTAACCTAACACAGGTGCTCTACTTAGACTGCTTGTGACATAGGTGCTGAAACAGGTGAATACAAGTGAATGAAGCAACTGAGTAACAGGTGATCACACACAGGTATAAAGGAAATCTAGCACAGATGAAAAGGTAAACTTAGCAGATCAAGTCTAAGAGACACAAGCAAGCAAGTATAAGCAGATATGCATGCAATACAAGAAGGTAAAGGAGACTCAGGGGTTTTTCACCGAAGTTCCCAACTCTTTGCAGAGAAGGTACGTCTCCGTTGGAGAGACCACTCCTAAGAGCTGGCCAGCACTAAACCGTGCTTCTTCTCCGAGTACCTGATCCTTCAGGACTCTTCCTTTCGCTTGTGGAGATCCTTTTGCCTTGCAGCAGGTAGACCTCAGAACACCTTCACAAACTACTGGTTCAGCCCACACAAGCTTGGGTGATACCAGCAACTCCTACACCCGTCTAGGAGCAGACAAACTCCAAGAGTAACAGATGATGCAGCAGCAATCTCTTGGAGGAACCTTTGCTCGTGCTCTAGCTCACAAACCCACTCAAACTAACCCTTAGGCTCTTGGCTCTTGTGGAGTGGTTGGAGGCTTTGCAACGGTCGTATGCAAATCACTGATTTGAGCAAGGTTGAGAACAGAGTCCTCCCCTGGTCCCCTATATATAGGGTCCACAGGCACCTGACCGTTACCCTGTTGCCACGTAGGATTAAGTGAGCCACCGGTGTCAACCACCGGTGACACAGCTACACCCTACGCCCAACTGTACCCGGCTCAGGCAGACCGACACCTGTGTCACCGACGGCGCACACAGGTGAACCCTTAGCTGATAGCCGCACTACTCAGCCCGGTCCTGGCACATGACATGCCCTCAGTATACTTCAAACTCTAATACCTATAAGGAGAGAACCTCCGACAGACTTCTGACACATCAGACCGCCTATCGCAGTGCAGGTACCTTAGCATTTACAAGCTCTCCCCTGGTACAGAGATGTACCTGAGTCATAGAGCGGAAGACCACCTGTGACACAGCTGTGTCACACAGGTGCCTAAAGCTCTAGGGTTTTCACACAGCTACATACTTTTGTGCAAAGCTATTGACACAGGGCAATTGGCCTCAAAGCACCAATCCCCTTGACCAACACTCTGAGCAATGAGCAAGGTTCCCTTAGACAACTGCTACTGTTTCATCCCTCTTGATAGTACGGGTGATTCCTATGGACTCAAAGAAACTAGCAAATCTAGGCTTTACCTGCCACCAGCTGAAGTCACAGCCCTTGACGCATCAAGCCACCATCACCTTGCTTGCAGCTCCCTGCACAGCACCGGCTTCTTCTCAGCTGTGGCACAGCTGCCTAGCACAGCCATCTCTTTGTCCTTGAAACCACCTTGTACCCTTTTTGGTGGCCATCCTTCTCTAGATAACCTTTCTTTATGGAACCCGTAGATTCTGCTTACACTAAATGTAAACATTAGATTCCAGTTTAGGTTGCCATTAACCATCAAAACCTTATTAGGGCCTAGATGACCTTTCAGCTGTCCGAATAATACTTAACTTATGTGCTAACGCTGGAAGTAGTTAATCAAGTCAATACCCTAATTAAATGCAAGATAAGTGGATCAGTGTGTGTTGCCATTAGAAGCATATCTGAGGACTGTGACCATTTGCTAGCAGTAAGGTTCAGATCCATTACACCAGTGACCACAATGTTTAGTAGCTAATGGGCTAACAGCTGATTAACGAGTGACAATTATCAACTAAAAAGTGAACTAAGCAATTACTTGATCGTTGGTCCTATCTGAGCTGAACAGCAATTAGAATAATAAGTAATTAAGGTTCATTGGCCATATGATTTACATAGTTCACCGATACCCCTTTCTACACATTAGCTCGATTGAGATGCAAATTAACACTTTGATTACTCAACCAATGACCTTACTAATGCTCTAGTTGCTCTAATGTTGGATAGTTAGCCCTATTAGCTAAGTCTGGGTATTTTGAAATGTTTCAATTAGTTTCTAACCAGTGGTTATCTCAATTAATAACCCCACTAATTTAATCATGAGCTAACGCAATCCATGTAATATATTATTGACCATTAATTTAAGCTAATTCTCAGTTGTATTTATCACATAGGTTATGTCCTGAGAATAAAGATAGCAATAACGGAATAAGTGACCTATAGGGTTCTCACTAGTCATACTCTAAATTGGATATGAAATTGGGTCATCAAAGCTTTAACACTCCTCCTGGTAGATCCATATTCTTCCTTGTAGAGTTTTTAATATATCCCTGTTGTTCATGATTTGGTAGTTAAAACCTTCAGACATGACTAGATTGCTCCTCCTATACCCAAAATCAAAATATGTATTAGAGAACCTAGCTTAATCTGAAAAAAAATAGGTTATACATCAAACCACCTTGAATAAAGTGTACTTGATTAATATGACATCCGATTGTATTAATGCCACTGCCATACAACAACTGAGAACAAAGATAGGTTTAATAAGCTCTAAAATTTGTTACATACGACTTAGAGAAATCATAACTTACATTATACATGTCCGAATGAAGTGAATCCAATTGTGTTAGTTTAACAATCGGGTTTCCTACACTTTAGGATGCATTTCATACATTTTATCATTCTATTTCTTCCTGGTTTTCATTTATACCCCTTTGCTGTTTTTCCGGTCTTTTGGGTGTTATTTCAATAGAATCGGGCAACAAGGGTAATCTTGGAGTTGTTCCCCAACCAGCTTACGATCCAGAACAACCAGGCAAGCTTGCTCGCTTGTTGATAATATTCCGGTTATTCTTTTACTATGCTTGGTTGATTGAATGATAATTGTGATGTGTGAACCACTAGCATGAGCAGGGTTTGTTTGTGTTGTGGTCAATGGATGTGTCCATTAAACCGATTGAATTAACACTTGAACCCCCTAATGTGAGATGTGAGAGCCGGGGTACTGTCACCTACAGATGGATTGGCAGGCGGTCAACCTAGCCGATACCGGTGTCGTAGGGCTGTACTCTTCACCCACGGCAATAAGTGTTAGCGAGTGGAGTTAGATAATCATAGTTGGCCCTACTATGAACCAACACCCATTGGAACACTTGTTCGCGTGAGGCTACGGTGGTTTAACCCTCCCTCACTATACATTAGCCGATTGGGTGGTTTAACCCATTCGGCATCTCCCTAGGTTATGTGGCTTAGGGAGAATAATATGATTTGATTGCAATGGTTGTCTCCATGCCTTAAATTCTGACATTGGGTGATTTTGATGACATGGGAGTTTGGGTGGTTTAACCCAACTCCAGAACTTGACTTGAATGGCTTAAATGTGATAATCTGTGGATGAGTATGATTGTTTTTCATACTTATTCAGATCTGAACCGGGATGGTTGATTGTATGATTTATCGAGTGTTGATTGTATGATTTATCGAGTGGTAAACTTGATAGAATGAAACATGACATGGTATGTTGATTGGATAGATTGTGTAGCTTCTTTTCCATGTTATGTTGATTTATTTACGTTATCATTTCAATTGCCATGCTAAGTTTAAGATTAACCTGGAATGAGCACATTAGCAGCTTGCGAGTACGAAAGTACTCACTTGGGAATTCCATTCCTGCAGGTTGTTCTCGTATCGTAGCGTATTACGACTCTAGTTATTTCGATTTGGATGTTTAGTTGCAGGGAATGCCCAACTTGGCCAAGGGATGCTTTTGTAGAGCCTTGGAGATGGCTAGGGCTGCCATCTCGGTGTTTCCTTTTATCTTCCGCTGCTGTCTTTAATGTCGTGTTTGATGTAAACGACTTCTAAGTCATTATGTATGAAGAATAACTACTCATCCCAAGTTTGGGAAGTGCTATTATCTTGTAATCCTTGTCTTATAGAGTTTTGGTTGTGATAAGAAGTTGTTAATGTGACTGCCCATACACCATGCATGTATGAATTGAAGCGTATGGGCTAGTTGTGAAGAATTAGTGTGGTTCTCCCAGTTCGGTTAGCGGGACGATATTTGGTTGAGTGACCCGCCAGCAGAGATGCGTTGGCCGGCTGGGCAGGGTGTGGGTAATGGTACCGGGCCTTCGGGTGACTCACCAGTTTCCGGACTGGGTTAGAGTGAGGGTACCATTGCCGGGCTCCTCCGAAGTCGTTATGTTGATCGAACGCGAGAAAGACGCTAGGTCTTCACCGGACCTTAGAATTGCATGTGGTTTATTGAATAATGCCTGCTTCTAGCTGGCTTGACCAACGATGAAGGCATACGGCTCTGGTAACTGTATGGTGCGTTGGTCAGGTGTCGGACTACTCGATTCTGGGTGCATACGGTGCAGGTACCGTGTCACCGGTCGAGTAGTTGCTCGGTCTTTGGCAGAACGTTGTTCTCTAACTCACATGCTATTTCGGGGTCCTGACACAATGCACTACTGAAATAAGCTCACGAGCGATTGCATCGACAAGAAACTAGGTTGAACGCAAAGAAGGGTTGGCTGAAGCTTACTTTAATCGAAAACTCGACAAAGTGTGGATGAATCGGTGCCGGAGTGCCTTGGAAAGCTTCTCTGATGAGTTGGAAAACTTTCGAGGGTCGAAAGATACGATCTTGACGAAAACGCGAGAATTGAGCACTCAGCGGAAGTTTGGGGTTTTTGTGTTCGAACAGGGTTTCAGGGGAAACGCAACGTTGCTTTATATAGGCCGAAGGGTTATAACATGGCTGTGTCATAGCTGGGTAGATGACCTGTGACACAGGTGAGTGAAAAGAGTCCTTATGACCTACGGAGTTCAAAAGAATTCACCTGAGACACAGATGGATGACTCAGGTGATAAGTTTTTCATCTGGAACACCAAGATAGAGAGAATTTGATAAGAGAGAAAGCACAAGGAACTAAAAGAGAGTCCTAGTAAATCTTCCCAATGCTAGTTTGCCAAAAACTCAATAGGGCAAAGTTAAAACTGACAAGAGTTGATTTGAAAAAACCACGACACAAGAAAAAGAAATGTGTACAGAAGATAGGCACAAACATCTTACCGAAAACACTCTAAGCACAGAACACACCTGTGACACAGGTGGAACGCAGATGAAAACACAAACAGAGAAACAGCATAAACATATGAGCTAGACACCAAGCCAAACATTTTATTGCAAGTTTGAGACATCAATGATATTCAACTCACTTCTCAGGATACAGAACCTAGTCTCACCTAAAGGCTTGGTAAAGATATTGGCAAGTTGTCTGTCTGTCCTCACATGACACAGCTGGATATCTCCTTTCTCCACATGGTCTCTCAGAAAGTGGTGCCTCACTTCTATGTGTTTTGATATCTGGTGGTGAACTGGGTTGTTGGCTAACTTGATGGCACTTTCATTATCACAGAAGAGGGGTACTTGACTAAAAGACACGTTGAAGTCTTTCAAGGTCTGCCTCATCCATAGCAATTGAGCACAACAACTACCAGCAGCTATGTATTCAGCTTCTGAAGTGGAAAGGGCTACAGAATTTTGCTTCTTGGAGGACCAGGACACCAGAGAGTGCCCTAGAAACTGACAGGTACCAGAGATGCTTTTTCTATCAACCTTATACCCTGCATAGTCACTATCTGAATAGCCAACTAACTCAAAGTTTGCACCCTTAGGGTACCACAGCCCAAACCCTGAAGTTTGAATTAAATATCTCAGAATCCTGCGTACTGCCACTCTGTGACAGTCCTTAGGATTAGCTTAGAATCTAGCACACATGCACACACTTAACATGATATCTGACCTAGATGCACACAAGTATAGCAAAGAACCTATCATGCACCTAAACTTTTTCTGATCAACAGATTTACCTTCAATGTTTAAGTCCAGATGACCACTAGTTTGCATGGGAGTGTGAATAGGCTTTGCATCCTTCATGTCAAACTTAGTGATGATGTCCTTGGTGAACTTTTCTTGTGAGATAAAAGTCTCTTCCTTGAGTTGCTTGATTTGGAGTCCTAGAAAGTACTTGAACTCTTCATCCAAAGACATCTTAAACCTTTGGGTCATCATCTTGCTAAACTCATCACTCATTGAACGGTTAGTACTACCAAATATTATGTCATCGACATAAATTTGGCACACAAATAAGTCCTTTCTATTTTTCTTAGTGAATAGAGTTGTGTCTACTAAGCCCATCTTAAAGCCATTTTTGATCAGAAAATCTTTCAGTGTATCATACCATGCTCTAGGTGCTTGTTTCAGACCATAAAGTGCTTTGTGCAATTTGTAGACATGGTGTGGTTTCTTAGCATCTTCAAAACCAAGTGGTTGCTCAATATAGACTAATTCAGAAAGTTTATGATTCAAGAAGGCAGACTTCACATCCATCTGATATAGCTTGATGTTATGATGTGCAGCATAAGCAAGTAGAATGCTGATTGCTTCTAGTCTTGCCACAGGTGCAAATATTTCACCAAAGTCCAGACCTTCAACTTGAGTGAAGTCTTGAACAACTAATCTGGCCTTGTTCCTCACCACCAGTCTATTTGCATCTTGCTTGTTCCTGAAGACACATTTTGTTCCAATGACATTGTGGTCTTGAGGCCTTTCCACCAGGGACCAGACTTGATTTCTTTCAAACTAGTTCAGCTCTTCATACATGGCATTTACCCAATCAGCATCCTTGAGAGCTTCATTGATATTCCTAGGTTCAACACTAGAGATAAAAGAGTAATGTTCACAGAAATTTGCAATACGAGAACGAGTAGTCACTCCCCTTTGAATGGCACCAATGATTTGATCTACAGGGTGATCTTTCTGCAGCTTATTGATCATAAGGGGTTCGGGGTCAACCACCTGTGTCACAGCTGTTGGTGTTGCCTGTGACACAACTGGCTGAGACAGGTCCTCTGCATCCAGTTGATCATTGGCTGGGTTGTACTCGAACTCAATGTCTTGCTCTCCAGTGTCTTCACACAGTGGTGGAGCAGGTTGTTCATAATCACTTGGTGAGGTAGGTTCCTCCTTGACAGTAGGTCTGATCTCACCAGTGGATTTCTTTAGAATGTCCTTGCTCCCTACATCATTAGCAACTTACTCTCCTCGAGAGCCATAAGATTCATCAAAATTCACATCTATAGATTCTTCAACAATCTTTGTGAGGTGTTAAAAACCCTATAGGCATGGGATTTAGTAGCATAACCAAGAAAGATCACAACATCAGATTTAGCTTCAAACTTAGAGAGGCATTTGCCTTTTCTAAGAATGTAGCACTTACAACCAAATACCTTGAAGTATGAGATAGTTGGCTTGGATTTGGTAAGCAGCTCATAAGGAGTCTTCTTGAGTAGTGGATGTAGATATAGCCTATTGATGGAGTGGCAGGTAGTGTTGACAGCTTCAGCCCAAAATCTTGGTGAAGTCTTGTATTCATCCAAAAGTGTCCTTGCCATCTCTATCAAGGTCCTGTTCTTCCTTTTCACTACTCCATTCTGCTATGGATCATATGGACTTGAGAACTCATGCTTGATTCCATGCTTCTCTAGAAATGCCTCCACCTTAGAATTCTTGAATTCACTCCCATTATCACTTCTGACTTTGACTAGATTCATCTTCCACTCATTTTGCACTCTGACTATGAGATGCTTGAATTTCTTGTAGACCTGTGTCTTCTCCTTCAAAAAGAACACCTAAGTATAGCGAGAACAATCATCTACAATAACAAAGCTATATTTGTTACCTCCCAAGCTCTCATATGTTGTAGGACCAAAGAGGTCAATGTGTATGAGCACAAAAGGAGTGGTGGTCATGATGGTCTTGGGATGGTGAGCAACTCCAACTTGTTTGCCAGCTTGACACGAACTGCAAGGCTTATCCTTCTCAAACTTCACCTTCTCTAGGCCAATGACATAGTCATTCTTGCTCAGCTTGTTGAGAAGTTTCATGCCCACATGTCCTAGCCGCCTATGCCACAGCCAGCCGACACTGGTCTTGGCCATGAGACACCATGGAGCTGCTGCAGGCTGTTTACTGAAATTAACAATGTACAATTTTCCAGACCTGCAGCCTTTGAACACTTGTGAATCATCAGATAGTTTAAAGGCTATAACCTCATCAGGATACAAAGTGACTTTCATACCTGTGTCACACTGTGACACATACATTAGACTATAGCCTATCTGATCCACAAGCATAACATTTGATAAGGAGTGATGTTCAGATATGGCGACTTTACAAATGCCATTTACCTTTCCCTTGGAGTTGTCTGTATAGATCACATATTTGCTGGGCAGATTCTCATTGGTGATCTCTACAAACTCCTCTCTACCTCCAGTCATATGTTGTGTATATCCACTGTCCACAACCTAATCATTTCCACTGGAGACAGTGTCCTTTGATTTTTTAGCCATGAGACACAAAGGAGCTGAGCTAGATGAAGTCTTGGCATCTGGTGAGGAGCAGTGTGACTCGGCTGTGTCACTGATGGTCACCACAGTGGAGCCACTAGTGAGCCTGGTTGTGTCACAGGTAGACACATCTGTCAGACTGATTGCAATTCCAGCAACTTCACCTTCATCCTCTGATTCTTCCTCAGATTCTGAGTCATCAGACACCCAAGCTTGACCAGCATAAGCTCTTGCAGTAGCTTTGTTCGTGGCATAGGTTGGATGATTTTTTGTTGAAGGTATTCTTCTTGCCATGGAAGTCTTTATTCTTTTTGTACTTACTGTTGTCCTTCTTCTTGGTTGGACAGTCAGCAGCAAAGTGACCTTCTTCTCCACACTCGAAGCACTTCTTGTCCTTGAACAGCTTCTTTCCCTTGAACTTGTCACTTGAGCTAAATTGCTTCTTCTTTTTGTAGAATTTTCTAAAGTTTCTTGTGAGCAGGTTCAACTCAGTTTCTTCTCCACTGGTGATCTCCTCATCAAGGTCTTCATTACTTTCACTCTCTGGTTGTGAAGCTGAGGCAATGGTCTTCAAGGCAATGTTCTTCTTGAGTGAGGAGGATGGGATGTGCCTGCTCTCTTGCTTGATCTCCATCTCATGTGTCAGGATTCTTCCCAACACCTCGGTAGGCTTCATCCTATCAAGCCATCCTTCTCCTTCAGCATCAGCACAAGTGTTTTGTATGGCTTTGGCAGCACAAACAGAAACTTCTTGATGACATCCTCATCATCTACTCTGTTTGATCCAATAGCCCTCAGCTGATTGGTGATGATGGTGAGTCTTGAGAACAAGGAGTTTATTTCTTTACCATGTTCATACTCAAACCTCTCAAGTTTTGATTCCAGCAAGCTTCTCTTAGACTTCTTCAAAGTGTTGTTGCCCTCATAGATTTGCTCCAAGGTGTTCTAGATTTTCTTGGCAGAGTCCATGGTGCTGACCCTGTTGAAATTATGTTCTTGGAGACCTATGAATATAGCTGTGGCAGTCCTTGCATTATTCTGGATGTTTCTCTTGTCATTGATGCTTGGCATTATGGTGTCCCCCATCCTGTAACCTGTATTGACAACTTCCCAAACATCTGGATCAATGGCGATAAGATGCATTTGCATCTTTCTTTTCCAGAAGACATAGTTAGATCCATCAAAAACATGAATTTTACCCTCATAGCCCGACATCCTTTAACTCTGGCTGTTAAGTCAATTCAAAGAGCAACCTTGCTCTGATACTAATTGAAAGGATCATAGGAGCCGACTAGAGGGGGGGCTGAATAGGAGGCTAGCCAAATTCAAAGAACAACTTTGTTTTATCAAGCATTAGCCTTAACAGGTAAAGAGGTTTAGCTAGCTGTGAAACAGATAGACTACTCAGGCAGCAAATGACATGAAGATTAACACATAGTTGTCACACAGGTAGCTAACACAGATCAGAGATAAGCTATAGAGCAACTGTGACACAGCTAGATAACACAGGTGAAAGATGCATCACAACACTAACAAACAGCACAATCAAGCAAGCAGGTAATCAAACAGTAAGTGTTGAAAGTAAACACACAGAGAGAGACACAGATGATTTTTCACCGAAGTTTCCACTCCTTGCAAAGTGGCACGTCACCGTTGGAGAAACTACTCCGAAGAGATAGCCGGCACTTGTGGTGCCTTTTTCTCCGTGTACCTGAAACTTCAGGCACGCTCCTTTGCTTGTGGAAGTCCTTTTGCTTGGCAGCGGGTAGACTTCAGATCACCCTCACAAACGTCTGGGCCAACCCACACAAGTTTGGGTGATCACCAGCGACTCCTACACCTGTTTAGGAGTAGACACTCCAAGAGTAACAGAATATGCAGGAACAACACTTGGAGGAACCAATGCTCTTTGCTCAAAGCTCTAACTCTCTTGAACTAACACATGAGAAGTTTGGTTTCTGTTCAAGAGATGAGAGGCTTGCAACGGTTGAAAATGGCTGGCAAAGGTTGAGGTCCAAAACCTCCCCTGGTCCCCTATATATAGGGTCCGCAGGCACCTGACCGTTATACTCATGCCACGTAGGATTAAGTGAGTCACATGTGACAGGCACCGGTGACATAGCTAACCACAACGCACAACGGTAACAAGACTTCAGCCAGACCGACATCTGTGTCACCGGTGGCTGACACAGGTGAAACCCTAACTGACGTAGACTCCCAACTCAGCCCGGTCTTGGCACATTACATGCCCTCAGTGCACACAACAAACTTTGCTGCATAACAGGAGAGAACCTCCAACAGTTTTCTGACGCAGCAGACAAACCGTTGCAATATAGTTCCATTAGCATTTCCAAGCTCTCCCACAGGTAACTATGGCTCTAGAGTTTAGGAAACTAGCACAGCAGTGTACTAGCACAACCCAGTTTCACACTTGTGCAAAACTGTTGTTACAGAGCCACTGACCTCAAGGTATCAGTGCCACTGTCCAACACTCTAAGCATTGAGCATAAGAACTTTTAAAAGTAATTACAACTTCATCCCTCTTGGTAGTACAGGTGTTTTCTAAGGACTCAAGAAAACTAGCAAATTTAGGCTTCAACTTCCACCAACTGTAGTCAAGACTCTTGATGCATCAAGCAACCATCACCTTACTTGTAACTCCTAGCACAACACCGGCTTCTTCACAGCTGTGACACAGCTATCTAGCACAGCTATCTCCTTGTCTTGGGAAAACACCTTTGTACTTTTAGTGGTCATCCTTTCATAGATGGAACCTCTTCCTAGAACATAATCTTCCTGCTTACACTCAATGTAAATATTAGTTCCCAGTTTGGGTTGCCATTAGCTATCAAAACCATTTAGGAGCCTAGATGCTCTTTCACCATGGAGCGTGTGGTCTCCAAGAGGGACACAGTCGACAGTGACGAGAGCGCCACCCTAGAGAGCAATAGCGTCAGCATCGAGGAGAGCACCTCCTCGAACAGGAACGGTGCCGAGGAGGGCATCATAGCTGCGCTGCAAATGCGTCGTGCAGATGGGAGATGAAGAGTCACCCCCACGCTGTAGATGCAAGTGCACGCGGATCTAGCCTCCATTGCTTTCCTCCTTGCCTATGGTGTGACGGACGAGGGAGGCGGCGGCCTTTGTGGCTTTCCTCCTCGCCGGCAGTGCAGTGGACGAGGAAGGCAATGGCTTTCCTCCTTGTCAGCGATGAGAAAAGTGATGGGAGATGGAGTGGTGTCGGCACCGTCGGCGCCAATTTTTTTAAAATGGGAAAACACATCTAAGACAATTCTCAATAACTGTCTAGGATTGAATTTTTTTTATCTGCAACACATAGTGTTGGCATCTGTTTTTTTTTAATCGAAAAACATACCTAAGATTTTTCTCAACAACCGTCTAGGATTGAATTTTCGTATCCATGATACATAATTCTAGACGGTTTAAAAAACTGTCTGCGATGACAATTTTGAACAGTTCGTGATAGAATTTTCTGTGGTAGTGACACGGGGCAGGAACGCAAAGTAAATTAACTACTGGTTAGTGTCAGTTGTTGCCCAAGCTTTTCAGATTCCATCCTGCCTGATTGATCCTTCAAATGCTTGACACTGTTCTTGTCTGAGCTAACCATGAACGTTACTTTTCTGCACAAACAACGATCAGTTTTTCTTTTATTTTTTGAAGTTTAACAATGATCAGTTGAACTTGCAGTACGTACCAAATGCTATAAACCTCTCAAGAAGAATATGATAGTATGTACACGATGATGGTAGCATTTACAACCGCTACTAATCAGAAAAGCAAGTTCATGTGCCATCGGCATAGGATGGCACCAATTCTTTGCTCTTACAATCCACCAATACACAAATGTAGCATGGAAAATGAAGCAATGCCATGGAGAAAAATACCTACAGAATTCAAACCCTGGTCATAACGAAGTGAACTGACCGATATGTTATCAATTTACACTTGTGTAATTCCCATAATGGTTGCCATACCAGAGTGGTGCCCAGGGCGTTGTCGGGTTAAGAAATGGATATGGCCACCTACAAAAATCAAGTACAATGATCAAAGCTTTGAAGGCTCTCTAAGAATTGGCGAGATGTGATTTGTACCATTGCAGACAAAAAATCATTAAAAATTTGCGCTAAATATTGAAAGTGTAACGATTAAATAAGATTATTGCTAGGTTTAGCTTACATCAATCTCCCTTGATTTCAGCTTCAAAGAAACACTCTCCCTTGGGCTATGGCTGAGTTCTATCTTATTTATGAGAAATGTTTTGTTAAACCTTGGTTCAGCTAGACCAAAAAATATCACCGTACACACGATGTTGAGATTCAGGCACGATATTGAGATTCAGGCATGCAAGTAAGATTATAACGATCAGCCTCTCTCTCTCTCTCTCTCTCTCTCCTTGTTACAAAACTGTGAATAACATATGTTCTCGATATGAAAAATATGTATTCAACAAGTTTGCAGCGTATTGGTCCCCGTGCAATCCACATGTCTATATTATATTCATTGGTGCAGTTAAATCTAGGTTCAGGAAAACTCCTCTCCTTATTTATTTCATGTTGTAAGAGGCACTACCACAAACTAATCCATGGACTGGTCACATAACGTTTGAAGTTGGTCAAGATTTAAGCAAAACATCTAAAATACTATTCTCACCATGTCAAGCCGCAGAGATGGGCGATCCATTGGATGATTACATAAAAGCATGTCCAGAGAGCGAAATATGTTACTGTGTACCAAGGGAAAGCCTAAAAAAAGAACAACAATTGCCAATTAGATTCAGCCTGAACATAAAAAATAAGGTGTGTTATTACTTGTTTCGGTTTTACTACCAAGCTGTTAAGAGCAGTCTCTGTCAGCAAAAACACAAGGTTGAAAGAGTGCATGCTGCCATGACCTGCAAATTAGTTTTTGAACATACTCAAATAATCAGCTGAATGTGATCAGATGGAGAAAATGGGTAGACTTCTCAGTGATCTGAAGAGACCGGAATAGTTAGGTTCAAGCAAGGTCTATCTAATCATACTGCACTAGTTAATCATCACTTACTGCATCGAGACTGAAATGAGCCGAGGACATGAAGGATCAATCCGGAACTCTTCGAGCTAACTCCACATCAGCCGTAATAACAACCTGGCAGAGAATCTGCACGAATAGTCCCAACCACCCCCCAGCTCTCTTCTGAACGCCATCTTTGATTTCCATAAGGTCGTTGCATAGTAATCTTTCGTTGATCGCCGGTTCGCTCGAGCGGATTCTCGTGTGCGTGAAACACCCGTACGCAGAAAACAGAGTAGCAACCTGAAACTTGAGTTTTTTTACCCTGATTTTGTGTTGGTACAAGTAGGAAACTTACCCCGAAATACACGATCTCTAGCAGCAAGATCCATCTGCAGGTGGTTCATGGAAAGGTTCATGGTTATTTGTTAGGATCGATGCCGGCTGGGGAGCTAGAAAGGAGCTAGAAAGGAAGAAAGGTCTCTTGGGCTTGTCTCTGACGCATACGTACTCCGTGTCATGATGCTGGGGTCATAGGTTCGCAGGTCCCACAGCGGCACGGCGGCGAGCGCGACCGCGGCGGTGGCTCTGAGCGCGAGCAGCCACGACGGGTGCACCCCGCTCCAGCGGCTCCTCCACATTGCTGCGGTGGGAGTTGAACCGAGAGTGACGCCGCCGTCCACGTGCGGTGCGCGGCCAACGATCAGCGGCAGGGGCGGCACGGCGTGCGGGTTCTTCTTCCGGAGTATCGAGAGGCTGAGACGGAGCAGGCGACGATGGCGAGGCAGAGGAGGAGCTGCCATTGCCATTGGACGTGGGTGGCCATCACCAGCTGGGTCGTCGTTGGATTGAATGCATAAGAGAAGAACGAACGCAAACAAACGTCGCGGAGTGACGAAGCGATGTATGCAGTGCAGACTTGCAGATAGAGCTAGTCGGTGGATGGTTTTGACCGGCTGGTGTTGCTGGCCATTGGGTCGGAGCGATACACGTTTTTCTTGTTAGGACTGGTTGGGCCTGTTAAATATATCGCCCGTTTTTCTCGATAAGTTTGGTTTGTAGAAAAATTGATTGGTGCTGTCAGGACTTCGAACTCATAGCCAACTCCCACTGTGATACGAGATCCGAATATCCAAGAAACCGTCCAGCACACCATACGCTTACCAAAACATCGTATGCCTTCACTGCTGGACGATCCAACACCTAACAA
The DNA here is from genome assembly GCA_019208055.1 of Stipa capillata. Lineage (NCBI taxonomy): Eukaryota > Viridiplantae > Streptophyta > Magnoliopsida > Poales > Poaceae > Stipa > Stipa capillata. The sequence goes on from JAGXJF010003896.1 coordinate 97,600, forward strand.
ATCCACTATACACTTACCAAGCGTCGTATGCATTCACGATTGGTTAAGCCGGGTAAGGACACACTTATCGCACGGAGGGGTTGACAATGAATTCAAAGTCCGGTAAAGAACTGACGCTACTCTTAATTTCACCAAGTAAAGTAATCCCGGAGAAGCCCGACCATCGTACCCACACCCTAACCTAGCCCGGAGACAAGTGGGTCGCTCGAAAGCCCGGTATGATAGCCCACACCCTGCCTAGCCGGCACTGCATCTCAGCTAGCGGGTCACTCAACCGAGAACACTTCCCGGAGTGAACATTAAGGGAATGCGCCACTTCTTTACGATCAATTCCATATATTTCAATCATACACGCACGGTATATGGAACGATCACAAGTAACAACTTCATATCACAGTTCAAACTCTACTGACAAGGAATTAAAAGATACATAAGTTACCATTTACCCGAGAGGGGTTCTATAATACATAACTTCCAACTCGAAGGCTGATTACAGGTCTTCCAAGTAAAAAAAAACAGCCATGAACACAAAAGTTAAAACCCCGAGATGGCAGCCCCACCATCTCCATAAGCATCTACACAACCCACATTATTACGACCGCAAAGGATAACACCCAACAAAGCATCCGAACCAACATTTCCCACGTCATAGTACTCACTAATACTGGGATCACCTACAACAGTTTTGAAATTGAATTCCGTAAGTACTTTCATACTTGCAGGCTACATTTGTAGGCTCATCCCAATTTAATTTCAGCATAGCATGTGATAAAGGGAAACACTATCAAATCATGATGGCATCAATCAATTGACATAGCAAGAACATGAACGATAAAACAATATCATCAAGATTCCTACCAACCATTCATCCTAAGATTTAAAGCAATAAATCTCATATTATCAAGTTATGGAGATGAACCATGATTCATCCATGTTAATCACATTGAGTCAAACAAGACTATTTAATTACGGTTGCACCAAGCAAGGCTCAACCAAAGGTGCAGTCAGACAAGGCAAGCAAGACTTGCCCGACGCGAGAGATGAATTGAGAATGTGTAAGTACAGGGTTGGCCGACCATGAGTTCCCACCAAACTCAATTCAACCCCGCCGTGTGATGATGACATGGCACCCGGGTATCGTCAAAGAGGACAAAGCTGGCCTTCCTGACATAGGATGGGCCGGACTGACTACTCGGAGTCCGACTTCTATACGGGGGCGCCTCATCGACTTGGAGTACAAGGCAAGGATATGTACCTACCCGGTAATCCCGGATTCTAGTTGTAACCAATTAGGAAATCAATCCGTAAACCGATCCGGACTCTTGTAACTCTGCCCCCGCCGGCTATATAAGGCAGGGCAGGGATCCCCCGATCGGTAAGCTTTTCGGCAACCAAGCTGAGACTCACATAGAAGCTCTCATACTCTTAGACACATAAACCCTAGCAACTCTGAGATTTATTCTCGAGGTCTTGCGGCACTCGGGATACAAGCAATATCATCTACCAAACACAGGATGTAGGGTATTTTCTCTTCTTGAGGGCCTGAACCTGCCTAAACTCTGTGTTCCATGTGCACCCATCTAGATCTGCTGTACGTACGCTGCCCCGTATTCATTATTGCCAAATTAGAACACCGACAGTTGGCGCGCCAGGTAGGGGCTGTGCGCATAGATCCATCGAAACAGATCCAGATGGATTTCTCCAACGACATCAACGACTTCGCTCCAGGCCGATCCTTGAGGTTTGGTTTCCTGGGGCCTGTCCCTAATCCAGGACAGCTTTTCTGATTCAGAAAGCTGGACTTCATCGCTGACAAACTCAGCAAACTTCACCTTTGCGACTCGGCTTCCAGCCAGTCAGCAGAGGCTTCGTTGCCTTTCCAACTAGAACTCTCCTCTGCGATGACTTTGGCGGTCATCTCCGAGGAAGAGCTTGTGCCCAAGTTGGATCTACCACTTGAATACGGGTTTTCAACCGTCGAGCAGCGACCCCGACTGGTCGGTACAATCGAGTCCCTCTTGCCCGTTTAATTCATCCATGATTCATCCATATTAATCACATTGAGTCAAACAAGACCATTTAATTATGGTTGCACCAAGCAAGGCTCAACCAAAGGTGTAGTCAGGCAAGGCAAGCAAGACTTGCCCGACGCGAGAGATGAATTGAGAATGTGTAAGTACAGGATTGGCCGACCGTGACTTCCCACCAAACTCAATTCAACCCCGCCGTGGGTGACGGGTAAAGCCCTACGACACCGGTATCGAATCAGGTTAGCAGCCTGTCGATCCATCTATAGGTAACGGTACCCCGGCTTTCACAACTCCCAATTAGGGTTTCATATTTTATTAGTTCATTTAAAAGATCACCACTGATCTTACAATCAAATTAACCCTATCATGCTAGTGATGCGCCAACACAGGACATACCATTAGCATGAACATATCATCAAGTATTTCACCTCAATCACAAACATAGCATGAAACGAATTAGGGAATCTTAGCGAGCTTTTGTATACTTGCCTTGTTGGGTTAGCTCCAGATCACAATAGCACTCAACCTCGGAATATTCCTCGTTGCTCGGTTCTACCAGAAATCGTATCCCCGAATATCGAACAAGGCAATAAAGAGAGTTTAATTCAAAACTAGCAAGTATAGAAATCCAAAAATGCATGATATGTAGTCTGACATATAGAGAATCACTATATGCAACTAATGCAATTGATTTAGTTGACAACGGAGTTCTAGGGTTAAAGTTATGCCTTTCCAAAGATTGGTACATGGATATTAGGGTTTTATTGGATCATGCATCAAATTAAACGACATGAGGGGATATACAAGAGGTGCTAGGTATTCAGAGCATGGAGTACTAGTTAAGTCACTAGCGGGTATAATGTTTGCTAATTTGAAAAGTTGAGAGAGAATTTCTAAGAATTTTATTTTGATACTAGGTAATCAAGGGCATTTTGGATATTTCAAAATTTTATAGCAAGTTAACATGGGTAGCAAGGATATCATTAAATTCTACATTTTAAAAGGAAACTAACAAAAAAAGAATTACTCATTTTGGAATTGATATGCAAAAGTTAGGGATTTTTGAACTTTTATCAATTTTTCCTAATCTGCTGGGGCTCGGATATAAAGGTCGGAATGTCCGACCGGAACCTCCGGGCGGGTCAGAATGTCTGACCGGACCCTCCGGATTTTCTCTCCGCTTGATTGGTTCGGCCGGTGGGAACAAAGTGTGAACACACCGTTGGCTCGGCTCTAGTAAGGCCTCCCGGCGGCGAGTGAAAGCGAGCATCCAATCGAGCTCTACGGGGAGAAGGGGAAGAAGATAAATGCAGCATTGCGATGAGGAGCTCACCGTGATTCCGTTTTGGTGCTCGGCAGTGGCGGGGGAGATGGAGTCGAGGATGGCGGCGGCCCTGGTGGATAGTGGTGGGGTGGCGCCGGCGATGGGGAGTTCTTGAGCACCAGGAGAGGAGGCGAGGGATCAAAGAAAGAGAAAGAGATCGGGGAAATCTGAAACAATGGTCTGTCGGAAAGGAGGCTTACCAGGAATAGAGAATTCTTTCATCGACGGGAAGGTGACTGGCACCGGAGAAGAACCACGAAATTGGAGATGCATGCTGCGCCGAAATGCAATTAAGTTTGGTGGTGGATTCACAGAGCTGAGGCGGACAGAATAGTAAGAAAATGGGAGGGATGGCCTCACCGGTGGAAGAACTGGTATTGTGGCCGGAGGGAGCTTGCCGGATACGGGGAAGGAGACTTCGGTCTAGTGGCTCCCGCGATGATCCTGCACAAGCCAAGACTAAAATGAGCTTGGCGTGCAAAGAGGGAGCTGGTGCGCACATTTGGGAGAGAAGAGAAGGCCTCGGACGCCGAGATTGGCGGGACGTCGTCGGCGGGACTTTGTCGGACCGAGAAAGCCAACGCGTTGGGCAGCGGTGCTTGCTCGTGGGTGCGTCCGGATGCTTAGGGAAGAGCGGTGGAGACGCCCAGGTGTGTGGGACGAGAGCAGTAGGGCGTTTGCGGAAAATAGGAGGAGAGGCCGAGGAGGAACGGCTCGGCGTCGTGCAGAGAGAAGGAGACCGGCGCCGGTAGTGGGGTGGACAGGGGCCGGTTGACGTGTGGAGAGAAGTGGCTGCCCCTGGGCCCGGCTCGTCAGCAAGGTGAGGGAGCGGGAAGCAAGGAGGCGCCTTTGGCGCAGGCGGGGGAAGCAGATGGGCTTCGGCCCATGCGAGGAAGGATATGGGCTTTGGTTTGGCCTGTTAAGATTAGGAGAGAAAAAAATTATTTTTCCTTTTTTGTTTACAAATTCAGGATCATATTTAACCTTCAATTTATTTGGAATAGGGTTTTCAAAATTCCATAAAGTTTTGTAAGGGCTCCTGAACAAGTATTTTACTTATTCAGTTCGTGTAAAGTCAATGCCCACAATGCTTAGCATTTTCTCAACTGAAATGGAGTAGGGTTAAATAGAGATTGATACCGGCTATTCAAAATATTGTCCCCAAGGTTTGGGGGAATGTAGATAGAATTTCAGAAATATTTGGGGCAAGAAGATTTTCAAAACTAATAATTTACACTCCTACTCGGTTGGTCTATCAACCAAGTGTTTCAAGTTGAGGGTCAACTTCAAATCCCTAATGTAACGACCCAAATCGAGCATATGACCAGTGAGGGTCTATATGCACATTCAGTGGATGGATTCCACCATGGTTTTAGCATATAGATGCATTCATCCAACCTTAGCTCGAAAACCCTAAAAATCTCGACCTTGACTTAACTTAGAAGGAGATTTTGAACCTGTTAAAATTGTTAACACAAGCTTTGAATAGCTGAAGGTTCAAAATCTTTCAAGGAGGATCTCTATAAATGTCCATTCTTTGTTGACCTATTTTGATTGTTCAAAAGTTATTCCTTAATAAGGCAATAATTTGGTAGAAAGATTGGAAATGGACAACCTCCCTGCACTTAAGGATAATGAAAAACATAAATTTGATTTTGAAACATCTTCGTGAACTCCTATAGAAGTTCTCAAAATTCTACCATTATAATTCTTGAACCTGTACTTGAAACCTAATCCTAACCGTATTTGTATTTGAATTTAGATCACTCCAAAAAAATTTATTCTTGGCCCAAGGAAATTAAGTCATAGTAACGCCCTACCAATTTTTGCATACTGTTACAATAATGATTGGACCTATGTTTGTTAAAACTCGAATCTAGCCGAGATAAAACAAACAGAAAGAAATAAAAAAAATAAAAAAAATCTCCCTCTTCCCTGCCGATGGGCCTCGGCCCATCGGTTTCTCTCCATCCGCATCACGCGCCCGCACCTGATGCTGCCCCTGTCTTCTCCACCACCACGTCCTCGAACACGCGCTACTGCCGTCGGGTCATCTCCCTCTCTCCCTTCCGTTCTCACCGAGGCAAACACTTCCCCTTTCTCTATCCGCCGAGCAGCCCAGCTTCCCATCTTCTCCTTACTGAGCTCACCATCCCTGAGGTAGCCCCGTCCACCCCTTCTAGCACCCACGGCCCCTGCAGTCTTCGCCGCCCCCGCACTGGCCCTTCGCGACGTCGCCATCAGCTCCCGCATCCTCCGCACCGTCTCCATCCCCGAGGAGCGCCGATCGCCTCGCCGTCTCCACCAACGCTGCCGGCCGCTTCTCCCGCAACCATCGAAGCGCTCCTCCAAGGACGAAGGCCAACCACGATCGTCCCCATCCGACCACAGCTCCCCGAGCCCAAGCTGCCGACGACTGCAGCTTCATCCTGCCGCCACCATCGGAGTTGTCCGCAAGCCTGGTGCGCCAAGCTTTGATTCCCTTCCTCAACGACCGTTCTGTCACCGCCTCAAAACCTCCTCGACATCAGCCCTGCCGCCGTCGCCATCAGGGTGAGGTTTGTCCCCAGTGCCTCCTCCCCTCCCCTTTTCTTCCCAGTGCTGTCCCATGCTCGCCACCGACGGGACCTTTGCTGCCAAGGTGCAGCGAGGTCGCCGGTCTGACCGGACCTCTGGTCGGTCTGACCGGATTACCCGCGCGTTCAGACGCTAATTAGGGTATTAATCAGTAGATGTTAAACCAAATTGTTGCTGATTGTTTTTTCAGACGCTCTTAATAGCCAGTAGATAAGGTTAAGCAATTCGGTTAGCTGATGCTTGGGTCATCAAAGTGGGCTAATATTGCACTATTGAGTTAATAATGGTAGTTGATGTGTTAATATTTGCAGTCCTAAGTTAATCACCATACATTTTTGTTCAGACGTCAGCAATGAACTAATGATCAGTTTTGATAAGTAGAAGCGTATGCTGTTCAAACCCATTTGATGTGCTCAATCAATTCCGTCAGTTGATGTCAAGACACCTTGATTCCTCAGGAATTTACTCCATAATTTGAAGCTAGAAATTAATTTCTCATTCAATCTCCATCAACGTGCTAATCACCAGCAGTTCATCCTTCATAACCTGTTACTTTTGATAAGGTGTCTGAACCGCTTAATAATTGAGGTTACGTGAGTAGCATTAGTCAAAAGGATCACACTTAGTACAACCTTAAGTTACACCCTGTTCAAAACTCAGCTGATCACTCTGAATTAACTAATGGTCTACTAATGATTGATTTTGGATAACAGTGATCAGTACCATTAAGGTTAGTTCCTAATTAGGGTCAATTAACTCAATTCCAACGCAGTTAATCTGCTAAGGATTCAATGAGCAGTAGCTGAGCTTATTTAACGACCACCTAATGTCAAACTTAGTCCTACCCTGTTTATTACCGCGTGAAGTTGAGCACTAATATCATACTGAAAACACTAGTATTGGGATGGTATGTTCAATGAACTATAGATTTTTCTAATGAAGTTGTACCCACAATCAGCAGTACTTGATGACCCCAATATTTAACCTAAATGAAGTAATGCAGAATTTTGATGCACTGTTTTGATTACCACTTAATAAACAGAACTTGATATCATTATTGAATGGCGTGGTTGGATAAGTCCTGATGACCAGAACTTAGTACAAAGCTTGTTTCTTATGCCCGGTGCATATACACTAAAACTCAGTTAGTACAGGCATTGCATTGTTAATAGTTAGTAGAAATTATAGTACTAAAGAAAATAACAATGAGATGGTTCTTTCACCTAAATTCATCTTCTTACTTATAGAATTTTTTGATATTACTGTTATTTATAATATTATAGTTACAAATTTTGAAAATACCCAAATTGCCCTTTTATGCTTAATGTTGAAGTGTGTGTACTAGAGAATCTAGCTTAGCAGTTAAAATTAAAATGCTTGGTGTCATAATTTGCCTTAAGGACTAGTATATAATCATATCATCATGCTCTCATATGCTTCAGCTATGAATCATCTTGAAAGTTAAATCATCCTCAAGTTTAAACGTCAAATCTTAAAATCACTATAACTTGAGATGTAGAATTCCAAATCAACCGATTCCCATTGCACCAGCCCCCTTAATTACATTTACTACATATTGAGATGTATTTCATACACAAATTCATATCTTTTCTTGCTGATATTGATTGAAACTTCCTTTCAATCGTTTTCTTGCTTTTTGGTGTTCTAATCAATAGAACCGGGCAACGAGGAGTATCACGAAGGTGAACCTCAATACAACCAAGGTTTCGACCAGCAAGGCAAACTCTGCAAAAGCTTGCTAAGATTCCTAACTTCTTAAGTTTTGGTTTTGAATAAGTGTTGTGATTGTTGTTCATTACTTTCGGATCATGATTGTGATGTTGGTCACTAGTCTGAGTTGAGTGGATGGCTGGTCCATGTGTTCGAGTTAAAGTAGGGATGGGGTGTCACGGATGAGTCGAGGACCGAGGTAATATGCACCCTAGTCGTCTCTAGTCGGTTCCTGCAAGGCCAAAGGCGAGGTGACATATGTACCCTAGTCGTATCCCCAGTCGATTCCGGGTGTGACACTAGCTGTGGTCATGGTAGTCGAGGGTCGAGGTAATATGCACCCTAGTCGTCTCTAGTCGATGCCTGCAGGGTCGAAGACGAGGTGACATATGTACCCTAGTCACACTCGCAGTCGATTACTGTTCTCGGATATGTCTAGATTCGAAGGTCGAGGTAGAGGTCCTACCCCAGTCGTCCTCTAGTCGGATTAGACTTCAGTTTTGTCAATTGGCTAGGTGTCGATTGACTAGCTCGATATTGACTTTAAGTCCTGTTGACTTGTGATGATTATGATGGATGATACATACATGATCTACTTATTCTTGCTGATCTGAGATGATTCGTTTATCATGCTCATGAATTGTTATTACCTTTCTCGTTCATGTTCATGCCATGTTTAATTCATTAATGATGCCATGCTTACATGTTATGTTAAAGCTTATTCTTTGCCATGCTTAAGTAAGTTGGGATGAGCCTACAAAGCATCTTGCCAGTGGATTTGAGAGTGACTTTAATTCTCCATAGGACTTTGGAATTGTATGTGGTTTATGAAACTGTTGTGGGAGGGGTCCCCATGCACCCCGAACGCCAACGAGCAACGGTAAGGCATGTATACCTACTACGGACTCGCGCCTAACTCTTTTGCAGACATGAGACGCGAGGTACGTGTGCAGGTGCAGACGCGGGTGCAAGCGCAGCTGCAGACGCGGGTGCAAGCGCAGGTGCAGACGCGGGTGCAAGCGCAGATGCAGACACGGGGTACAAGCGCAAGCGCAGACGCGGGTGCGGGCGCAGGTGCAGACGCGGGGTACGAACACCCCGGCGACAGGACCCCACCATGTGACGTACCGTACGGCATGTCGTACCGGACGTCACGTAGATGCTAGGGCATATGCTTCCGCGGGTGGTGTGTAAATGACCTGCGTGCCCCTGTCCGTACGGCGGACCGGGGGTAAGACCGTAACCTGCCTAGGGGCAGAATTGTAATCTGGCCATGTTCTTCCCGAGGCCTATAAATAGGGGAGCACCCCCCAGGTTGGGGGTACGGAATACAAGCTACACTCATTTCTCAACTCGCCCGAATTTTCACTAAGTGTTGGTTCGCTGCTGCGCGCCCCGTCTCGCTATCCCTCGCGCATACCCGGGTGACCCAGCACTCAACCGGGGGTGCCTCAAGTTTACTGTCCGACCGCGTAGTCGATGACAGTTGGCGCCGACCGTGGGGATCGCAGACGAGAAGTCACATGCAACGCAGCAGCGAGCGCGACGAGATCATGCCTCCAAAAGCGAAGAGAAGCGCCAAGAGGAAGCCCGCAGGCGACTCAGCGGTGAGAGCTGCGTCCGCGAGAACCCAAGCGCGCGCGCCTGAGTTGGGCGAGACTTCAGCGCGCGCGGAGCCCGTCCCGCAGGTCACCCCTGCGGAGGGCGTCGTCGGAGCCAGCACCGTGCAAGGGGCTCCCCCGGCGGCACCCCGGAGGATGGCCACTCGCTCCGTGACGAGCGCCAAGGACCCCCCGGGTGTCATCGTCGGTCGCCCAGGCCCACCCGCCCCCGCTCCCGCAGCCACGACGGCCCTGGAGGCATCGATTGACGACCTACGCCGGCAGGCCGAAGAGGCAACTCAGCGTGCGGAGGAGCTTCGCGAACGTCTGCGCGCAACCGAGCGCGACGTCCTCCGCGCGACGGCCCAGACCATGCACGTCGCCGACCTCTACCGCGCGCAGCTCGAAGCAACCCAAGCACTCGCCGCCCCGCCGCCAAACCCAGAGACACCAGCAGCGGACGACCTCCGCCGTCAACAGAGCGACGCGTGTGCGGCAGCGCACGCCAGCATCCGCCCCCAAGCTCCGTCGACCAAGACGCCGAGGCACTCCGAGCCACCATCCAGCAGAATCAAGAGGCGGCGTATGCAGCCCTGTACGGCCATGCGGCTGGCACAAGCGCGCAAGGGCTCGGCGACCCTGCGCAACGCGCTGGTAAAGCGCTCTTCACCCAGTCGCCCGCCCATGTGATGTACGCGCCCGTCCCGCAAGCATCATGCGAGGTCCAACGCCAACCTGCCAAAGTTATCGACCTCACCAACAACTCCAGTCCGCTCAGCCCGGGGATACTGGCGGTCTCTTTCCCGCCAAAGTTCCGCCCGGCGGACCTGCCAAAGTTCTCTGGTCACTCCGACCCGGTGCAATACACGCGGGTGTACGAAGCCGCGGTGATGGCCGCCGGAGGGGGGCGAAGCCGTGATGGCTCGGAGCTTGCTCCTCGCCCTCACCGAGACAGCACAAGCATGGTACCTTGGACTGCCTCGCGCACCGTACACTCATGGGAGCATCTCCGGGACAAGCTGCACAGCCATTTCCAAGGGTACCGCAACAAGGAGATGACCTCCACCGACTTGAACAACCTCCGGCAGCGCCCGGGAGAAACAATCATGGCATTCCAGCGGCGTTTCTCGGAAGTCCAGTGCCAAGTTAGCGGGGTCACCGAGCAAACCATCTGCGAGGCGGCTCGGCGCGCGATCACAAATGAAGCCTTGGCGGACAAGTTGGAGAAAAAGCACCCAAGCAGGGTGCAGGAGCTCTACGACATCATGCGCGTATACGCTCGCGTCGAAGAAGGGCAGATGCTGAGGAAGGCGGAGGCATCGCCGCGGGCGCAGGAGCCGGAGCGGCGTGACAAGCGTCGCCAACGCCCGCGGGACGTCTATCACGTTTCCACCCGTGATCATCCCCCAGCTGGCCGCCCCGGTTACGACGAAGATCACGACGCGAGGCTCAGCGCCGTCGGGCTCGCGAGGCGGACCCGAACCCCAGGCGCGGTGAGCATCGGGACCCCGCGGAGGGTCGCCCCCCGGCGAGGTTCCCCCCCTCCGGGGTCAGGAAGGAAGGCGTCCCGGTGCTGTCAACGGTCCGCGGGGCAACCCCCCACCGCGCAACCACCCACGTGCCGGCGCCCGCGACATCCAGCTAGAGCGCTACTGCCACGTCCACCGCGTCAACACCCACTGGACTGCCGACTGTGACCTCGTCACTCAGCTGCGGCATAACATGCCTGACCGGCGCGACCACCGCAACCAGGCGCCACGGGAAGCCACACCACCTCTGCCTCCACCACCCCCGCATCGACCGCCGGCCCAAAATGGCGGCGAGCCTCGTCGCGTTGTCCATGCCATCACGGGGGGCAGCGTGCATACCTTCCCGTCCAAGCGGCAAAGGAAAGCCTATGCGCGACGCGTCCAGCACATCGCGTCATACCCGCCCACCGAGCTGCCGCCTTGGGCGCTCATCCCGGTGTCCTTCGGGCCAGAAGACTTCGCCGGCGTGGTCCTTCCTCACCATGACGCTCTCGTCGTCTCGGCAATCATCTCTGACATCGAGATACGCCGCGTCTTCATCGACGGGGGAAGCTCAGCAGACATCCTCTTCGCTTCGACGCTAGAGGCCATGGGCATCCTGAGGGTAGTGTTACAATCCCCCGGAATTCCCCTCCTCGGCTTCGGCGGAGAGCCTATCGCCGCGCTCGGGAGGATCGAGTTGCCGGTCACGTTCCGCAATGATCTATGCGAACGCACCGAGGACATACTCTTCGACGTGGTGGACGTACCCTACCAGTACAACGCCATCCTTGGCCGCGTTACCCTCAACAAGTTCGGAGCAATCCCTCATTACGCATTCTTGTGCATGAAGATACCAACTCAAGCAGGCGTCATCACTGTTCGCGGGGACCAAGGCCTGTCAAGAAGGATAGAAGAAACCACCACGGCGGCAATCAAGTACGTTCACGACGTCGCCGCGGCACACACACCAGGGGCTGCCCCGCGCGTCTCGTCTACTCCTCCGACGACCACGCCACACCAGGAGGTCATCACGCATGAGGGGCTGGAGGAGCCCATGCCGCCCATAATACCAGAGTCGGGGTGGTGGGTCCCTAAGCCAAAACCCGACGGTGAAACCAAGGCAGTCCCCCTGTCCCCGGACACGCCAATGAAGACCGTGCTCCTCGGGACGAACCTCGTGGTCGAGGATGCCCTGTTGAGTACCCTCCGTGCGAACAAGGACATCTTCGCATGGGAGCACGAAGACCTGCCAGGCGTCCTCCGTAGCATCATTGAGCATCGCCTCATGGTGCGCCCCGACGCGCGCCCCGTAAAGCAACGTCTCCGCAAGATGTCTACGGATCGCCAAGTCGCAGCGCGGGAGCAGGTGGACAAGCTCCTCGCTGCCGGGGTGATACGCGAGGTCATGCATCCAGAATGGCTCGCCAACCCCGTCCTCGTCAAGAAGGCTAACGGCCAGTGGCGCATGTGCGTTGACTACACCAACCTTAACCGGGCATGTCCGAAGGACGACTTCCCCTTACCACGCATCGACCAGCTGGTCGACGCCACGTCCGGCTGCGACCTCATAAGCTTCCTGGACGCTTACTCTGGCTATCACCAAGTGTGGATGGCTAGGGAGGACGAAGAAAAGACAAGCTTCATCACCCCAAGTGGAACCTTCTGCTATGTACGCATGCAGTTTGGTCTCAAAAACGCGGGTGCGACATTCGCAAGACTTGTGCACAAGACACTGTCAAGCCAGCTGGGAAGGAACGTCGAAGCATACGTCGACGACGTGGTGGTGAAGAGCATCATGGCACAAGACCATGCGAACGACCTCGAAGAGACATTCTACAACCTCCGCCGCTCTGGCATGAAGCTCAACCCCGAGAAATGTGTCTTCGGTGTGCAAGCCAGGAAGCTCCTTGGCTTTCTCGTTTCCAAAAGAGGTATTGAAGCCAACCCCAAGAAGATAGACGCCATACTCCAAATGGAGCCCCCAACCACCGTGAAAGCAGTGCAGCGCCTGACGGGCCGTCTCGCTGCCCTTGGGCGTTCGTCTCGCGCTCAGCGGAGAAGGGGCTCCCGTTCTTCAAAGCACTCCGCGCGTCCGACAAGTTCGAATGGACAACAGAGAGCCAGCATGCGTTCGACAGCCTGAAGGCATACCTGTCCTCCCCACCACTGTTGCAGAGCTCGCAAGCAGGCGACGTGCTGCTCCTTTACTTGGCAGCTACCCCGGTTGCAGTCAGTGCCGTTTTGGTGAAGGAAGCGGATCAACGCCAACACCCAGTGTACTATGTGTCTGAGTCCCTGCAAGGCGCCCGCACGCGCTATACGGAGTTAGAAAAACTCGCGTATGCACTCCTCATGGCATCGCGCAAGTTGCGTCACTACTTCCTTGCCCATTCCATTCGCGTCCCTTCATCATACCCAATCGGAGAAATGCTGCGCAACAAGGAAGCGTCGGGCCGTGTCAGCAAATGGGCTGCGGAGCTAGCTCCTTTCTCCATCAAGTTCCCCCCAAGAACAGCAATCAAGTCTCAAGTCCTAGCAGACTTCGTGGCGGAATGGACGCCACCCACCGTGCCCGCGTCGTGCACAGGAGGTGCGCCCTTGTGGACGGTGTATGTGGATGGATCTTGGTGCGCGGACGGTGCTGGCGCAGGAGCAGTGCTCGAGTCCCCGGAAGGCACCCGTACTAAGTACTCTGCTCGCTTGGACTTCAAAGCCACGAACAATGTGGCTGAGTATGAAGCACTGCTATTGGGACTGCGCAAGGCACGTGCGGCGGGCGCTCGTCGCATCGTCGTCAAAAGTGACTCGCAGCTCATCGCGGGACATGTGGACAAGAGCTACCAAGCCAAAGACCCGGAGATGGTCAGGTACCTGGCGCTTGTGCGAGCCATGGAGAAGCACTTCCTCGGCATCACTATGCGGAGCATCCCGCGCCTGGAGAACACCGAAGCTGATGCCTTAGCCCGTGCTGCTAGTACTATGACGGATATGCCCGACGCCGCATTCTTCGAGGTCCTACAAGCTCCCGCCACCAAAGACTTACCCGAGATACACATCATTGGAGAACAAGATTGGAGGACCCCTATCTTCCGTTATCTTCACGATGAAGTCGAGCCTGATGACCCCGCGGCAGCGCGTCAGCTCAAAGCGCGCGCCAGGGGCTTTGTCATACACAACGACATGCTGTACAAGCGCGGCGTCTGCGCCCCGTTCCTCAAGTGCATCTCAAGGGAGGAAGGAGCAACATTGCTCCATGACATACACCAGGGGCTCTGCGGCTCTCACCTCGCCGCTAGGTCTTTGGTCGGCAAAGCCTATCGGCAGGATTCTACTGGCCGGCCACGCTGCCCGACGCGGAGAGCCTCGTGAAGACGTGTCCTACATGTCAGTGGATGGGCAAGGGAACCAACAGGCCGGCACACGAGTTGCAAACCCATCCCCCCGTCTTGGCCGCTTGCACGGTGGGGCGTCGACCTGGTCGGGCCGTTCAAGACCGCGTGCCACGGCGCCAAGTTCGTCGTAGTCGCTGTCGACTACTTCTCTAAGTGGGTTGAGGCTGAACCTTTATCCAAGATAACCTCTGCCTCTGTCCAGAAGTTTGTATGGAAGACACTCGTATGCAGGTTCGGGGTACCGCGTGAGCTCACTGTGGACAATGGTACCCAGTTCGACGCCACTACTTTCAGGGCCTTCTGCACCGGCCTCGGCATCGTGTTATGCTTTGCATCCGTGGCCAACCTGAAGGCGAACGGGGCCGTGGAAAGAGCTAATGGCATACTTCTTGCAGGTCTGCGCACGTGTTTGTTTGGTTTGCCTGGCGGGACTTGGGCAAACGAGCTACCCAGCGTGCTCTGGTCCACCCGCACAACGGCCAGCCGTGCCACCGGCTACACCCCGTTCAAGCTGCTATTCGGTGACGAAGCCGTCACCCCGGAGGAAATCAAGCTCGCCGCACTCCACATCTCCAGCCCAGCAGCTGACGAAGTCCGCGAGGCCGCCGTGGAAGGAGTCGACGCCGTTCGCAGCGCGCAAGCCGCATTAAACATTGAACGATACCAGGCGTCCATGGTTAAGGCGTACAACAGACGGTGCATCACCGCCCCATCGAAGCAGGTGATTGGGTACTCAAGCGCAAGGCGAATCCCGAAGGTGATGGCAAGCTCAGTTCCAAATGGGAAGGCCCCTACGAAGTCGTCAGCTCCACGCGCCCGTCTTCCTTCCGCCTCCGCAGCCTCGACGGTGTCCTTCTGAAGCACAGCTGGAACGCTGACAACCTCCGCAAATATTATGTCTAAGTCACATGACGACTTGTTCTAAGCTCATTTATGTTATTCCCCTCCTTTTTGATGTGCCCGTACTTTTAATTGCCCTCCCAAAGGCTATTGTAATCGTCGTGTTACTCTGTTATGCTAATGCGTAGCCCTAATGAATCACATGATGTCTACCTCTGCGTATTCATTGCAGCGCCACGCCGCGTCTTCGCTCCGGCATACCGCGATGTAAGATCCCGCGAGCCCGGCAGCCCTCAACGCCGCGTCCGCCTGCGTGGTAACATCCCACCGCGGTGCGCGCCTTCGCTCCGGCATACCGCGAAGTAACATCCCGCGAGCCCGGTAGCCTCCAACGCCGCGTCCGCCTGGGTGGTAACATCCCGCCGCGGCGCGCACCTTCGCTCCGGCATACCGCGAAGTAACATCCCGCGAGCCCGGTAGCCTCCAACGCCGCGTCCGCCTGGGTGGTAACATCCCGCCGCGGCGCGCGCCTTCGCTCCGGCATACCGCGAAGTAACATCCCGCGAGCCCGGTAGCCTTCAACGCCGCGTCCGCCTGCGTGGTAACATCCCGCCGCGGCGCGCGCCTTCGCTCCGGCATACCGCGACGCAATATCCCGCGAGCCCGGCAGCCTCCGACGCCGCGTCCGCCTGCGTGGTAACATCCCGCCGCGGCGCGCGCCTTCGTTCCGGCATACCGCGAAGTAACATCCCGCGAGCCCGGTAGCCTTCCACGCCGCGTCCGCCTGCGTGGTAACATCTCGCCGACAGAGGCATATACTGTAGCATCTATATGACGTACGGTACGACGGTCCGTACGGTACATCACCCATCGGGGTCCCGCCCGAGGGTTACCTGTACCCCGGGCTAACGCTGGCGCTCTGCATCCGTGCTCGCGCTCCGCACTTGCGCTCGCACCACGCATCCATGCACGCGCTCCCCCTGCGCCTGTATCCCGCATCCGCACACGCGCCGCGCCTGCGCCCGCGCATGCGCTCCGCTCCCGCGCTTGTACCCCGCGTCCGCACTCGCGCTCCGCACCTGCTCTCGCGCTCCGGGTACGTCGCGGGGGCCCCTGCGCTTCGGGTAGCCGCAAAGTAGATAGGTGTGAGTTTATAATAGGTATGCACATCTTACCGTCTCGTTCTCGTTCGGGACGCGCGTGGACCCCTCCCACAACAGTAGCCCCTTGCTGGTGCAGGCGGTCGAGAAGCGCCCGTCTGGACCAGCGTTATACCCCCCAAAGGGGTTGACGCACGGCCCGGACCATCAAGGCCCAGTCCATCAGTCGGGACACGGGGAAACAGCGCCCGATGTACGGGAGCTGAAGTCCAGGATTAGTCTGAGCTTCATCCAGAACATCTGGTTTAGGAAGATTGACGTGCGGCAGAGCCACCCGGGGCTCGTCCAGGTTTCACCCGTGGTAGCGCGCGACGGAGCAACTCGGGGATCATCCGGGCTCTCCCGGGGTAGCGCGGGGTTCGCTCAGGGTAACATGCCGGCGGGCAGCCTGTTACTCAGAACTGATTGGAGAAATGCTGCGCAACCGGGAAGCGTCGGGCCGTGTCGGCAATGGGCTGCAGAGCTGGCTCCTTTCTCTATTGAGTTCCCCCCCAAGGACAGCAATCAAGTCACAAGTCCTAGCGGACTTCGTGGCAGAATGGACGCCACCCACCGCGCCTGCGTTACGCACAGAAGGTGCACCCTTGTGGATGGTGTATGTGGATGGATCTTGGTGCGCGGATGGTGCTGGCACAGGAGCAGTGCTTGAGTCCCCGGAAGGCGCCCGTACTAAGTACTCTGCTCACTTAGACTTCAAAGCCACGAACAATGTAGCTGAGTATGAGGCGCTGCTATTGGGACTGGGCAAAGCACGCGCGGCGGGCGCCCGTCGCATCATCGTCCAGCTGGTCAATGCGAGGTAAAGGGAAGTCATCTTTCAAGCATGCACCGTTAAGATTGGTGTAGTCAACACACATGCGCCACTGGCTGTTAGCCTTCTTGACGAGGACAGTGTTGGTGAGCCATTCTGGATGCATGACCCTCGCGTATCACCCCGACAGCGAGGAGCTTGTCCACCTGCTCCCGCGCTGCGGCTTGGCGGTCCGTAGACATCTTGCGAAGACGTTGCTTTACGAGGCGTGCGTCGGGGCGCACCATGAGACGATGCTCGATGATGCTACGCGGGACGCCTGGCAGGTCTTCGTGCTCCCATGCGAATATGTCCTTGTTCGCGCGGAGGGTACTCAACAGGGCGTCCTCGACCTCGAGGGGAAGGTTCGCCCCGAGGAGCACGGTCTTTATTGGCACATCCGGGGAAAGGGGGACTGTCTTGGTTTCGTCGTCGGGCTTTGGCTTAGGGACCCACCACCCAGACTCTGGTATTATGGGCGGCATGGGCTTCCCCAGCCCCTCATTCATTATGACCTCCTGATGTGGCGCGATTGTCGAAGAGGTAGACGAGACACACGGGGCAGCCCCTGGTGGGTGTGCCTCGACGACGTCGTGGACATACTTGATTGCCGCCGTGGTGGTTTCTTCTATTCTTTTCGACAGGCCTTGGTCCCCGCGAATGGTGATGACGCCTGCTTGAGTTGGTATCTTCATCCATAAGAATGCGTGATGAGGGATTGCTCCGAACTTGTTGAGGGTAACATGACCAAGGATGGCGTTGTACTGGTAGGGTATGTCCACCACGTCGAAGAGTATGTTTTCGGTGTGTTCGCATAGGTCATTGCAGAACGTAACTGACAACTCGATCCTCCCGAGAGCGGCAATGGGCTCTCCGCCGAACCCTAGGAGGGGAATCCCAGGGGGTTGCAAGACTACCCTCGGGACGCCCATGGCCTCTAGCGCCGAGGTAAAGAGGATGTCTGCTGAGCTTCCCCCATCGATGAAGACGCGGCATATCTCTATGTCAAAGATGACCGCCGAGACGACGAGAGCATCGTGATGAGGAAGGACTACGCCGGTGGAGTCTTTTGGCCCGAAGGACACCGGTATGAGCGCCCAAGGCGGTAGCTCGGTAGGCGGGTATGACGCGATATGCTGGACACGTCGCGTGTAGGCCTTCCTTTCCCGCTTGGATAGGAAGGTATGCACGCTCCCCCCCAGTGATAGCATGGACGACGCGGTGAGGCTCGCCGCCGTTTTGGGCCGATGGTCAACGTGGGGGTGGTGGAGGTAAAGGCGGCATGACTTCCCGCGGCGCTTGGTTGCGGTGTTCGCGCCTGTCAGGCATATTCTGCCGCAGCTGAGTGACCAGGTCGCACTCGGCGGTCCAATGGGTGTTGACGCGGTGGACGTGGCAGTAACGCTCTGGCTGGATGTCGCGGGCGCCGGCGCGTGGGGTAGTTGCGCGGTGGGGGATTGCCCCGCGGCCCGTTGACAGCACCGGGACGCCTTCCTTCCTGACCCCGGGGAGGGAACCTTGCCAGGGGGCGACCTTCCGCGGGGTCCTGATGTCTGCCACGCCTCGGGTTCGGGTCTGCGTCGGGAACCCGACGGCGGTGGGCCTCGTGGGGGGATCTTGGTCTTCGTCGTAACCGGGGCGGCCGGCCGGGGGATGATCACGGGTAGATATGTGATAGACATCCCGCGGGCGCTGACGACGCTTGTCGCGCCGCTCCACCTCCTGCGCCCGCGGTGATGCTGCCGCGCGCGCCTCCGCCTTCCTTAGCATCTGCCCTTCTTCGACGCGAGCGTATACGCGCATGAGGTCGTAGAGCTCCTGAACCCTGCTTGGGCGCTTTTTCTCCAACTTGTCCGCCAAAGCTTCATTTGTTATCGCTCGTCGAGCTGCTTCGCGGATAGTTTGCTCGGTGACCCCGCTAACTTGGCACTGGACTTCCGAGAAGCGCCGCTGGAATGCCATGATTGTTTCTCCCGGGTGCTGCCGGAGGTTGTTCAAATCGGTCGAGGTCATCTCCTTGTTGCGGTACCCTTAGAAATGGCTGTGTAGCTTATCCCGGAGGTGCTCCCATGAATATATGGTGCGCGGCGGCAATCCAAGGTACCATGCTTGTGCTGTTCCCGTGAGGGCGAGGAGCAAGCTCCGAGCCATCACAGCTTCGCCTCCTCCGGTAGCCATCACCGCGGCTTCGTACACCCGCGTGTATTGCACTGGGTCAGAGTGACCAGAGAACTTTGGTAGGTCTGCTGGGCGGAACTTTGGTGGAAAAGGGACTGCCAGTATCCCTGGGCTGAGCGGACTGGAGTTGTTGGTGAGGTCAATAACTTCAGCGGGTTGGCGTTGGACTTCGCAGGATGCTTGCGGGATGGGCGCGTATGTCACATGGGCGGGCGACTGGGCGAAGAGCGCTTTACCAGCGCGTTGCGCAGGGTCGCCAAGCCCCTGCGTGCTTGTGCCAGCAGCATTGCCGTAGAGGGCTGCGTATGCCGCCTCTTGATTCTGCTGGATGGTGGCTCAGAGTGCCTCAGCATCCTGGTCGACGGAGTTGGGGGGGCGAATGCTGGCGCGGGCTGCTGCACGCACGTCGCTCTGTTGACGGCGGAGGTCATTAGTTGCAGGTGTCTCTGGGTTTGGCAACGGGGCGGCGAGTGCTTGGGTTGCTTCAAACTGCGCGCGGTAGAGGTCGGCGACGTGCATGGTCTGGGCCGTCGCGCGGAGGACGTCACGCTCGGTTGCGCGCAGGCGTTCGCGAAGCTCCTCCGCACGTTGAGTCGCCTCTTCGGCCTGCCGGCGTAGGTCATCAATCGATGCCTCCGGAGCTGATGTCGCTGCAGGAGCAGGGGGTGGGTCTGGGCGACCGTCGATGACACCCGGGGGATCCCCGGTGCTTGCCACGGAGCGAGTGGCCATTCTCGGGGTGCCACTGGGGGAGCCCCTTGCACGGTGCTGGCCCCGACGATGCCCTCCGCAGGGGGTGACCTGCGGGGTGGGGTTCCGTGCGCGCCGAAGCCTCACCCAACTCGGGCGCGCGTGCTTGGGTTCTCGCGGACGCAGCTCTCACTGCTGAGCCACCCGCGGGCTTTCTCTTGGCGCTTCTCTTCGCTTTTGGAGGCATGATCTCGTTGCGCTCGCTACTGTGCTGCACGTGACTTCTCGTCTGCGATCCCCACGGTCCGGCGCCAACTGTCGTCGACTACGCGGTCGGACAGTAAACTTGTGGCACCCCCGGTTGAGTGCTGGGTCACCCGGGTGTGCGCGAGGGACTGCGGAACGGAGCGCGGTGTAGCAGCGAACACTTAGAGAAAATTTGGGCAAGTCAAGAAGTGAGTGTAGCTTGTATTCCGTACCCCCAACTTGGGGGTGCTCCCCCATTTATAGGCCTCGGGAGCTGTGAAGCGGGTTACAATCTTGCCCCTAGACAAGTTACGGTCTTACCCCTTGTTCGTCGTACGGACAAGGGCTTGCAGGTCATTTGCATATCGCCGGCGGAGGCATATACTCTAGCATATATATGACGTACGGTACGATGGTCCGTACGGTACATCACCCGTCGGGGTCCCGCCCAAGGGTTACCTGTACCCTGGGCTAACGCTGGCGCTCTGCATCCATGCTCGCGCTCCACACTTGCGCTCGCACCACGCGTCCATGCACGCGCTCCCCCCCCTGCGCCTGTATCCCGCATCCGCACACGCGCCACGCCTACGCCCGCGCATGCGCTCCGTTCCCGCGCTTTTACCCCACGTCCGCACTCGCGCTCCGCACCTGCTCTCGCGCTCCGGGTACGTCACGGGGGCCCCTGTGCTTCGGGTAGCCGCAAAGTAGATAGGTGTGAGTTTATAATAGGTATACACATCTTACCGTCTCGTTCTTGTTCGGGACACGCGTGGACCCCTCCCACAATAGTATGGTTGCTCCATTGAACCTTATAGAATTTGATGGAGCGGTGACGAGTTTGACGCTCAGCTTCGTCAAGAATGAGAATAGGGTGCTCTCGAGAAGAAAGGTCTTCATTCAACTCAAGATTTTCGAACGGGGTTTCTGCGTCGGGAGGACGAAGGCAACGTCTTAGCTGAGATACATGGAAGACATTGTGAACTCCGAACAGCGAGGGAGGAAGCTCAAACTCATATGCTATAGCTCCTCGTTTGGCAAGAACCTTAAAGGGACCAATGAATCGAGGAGCCAATTTACCTGTCACTTTAAAGCGATGGGCACCCTTGAATGGAGTAACTCGGAGATAAGCCTTTTCTCTGAACTCAAAAGTGATTTCTTGGCGCTTTGGGTCAACATATTGCTTTTGACAGGATTGAGCAGCTCGAAGTCTCTCTTGAATAACTCGAACTTGAGCTTCGGCTTCCTCTATGAAGTCAGGTCCAAAGAGTTGACGTTCCCCGGTCTCGGACCAATTGAGAGGAGTTCTACATCTTCTTCCATAGAGAGCTTTGAAGGGTGCCATGCCGAGACTAGATTGATAGCTATTATTATACGAGAACTCGGCATAAGGTAAGAATTTCTCCCAATTTGCAACGAAGGAGAGAGTACATGCTCTCAACATGTCTTCCAAGATTTGGTTAGTCCTCTCCATTTGACCTCCGGTTTGAGGATGATATGCTGTGCTAAAAGAGAGTCGAGTCTCCATAGCATCATGGAGGGACTGTCAGAACCGGTTGACGAACTGAGTGCCTTGGTCAGAGATAATCCGTTTCAGAACACCATGAAGGCAGACTATTCTGGAAATGTAGAGATCAACCAAATGGCTAACGTTGAAAGTGGTCTTGACTGGGATGAAATGTGCCACTTTGGATAAACGATCGACGATGACCCAGATGGCATCGTGACCCTTTTGAGTTTAGACCGACTACGAAATCCATACCGATTTCTTCCCATTTCCACTCGGGGATGGGAAGGGGTTGGAGAGTGCCTGCTGGTCGGAGATGTTTGGCTTTGATGCGGCAGCAAATATCACATTCTGAGACAAACTTGGCATTTCCCGCTTCATTCGGGTCCACCAGAACCGCTGTTTCAAATCCTGATACATCTTCGTGCTTCCGGGATGGATAGAAAGAGGAGAATCATGGGCTTCCCAGAGGATGAGGGTCTTCAATTCTTCATCTTTGGGTACGACAAGACGATTGTCGAACCACAAAACTCCATGTTCATCCTCAGAAAAACAAGTGGCGGTCCCGCTTTTTATTTTCTCCTTGATTTTGCGGATTCCGGCACTCGTGAACTGGGCAGCCTTGATCTGGTCCTCGAGGGTTGGTTTCACCTCAATGGCAGTGAGAAATCCATCGTCTACCATCTCAAGGTTGAGCGCTGAAACTCTTCACAAAGGAGTGGTTGATGATCTCGAATGGAGGTGTTGTTGCAATAAGCCTTTCGACTTAATGCATCGGCAACTACATTGGCCTTGCCGGGAGTGTAATTAAGGCCAATGTCATAATCTTTAATGAGCTCTAACCACCTTCATGCCTTAGGTTTAGATCTGGTTGGGTGAAGAGGTATTTCAAACTCTTGTGGTCTGAAAAGATTTCACAGCGATTACCGATGAGGTAATGTCGCCAAATTTTTAAGGCATGAATTACGACAGCCAATTCGAGGTCATGAGTAGGATAGTTAAGCTCATGAGGTGGAGTTGGCATGAGGCATAAGCTACCACCTTGCCCTCTTGCATAAGAACACATCCGAGTCCTTGACGGGATGCATCACAATAAATTTCAAAGCTTTTGTGGATATCGGGTAGAATTTGGACAGGAGCAGTGGTCAATCTCTTCTTTAATTCTTGGAAACTTTCTTCACATTTGGGATTCCATTTATACTTCTGGTCCTTCTTAAGGAGTTCGGTCATTGGCTTGGCAAGGGAAGAAAATCCTCCAATGAAACAACGATAACATCCTACCAAGCCGAGAAAACTCCGGATTTGAGTTACCGACTTAGGTTGTTTCCACTCCTGAACGGCACGGACTTTATTTGGGTCCACAGCAATACCATTTGCTGAAAGTACATGGCCAAAGAATTCCACTTGCTTCTTCCAAAATTCACATTTTGAGAATTTGGCATAGAGTTGATGCTCGCGGATTCGTTCGAGCACCAATTGCAAGTGTTTGTCGTGTTCTTCTTCGGAAGGGGAATAGATAAGTATGTCATCAATGAAGATGACCACAAACTTATCCAAATATTCCATGAATACCAAGTTCATGAGTTGCATAAAGGTTGAAGGGGCATTAGTGAGGCCGAAAGACATGACTGTGTACTCGTACGAACCGTAGCGAGTAGTGAAGGTTGTCTTGGGAATATCTTCAGATCTGATTTTTATTTGATGATAGCCCAATCTGAGATCAATCTTAGAGAATACCGTTGCACTGGTTAATTGATCAAAGAGGTCATCTATGGGTATTTATTCTTGATGGTAACCTCATTTAGCGGACGATAATCCACTACCATACGACGAGAGCCATCTTTCTTCTTTACAAACATGGCCGGACAGCCCCAAGGAGAGGAGCTTGGCCGGATATAACTCTTATCTTCTAACTCCTTTAATTGCTTCTTCATTTCAACTAGCTCATTTGGAGGAATTCGATATGGCCTTTTAGAAATTGGAGCAGTTCCACGTGGAAGTTCAATAAAAAACTCCACACTGCGGTCGGGTGGCATGCCCGGCAATTCCTCGGGGAAGACATCCAGGAAATTGCAAACCACTGGAACTTCTTCAATTGATGAAGCTTGGGCACAATTCATAGTATAGAGTTGAGGTTGATGAAGCTACAGAGCAACTTCGAGATTTCTGCCGTCAGAACTTGTAAGGAATATTGTCATGCGGGTGCAATCAATCTTTGCACCATGTTTGGACAGCCAATTCATGCCAAGAATAACATCAATCCTTGTTGATCCAAGGACGATGAGGGTTGCCAAAAACTCAACCCCATCTATATCAATTTAACATCCTCACATTCATGCTCGGTCCTCTTTTTCGAGCCAGTTGAGTGAATTATAAGAGGAGTATGCATGGTTTTGAAAGGGATACCAAGATGATGAGCAAACTCACTAGATATAAAAGAATGTGATGCTCTGGAATCAAAAAGTACACTAGCGGAACTTGAGTTAACAAGAAATGTATCGATCACGACTTCCGGAGCTTCCTGCGCTTCCTCGGTAGTGACGTGATTGACACGGCCACGACCAGCGCCAGGAGGCTTGTTGGCTGGCTGCTTCTGGACTTGAGGAGCATTCCTTGGTGGTCCTCGAGGTGGATTCAAGGCATGAAAGCCACTGGTTTTCGGATAAGGACACTTGTTGGAATAGTGACCCAGATTGCCACAGTTAAAGCAAGTCACATTGCTATAATCCGGAGGAGCACGTGGCTGGTCACCAGGGTTCCTTGGCTGCGGCTTCGGAGTAGGAGGACGAGGAGGATACATTGGGTATCTTAGTGGTGGTGGTGACTGAAAATGTGGCGCAGGTGTTGGCAAGAAGCGGGGTTTCTGGAAACTACCGCTTGCTGATTTTGTGGCTTCTCTCTCGCGTTTACGAGATAGCTCAAGAGATTTCAGCTTGCCCTCCTTGATGAGAGCCTTGTTGACCAGGTATTCGAAGTCCGAGCAATCTAACATGGAAAGCTCATTTTGCATCTCCTCGGTCAAGCCCTTCATGAACTTTCTTCGGCGAGCTTCATCAGTGGAAACCTCGTCGGTGGCATATCGTGCCAGGTGATTGAAACGGTGAAGGTACACAGTGACAGAGCTCTTGTTTTGCTTCAAGGCCAAGAACTCATCCCTCTTATTGTCCATAATACCTTCAGGAATGTGAGCACGACGGAAAGCTTTGGTGAACTCTTCCCAAGTCATCTCCTTGGCAGATGGTTGGGTGATGAGGAGATTGTCCCACCAAGCACTCATTGCTCCTTCCAACAGGTATGATGCAAAAAGAACCTTGTCGCGATCAGAGCACTGAGCGAGAGTGAATTTCTTCTCCAAGCTACGAAGCCAATCATCTGCTTCGAGAGGGTCTACTGCCTCCGAGAAGGTTGGAGGAGAGATCCGTTGAAAATCTGAGAACCCTCCTTTAGTTTGGCCTTCGACAGGGGACTTCTCCATATGCTGGACAAGCTTCTCGAGGATTCTATTTTGGTTCTGCAGGTTGTGCTCCATCTGGAGAAGCACAGCACATCAGCCAAGGACAGAGTGGGAGGGGGCGGAGGAGCATCATGGGCTGCTCCATGTTCCTCACCTGATCCGTTTCCAGACATCCTGCAGAAATTGAACAAAATTGTAGCAGGATGAGACAACGATGACTCGTGCCAAGATTTTAAACATGTAGGGAAGCAAGGGGGTACATGTTTAATTTCATCCCAAATCAGTAGTACATTCATCAAGAAGACATATTGAAAGGGGGGGTGCAAGGGATAAACAACTAACACATTTCATACATATAGCATACAGGAGGTTTACACATGGTTGCAAATTTTACAACACATAATGCATCTAAAACATCGCAGCCATTGATACATATGAGAGTGTTTGGTCCATTAGTAAATTTACAAGGATAAAGGTATAGCTCACATCACAAGGACATCAATGAGCTCCTAAGACAAAAGAAAAACAGCACACGTACGTGCTGAATTTACTGAGATTCGCCACTCGAATCGGAAAAATGAGCAAAGTACCAGCCCGCTTCCTGAGGAATGGGCAAAGGAGCTCTGAAGTTGGGTGGCACCTCGCCTAGAAGGGTGTCAAGGCTGCCTCGAGAAGGCCTAGGGATAGTCAAGGCGATGCGATGACGAGGAGCATACCGAGGTCCCGTGACTCTTGTAAACATGAGGGAAGGAGGACAGTTTGGACCGTTGGGTCGCTCAAAGTCTCTCCGTGCCATCAAGAAGTCGGAAGGAAGGTTGCGAGCCCCGATGTGCCTGTCGATGATGGAAAGAGCTTCACACAAACTGTGGTGGTAGGCATCTCACTCGTACATAGTGGAGCGGTACAACATATGAGTGAGGATTAACATCGGTGCCATCTCCACCAAGGTCGGGTCTTCCTCGAAGATGTACTCCTACCACACGTTGGCAGTGTAGAGACGACGCTGACCAACATAGAACCGGAATGGGAAATATTGATGATCACGTACACTCACGGAGACCACAGATGGCATTATATGCCGCTGCCTGGACTGCCCCATCATAACAACCATCTCACCCCTCAAATAGGAGTGGGCGAGGCGTAGAAGTGCGTCCAGGATGAGGTCGAATGAAGACTAAAGCAGTGTAATCTATGAGTCCATAGTCACAGCTGTATCGGTAGATGGTGTACTCCGGCATAAAAGGATACCCGAGATAAGCGAGCATTCGCACAAGAAGAGGGGGAACACCACCCACACGAAAGCCATGGGAGGTACCCGCCAAGGTCACATAGGAGTTTGCCATCCTAAAGAGGGGAAGAAATAGCTTAGATCAGCCCCAATTTATAAAACAAATGCAATAGGTAAGGAAATTTAGATGTAAGATGGATGGGGAAAAGAAGAAAAGGGGAAATCTACTTATAATTTTCACAATTAGGTTTTAGTTTTCACAAATACTTTTCTTGGAGACTCCAAGTCCTACAACTAACGACCACCCACAAGGGCTTATCCTACAGTCAGTTCGGCTCTGATACCAAGCTGTCAGGACCCCGAGCTCAGAACCAACTCCCGCTGCGATACGAGATCCGAATACCCGAGAAACCGCCCAGCACAACATACGCTTACCAAAACGTCGTATGCCTTCACTGCTGGACGATTCAACACCTAACCAATCCACCATACGCTTACCAGGCATCGTATGCATTCACGATTGGTTAAGCTGGGCAAGGACACACTTATCGCACGGAGGGGTTGACAATGAATTCAACGTCCGGTAAAGAACTGACACTACTCTTAATTTCACTAAGTAAAGTAATCCCGGAGGAGCCCGACCATCGTACCCACACCCTAATCTAGCCTGGAGACTAGTGGGTCGCTCGAAAGCCCGGTACGATAGCCCACACCCTGCCGGCACTGCATCTCAGCTAGCGGGTCACTCAACCGAGAACACTTCCCGGAGTGAACATTAAGGGAAGGCGCCACTTCTTTACGATCAATTCCATATACTTCAATCATACACGCACGGTATATGGAACGATCACAAGTAACAACTTCATATCACAGTTCAAACTCTACTGACAAGGAGTTAACGGATACATAAGTTACCATTTACCCGAGAGGGGTTCTATAATACATAACTTCCAACTCAAAGGCTTATTACAGGTCTTCGAAGTAAAAAAAACAGCCATGAACACAAAAGTTAAAACCCCGAGATGGCAGCCCCACCATCTCCATAAGCATCTACACAACCCACATTATTACGACCGCAAAGGATAACACACAACAAAGCATCCGAACCAACATTTCCCACGTCATAGTACTCACTAATACTGGGATCACCTGCAAAAGTTTTGGAATTGAATTCCGTAAGTACTTTCGTACTTGCAGGCTACATTTGTAGGCTCATCCCAATTTAATTTCAGCATAGCATGTGATAAAGGGAAACACTATCAAATCATGATGGCATCAATCAATTGACATAGCAAGAACATGAACGATAAAACAATATCATCAAGATTCCTACCAACCATTCATCCTAGATTTAAAGCAATAAATCTCATATTATCAAGTTATGGAGATCAACCATGATTCATCCATGTTAATCACATTGAGTCAAACAAGATTATTTAATTACGGTTGCACCAAGCAAGGCTCAACCAAAGGTGCAGTCAGGCAAGGCAAGCAAGACTTGCCCGATGCGAGAGATGAATTGAGAATGTGTAAGTACAGGGTTGGCCGACCGTGAGTTCCCACCAAACTCAATTCAACCCCGCCGTGTGACGATGACATGGCACCCGGGTATCGTCAAAGAGGACAAAGATGGCCTTCCTGACATAGGATGGGCCGGACTGACTACTTGGAGTCCGACTTCTATACGGGGGCGCCTCATCGACTTGAAGTACAAGACAAGGATATGTACCTACCCGGTAATCCCGGATTCTAGTTGTAACCAATTAGGAAATCAATCTGTAAACTGATCCGGACTCTTGTACCCCTGCCCCCACCGGCTATATAAGGCAGGGCAGGGATCCCCCGATCGGTAAGCTTTTCGGCAACCAAGCTGAGACTCACATAGAAGCTCTCATACTCTTAGACACATAAACCCTAGCAACCCTAAGATTTATTCTCGAGGTCTTGCGGCACTCGGGATACAAGCAATATCATCTACCAAACACAGGATGTAGGGTATTTTCTCTTCTTGAGGGCCTGAACCTGCCTAAACTCTGTGTCCCGTGTGCACCCATCTAGATCTGCTGTGCGTACGCTGCCCAGTATTCATTATTGCCAAACCAGAACACCGACAGTTGGCGCGCCAGGTAGGGGCTATGCGCATAGATCCATCGGAACAGATCCAGATGGATTTCTCCAATGACATCAACGACTTCGCTCCAAGCCGATCCTTGAGGTTTGGTTTCCTGGGGCCTGTCCCTGATCCAGGACAGCTTTTTTGATTCGAAAAGCTGGACTTCATCACCGACAAACTCGACAAACTTCACCTTTGCGACTCGGCTTCCAGCCAATCAGCAGAGACTTCGTCGTCTTTCCAACTGGAACTCTCCTCTGAGTCGACGACTTTGGCGGTCATCTCCGAGGATGAGATTGTGCCCAAGTTGGATCTACCACTTGAACATGGGTTTTCACCCATCAAGCAGGGACCCCGACTGGTCGGTATGATCGAGTCCCTCTTGCCCGTCCTCGGCTACGACTCGGACGACTTCGAGAGTTCGGGAAGTCATCATCTTTCTCGGGAGGTCTTCATGGCCGATCTGGATGCGCTGGCGGACAACGGCAACCAGCCCATCCCCATCATGGATCAAACCCCCGATCAGCTGGAAGTCACCCGGCTCCGCCTTTTTGCCAAGGAGGAGTGACTGGCCAAGCAGCGGACTGCGCTCACTCGCCAGCATGAGGAATGACAACGCAACAATGACATGCGGGATCGTGGGCATCAGGTCAACAACATGCTTCACATGCGCGAGAGGGATGGCGTCCCAATATTTCCGCTCCCTAGTCACAACCTTGTCGCTGCAACGGTGGCGACACGTGCTATCAATATCCCCGAGGGTACCCTGGGTCACGACGATCTCCGACGACTCCGAACCCTGATGGAAGAAGCAGCTCTCCAACAAGCCGAGATCTCCGGGGTTCGTGCGGTTTCTCCCGTGAACACTCGGAATCGACGTTCTTCCCCGCCAGAGAATTCGCACACCACCGAAGGTTGCCATACCAACCCAGAACATCATCGCCCCGCTGGATCGGTTCGTGACCGACTTGGCCTGGGCCGCGATGCACGGGATACTCTCAAGGAAGGACGTTGCGCTCATCGCAGCACAGGGAAAAATAATCACCCTGCCGGGTCGGTCCACAGCCGACTCGGACCCAACCATGACGGACGGATTGCCCCCGAGGCCGGGTGTTACGCCCAACGGGGCACCGGGAGAGACAACCGTGGCGGCCACCATGGCAACAGCCGCGCTATTAGCCAACGCCATTCTCCGACTCCTTCCGGCATGGCCTACACAGATCCGAAGGTGTTCGGTCCCTGCATCCGCAACGCCATCTTCCCACCACGATTCTGAGTCACTGGTATCGACAAGTGTACAGGCGAGACTCGCCCAGACATCTGGCTGGCTGATTACCACACGTGGTCGCTGAAGTACCACGCCCGGGGGCTTACCGGCTGAAGGATAAGGACGGCAACCTCATCACCAACACCTGGAATATTGAATAGCTAAGTCGTTTCTATGCTTAAGCTTTGTACTTTCATATTTTAAGTACAGATAATTGAATAAATATTTCTCTGCTCCATCTGAGCAACTCTTGGGGTTTCCGACTGGCCGGCTATGTACAATCACGGCTATGCATAGTAGACACTCGGAGGCTACACCACACCGGGTGCGCCCAACCGCACTCGGGCTCTTCTCTTTCAACAATTATTTTAGTACTGTGTAGAAAGCTTGGCGTTAACTCTTCGTCTTCGATCGTTGGTCTACGCTACAACCCTGCGCTATACGGGAAACAGCCCATGGCTAATCTTTACACAATGGGGGCTACGACAGGTCGGCAAGAGTACACACAAAGGGCTAACTTACACACGAACGAATTGTTACGAAAGAAGAGATTAGTAAGTACAAAACAAGTTAACCAAAACATGAATAAGCAAGTTACACTTGGCCTTCCCAAGTACTTCAAATGTATATGGAATAATTCACTCATTTTATTCCTACTTCTTCAGGACAGAGGGTGTTCGCCGCAGGCTGGACTTCCTCCATTAGCACGGGGATCTCCTCATCAACGGTGTTGGCGGCAAGTCCTTCCCCGATCGCTCCCATATCGAGTGATGGATAATGGGACTTTGCCACTGCGGGCGCCAATTGGGCTCCGGCCCGAGTAGATTCCTTCAACAGAGTCTTCGCCTGATCAGGCACTCGGTGAAGGCGCCCCATGACCACCTCCGCGTAGTCCGGAGTCGGGTCGGCCTCCCTGAGGGCGTCGTAGGCCGTTTGAGCAGCGGCCTTCAAGGACCCGGCCATTAGATGTGCTTTTTCAAGGCGCGTCTGAAGCACTGCAAAGGCAACAAGGCTACGTCAGCTAGGTACTCGGCAGGCTCCGGCTGGTAGAGCATGAACCCTTATCACCTCAAGTTCTTCCTTGAGCTTGGAGGCCTCGTCTTCAGCGGCTACAGAAGATGTTAGAAACAGCCAGTACAGCAAAAGCAGAAGCGATCAAAGAAGTTCGAGTTCATTACCTTGAGCCCGGGTAGCCTCGCTGCAGACATCCTACTTCAAAGACGTAACCTCGGCCTCCCTCGCGACCACCAGCTCTTGTGTCGTGCGGAGGGTGCCCTTCAGGTTGTCCCGCTCGACCTGGCGCTGACCGAGTCGGTTGAAGGCCGGGGGCTTGTCCTGCAAGAACTTGGTCTTGTCCCTGGACCTCTGGGTCAAATTCTGCAAAAATGACAAAGGACGTTAGCTCCTCGGGAAAAATCATCAAGACCCTCCACTCGATTTCATAAACTGGGTGGAGGCTCGGGGGCTATACCCATTGGGTGCACTGATCGTGCCCCCAATAAAGAATCTACAGTCCAACAAAGAACCTCCGCCCGACTACTTCAGTCGGCCGGAGGCTCGGGGGCTACACCCACTGGGTGCACTGATCGTGCCCCTAGTGCGGGAATCTACAGGCTAACAAAGAACCTCAGCCCGACTGCTCCAGTCGGTCGGAGACTTGGGGGCTTGACTATGAAAAGATGCTTCCACAAGGCGCAATATGAAATGAATTGAGGATAAAACGGTTTTCACCGTGCCTCCCTGTCTCATAAGAGAAGACAGCCTGGGCGGCGCGACGTTTCCGCTTCCAGCGTCTGTTTGATCTAGCGTTTCAGCGGTTGGCCTTCCGGGGTTAAGGGCCGTTCGAATACACCCCAAATAAAAAGCAACGGTAACGTGCCTCCAACGGGCTGCAAGTCGGTCACCAAACAACTCGGGACCGAAACGTTACAGTTTGAAGGGTTTCGGTGGTTGACTTCCAGGGGTCCACAATCACTTGAATACACCCGAGTGAAGGGCAGCAGTAGTGCGCCTCTCCAGTGGGCCACTAGTCGGACTCCGAACGGCTCAGACCGAAGCGCTACAGCTTATGTTCTGGTTCTAACGCGAATTCCGAGGGCATTCCCCCAGAGGGACACTAGCTGGACCCGAGCCACTCGGGTAACCAGGTGCCACTCGGGAGTTCAGTCGGGATTCATGGTATGCCCCCCGCTGGGTCGATAGCCGGTCTCCACCCACTAGAAATGACCTGATACCACCAGGACTAACCCGTTATTAGCTCACCTGCCATGATATTCCTGCCCTACGGGTGAATATTACTCAGCTTATTATTTTTATTCCACAGGAGTTTTAAGAGTCCTTCCCAATCTCCCAGCAAGTGACAAAGAGGCGCGCTCAGGCGGATACGACTCGGGAAATTTGCCAAAGGGAGAAGGCAACCAGCACTTGGTTTTGGAGCAGCGATGTTACCAAGACAAGCAGCAACCAGATCATGAAGGACTCGGGGGCTATTGACGATGACATGGCACCCGGGTATCGTCAAGGAGGACAACCGGCCTTCCTGACATAGGATGGGCCAGACCGACTACTCGGAGTCTGACTTCTACACGAGGGCGCCTCATCGACTTGGAGTACAAGACAAGGATATGTACCTACCTGGTAATCCCGGATTCTAGTTGTACCAATTAGGAAATCAATCTGTAAACCGATCCGGACTCTTGTAACCCTGCCCCCGCCGGCTATATAAGGCAGGGCAGGGATCCCCCGATTGGTAAGCTTTTCGGCAACCAAGCTGAGACTCACATAGAAGCTCTCATACTCTTAGACACATAAACCCTAGCAACCCTAAGATCTATTCTTGAGGTCTTGCGGAAATCGGGATACAAGCAATATCATCCACCAAACACAGGACATAGGGCATTACCTCTTCTTGAGGGTCTGAACCTGCCTAAACTCTGTGTCCCGTTTGCACCCATCTAGATCTACTGCACGTACGCTACCCCGTATTCATTATTGCCAGATCAGAACACCGACACCGTGGGGTGACGGGTGAAGCCCTATGACACCGGTATCGAATCAGGTTAGCAGCCTGTCGATCCATCTGTAGGTAACGGTACCCCGGCTCTCACAACTCCCAATTAGGGTTTCATATTTTATTAGTCCATTTAAAAAGATCACCTCTGATCTTACAATCAAATTAACCCTATCATGCTAGTGATGCGCCAACACAGGACATACCATTAGCATGAACATATCATCAAGTATTTCACCTCAATCACAAACATAGCATGAAACGAATTAGGAAATCTTAGCGAGCTTTTGTATACTTGCCTTGTTGGGTTAGCTCCAGATCACAATAGCACTCAACCTCGGAATATTCCTCGTTGCTCAGTTCTACCAGAAATCGTATCCCCGAATATCGAACAAGGCAACAAAGAGAGTTTAATTCAAAACCAGCAAGTATAGAAATCCAAAAATGCATGATATGTAGTCTGACATATAGAGAATCACTATATGCAACTAACGCAATTGATTTAGTTGACAACGGAGTTCTAGGGTTAAAGTTATGCTTTTCCGAAGATGGGTATATGGATATTAGGGTTTTATTGGATCATGCATCAAATTAAACGACATGAGGGGATATACAAGAGGTGCTAGGTATTCAAAGCATGGAATACTAGTTAAGTCACTAGCGAGTATAATGTTTGCTAATTTTTAAAGTTGAGAGAGAATTCCTAAGAATTCTATTTTGATACTAGGTAATCAAGGGCATTTTGAATATTTCAAAATTTTATAGCAAGTTAACATGGGTAGCAAGGATATAATTAAATTCTACATTTTAAAAGGAAACTAACAAAAAAAAGAATTACTCATTTTGGAATTGACATGCAAAAGTTAGGGATCTTTGAAGTTTTATCAATTTTTCCTAATCTGCTGGGGCTCGGCCAGTGGGGACCCAAGTGCGAACACGGCACTGGCTCGGCTCTGGCAGGGCCTCCCAGCGGTGAGTGAAAGCGAGCATCCAATCGAGCTCTCCAGGGAGAAGGGGAAGAAGATAAATGCGGCATTGCGATGAGGAGCTCACCGTGATTCCGTTTTGGTGCTCGGCAGTGGTGGGGGAGATGGAGTCGAGGATGGCGGCAGCACTGGTGGATAGTGGTGGGGCGGCGCCGGCGATGGGGAGTTCCTGAGCACCGGGAGAGGAGGCGAGGGATCAAAGAAAGAGAGAGAGATCGGGGAATCCGAAACAATGGTCGGTCGGAAAGGAGGCTTACTGGGAATAGAGAATTCTTTCATCGGCGGGAAGGTGACTGGCGCCGGAGAAGAACCACAAAATTGGAGATGCCTGCTGCACCAAAATGCAATTAAGTTTGGCGGTGGATTCACAGAGCTGAGGCGGACAGAACAGCAAGAAAATAGGAGGGATGGCCTCACCGGTGGAAGAACTGGTATTGTGGCCGGAGGGAGCTCGCCGGATGCGGGGAAGAAGACTTTGGTCTGGTGGCTCCCGCGATGATCTTGCACAAGCCAAGACTAAAATGAGCTCGGCGTGCAAAGCGTGTGCACATTTGGGAGAGAAGAGAAGGCCTCGGACGCCGAGATTGGCGGGACGTCGTCGGCGGAACTTTGTCGGACCGAGAAAGCCAACGTGTTGGGCAGCGGTGCTTGCTCGTGGGCGCGTCCGGAAGCTTAGGGAAGAGCAGCAGAGACGCCCAGGTACGTGGGGCGAGAGTAGTAGGTCGTTTGCGAAAAATGGGAGGAGAGGCCGAGGAGGAACGGCTCGGTGTCATGCAGAGAGAAGGAGACCGGCGCCGATAGTGGGGTGGACAGGGGCCGGTTGACGCGTGGAGAGAAGTGGCTGTCCCTGGGCCCGGCTCCTCAGCGAGGTGAGGGAGCGGGAAGCAAGGAGGCGCCTTTGGAATTCAGGGTTTTTCTGATTCAGATTTTGCCGGATGTAAGATAGACCGCAAGAGTACTTCTGGAACTTGTCATTTTCTTAGCACTTCTCTTGTTTCATGGTCTTCTAGAAAACAATTTTCTGTTGCACAATCTACTGCTGAAGCTGAGTATGTTGCAGCCGCTAGTTGTTGTAGTCAAATTCTTTGGATGATTTCTACTTTGCGGGATTTTGGGTTGTCTTTTGATAGTGTTTCACTTTTCTGTGATAACACTAGTGCTATTAACATTGCTAAGGACCCAGTGCAGCATTCTAAGACTAAGCATATAGATGTGCGGTTTCATTTCCTTAGAGACCATGTTGAGAAGGGTGATGTAGTGCTTAAGTTTGTTGATTCTGAAAATCAGCTCGCGGATATCTTTACCAAGGGACTGTTCATCCCCATGGGCTGGTTTGAGGGGGAGTCTTCTCATTGTGTATCATAGTGTAACATAGTGCATTTTGCATCATTTGTGATATATCATGTGCACTTTACATTTTCATGAGCTTTGTCTATTATCCTTGATGAAACAATGATTTCTACGAGTCCGCTATATGCCATATTTTGATTGTCTAGCTCATTTCACCATGTTTTGACATGCGTTCTCAAGAATCTGCGCTGCTAGCTTAATTGGACAACAACTTGAACTTAAATCTTTAATCTACTGATGAGTGGCTTGCTAGGGAATCCTTTGCTTTTGAATCTGCTCATGTCTCTAGTATTGTAACTATGATCTTTGTTTATGACTGGTCAAAGATAGGACTTCATGGTAATCTTGATTAGGACTGCTAGTGGCTTAACATGCCTAAGCTTTTGTGGCTCGGGTCGGAGAATGCTTATTGTCATCAAAAGTCACTAGTTTTTGCTCTACATGCTTGAAATCTATCATATGCTAATGTGAAAAATACTAAAATAGGGATGAATCACTCAAGGTACTTGCTCGTGCAGGAGGTAGTACTTTGGTTGTGGCTAGTCCAAATAATCATGTGGACTCAATGTGAAAAGTCAGGATGAATCACTCAAGATACTTCCTCGTGCATGGGGTTGTATTTTGGTTGTGACTAATCCATTTAATCATGTGATTGCTTAATTCAGCATGTGGTAAAGTATTTTGGTCTTAATCTTGATCGGTTGTCCTTCTAGTCATGGCTTAGCGCTAGGTTGTCATACTTCACTCATGTTTCGATTCATTGCAACTGTGACTATCTAGTCTGGAACTCATCACTAGTGAAATCTTTAATATGCTAAGAACTTGAGATGCTAGCTGCTCTTCTTGACATACATATCTTTTTATGGTTTGATGAGCACCTATCTGGCATATTAGCATTTGATGTGTCTCATTTTGGATAATCTTCAAAGCTCGCTAAAACTGAAGAATCAAAAATTTTATTCTATTCAATGCATACATGCTTATCCTTGATATTCTATCATTGCATAGTCAAGGGGAAGTTGTGGAGTTCCTTGATGACTATAGTGCCAAATGGGAAGAAATAGTGATATCAGCCATACACTTGGCATATTTTTACAAGATAGGCATGTGTGTATATTTTTGAAGAAATTGCCTTGTTGTGGAGTAGATCATAGACATATGGGTTATAGGAGTGAGGGGGAGTTTCAGTGATTATGTTTTGCCTTCACTCACATTTCTTGGATCTTATTCCTTTTGACATTCACTTGGCCCGGTGCTTGATTTCTTTTTCTTTTGGCCAAGTGTGAATTCTTGCAACTTGATTGCTTTTAAATCTTTAAACCAACTCCAATTTGATTGATTAAGAGATGTTGGCAATATATTCATCAGGGGGGAGATTGTGAGTCATGTGAAGACTTGACAATATTTGTGATGAATATTTTGCCACCATATGTGGAGTTCATTCTTTTGGTTGCATGAATTCGAGGTTTGAATTACTTATTGTATGATTGATAAGTTTGAGTTTCTCAATTTGTCTCAATGAAAAATTGAGTGTTTGAAGGATTTTTCTCGGCTGACTTGGGTCAAGTAGAAAACTTGTGCTCGCAACGCTTTGCTTGGTCTATTGTGTGTAGGTGCGAGTTGGGTGCGGCGATCGTTCGGTCATATGGACCGGCATGAGGCTTGGAGGGCTGCGATGTGGTCAAGGAGGTGGCGACGATATCGTGTGGCTTAAAAGCATGTACGCGGAGGACAAGAAAGTGGGTGGAGACGAGACGTGAGGACCAAGTCAATGTGAGGGCGTTTTGGTAAAAACGTGAAATCTACCGAAGCATAACCAAGAAACTGCGGCAGCGGCCGGGAAGCGGTTTAGGGTTAGTTGCTTAGGGTAGAAGGAAAGATGGATGGTGGATGAGTCACTTAGACGCTTTGTGATGCGTGCTAAGTGCTCATGCCATCTAAGTGGGCTTAAGGCCAAAGTGGTGGGAGGTATGCCTCCACCACTATAAAAGGAGGGGTAAGAGGTGCTTATTCCTCAACCCTTTTGTAAGCATTGTAAAAACCCTAGTTAGGAGCTGCTCAAGAGAGCTTTGGCCTACTCATGAGAGGTCTTTGAAACAGCAAGAAAATCCACGAAAATGCAATACAAAAAGATTTCCCCCAATTCTTCGTGTTCTTGAGTTATCTCCTTCATTAGCCTTTTGAATTTTCGTTTTCTTGTTTTTCTCTATGGATTGATCTGTGGTATGGCACGTAAATGATGAGAAGATCATCCCCATACTGATTCCATCCAGCAACACCAAGGATTCAACCTTTTTCTTCTCTATTTCGAGTTTTCTTGGAAAACAAGCAAGAAATGAGATTTTTGTGATTAATCTTTGTAGGGGGTTTGATGCTGCGATTTGGGGCTTAGAATAGGTTGCTGGGACATGTGAGATGATACCATATTGATTTGAGATCAAGATTCCTCACGAGCTTCCTTTCCCCTCAAATTCCTCTTTTTCTCATTTCTAAGGGCTGATTGAAGAAAAATGGTAAAGGTCTTGATTTGATAAGTTTTTATGCAGATCAATATTTGATATAGATTCACAAGACCTTCCTACACCTCTCTGTAAATTTTCATTTGATTTGATTGGGTAGATTCTGAATTAGCCAAAAAGTTGGATCGAAATCTCAGTTCTGGAACCTGGCTAATCTTCTACTGAATTCTTCAAATTCTTCAGTTTCTTCAGAAATCTCGGAGTGTCTGATTCTTCAATCTCGGAGCCTCTGAGATTCACTTCTGTTTTTGCCTGCTGAGTTCTTCAGTTTCTTTAGAAATCTCGGAGTGTCTGATTCTTCAATCTCGGAGCCTCTGAGATTCACTACTATTTTTGCCTGCTGAGTTCTTCAGTTTCTTCAGAAATTTCGGAGTGTCCGATTCTTCAATCTCAGAACTTCCGAGATTCGCTACTATTCTTGTCTGCTGATTTTCTTCAGAAATCTCGGAGTGTCCGGAAAAATTCCCGGAACTTCCAAGATTCTCTTTCTTCAGGTTGAATCGTTTCACTGTTTCTGCCATAACTTATGCATTTGAACTCGGAATTTAGTGATCTTGGACTCGTTTCGAAGCTATCGACGAGCTCCATGTCACCAAGAGATTTTGGGAGTGTTTCCGCTGTATTTTCACTCGGATCAGTTCTTCAATATGACTACGTATGTGAAGAATTTGACATCTGTGAAGAATTTGTGAAAGAAATTTGAACTCGACATTCACCCCCCCCTCTGTCGGGACGCCACTGATCCAACACCCATAACGCTTAGCATTTTCTTAACTAAAATGGAGTAGGGTTAAATAGAGATTGATACTAGCTATTCAAAACATTGTCCCCAAGGTTTGGGGGAATGTAGATAGAATTTCAGAAATATTTGGGGCAAGAAGATTTTCAAAACTAATAATTTACGCTCCTATTCGGTTGGTCTATCAACCAAGTGTTTCAAGTTGAGGGTCAACTCAAATCCCTAATGCTTAGCATGTATATGGGATCCCTCCATAATATCTTTGGACCTAGGAACATATTGGAGAGGTTTTAGTTAGAATTAATTTTAATAGATCATCAAGATTAGCTTTTAGGCCAGTCGCAACAAGGTGGTGATGGTTTTGAAAATTTCAATTCGGCCTGCATGATGACATGAAATGCAAAAACTCCAATTAACTTCAAGTAGAACCCTAAGGTCCCATTTAACTACTTACAATATCTGGGTCATTATAGGTGCATATAATGTACTCTCTCTGTCCAAAAATGTAAGGCATATTTTGATTCGTTAAGACAAGTCTTTGACCAATAATTACTCTATTAATATGTAGTTTATGTGATATAAAATCATAATCATAAGAAAGTACTTTTGAAGAGGAATCTAATGATATCAATTTTATGTCACATAAATCGTATATGGATAGACTAATTGTTAGTCAAAGCCTTGTCTTAACCAATTGAAATACGCCTTACATTCTTAGACGGAGGGAGTAATATAGTATCAGAGATAAGAGATTTTATATTTAAACCTTAGCTAATGCACTATTAATAGAAATAGTTATAGCCTACATCGATTCTACATCTAAAATTTAAAGTAATGTAGATGTGAGATGGAATGTTAAAATAATTGACTATCTTTCTCTATCAGCTCGAACTTCTAGATGAACTGATTAGTGTATATAATTCAATAGTCTTAATCTATCTTAGCCCTGTTTTTCTCACTTTCGCTCTCTTCTTGTAATTTTTTTCCTTGTGTTTTATGACTTCATCATTGCTCCTGTATACTTTTCCAGAAAAGTTCCTCTTATTTATTAATAGTTTAGGGATAAAGCACAAGTAGATTCTACATGAGGAACACGTTATCACCAATTTATCGGTGAACGTGATACACATGCTGCGGCGTCTCACCTCTCAGAGTGGCGCAACAGGAGCATCGCAGCAGTCCATTTATTACAAACTTAATTTACAAACTCAGATAACAAGATGTAATTATACAACCATATTTCTAAAAGTACGGGAAATTTAAAACCGTTCTAGTTGGTTACAGCAAAAGTCTTATCCTACATATCTCATCTCCCATTTCCTATGCTTCTACACTTCGGGGTCTTCACCATGGTAGTCAAAGTAGTAGCCGATGCTTTCGCCCTTCGTCGTTGTTGTCGGTTCTTCGGAGACTTCATCTTCGACCTCGATGTAGACTACATCTTGATCTGTCGTTGGCTCACCATCTAATCAAAGAAATTAAGATAGAGGGATGAGTACAGAAGGCACTCAACAAGTCCAGGAATAGCAAAGAGGTGTTTGATGCACTATCTACTGAGAACAACAATGTTCTCTAAAAGCAATGCAGTTTTGTAAGGTAAGAGAGTCAGGTTTTAATTTAAAAGTCTAATGATCTCATGTCTCACAAGCTGCTAGGATTCCTGATGAATCCATTTCTCGCCGAGTTCGCAGTTCCAACCAGAAACATGGAGTGACAATGTCACGATTCAATACACTCTGCAGAGGTGTGCAACTATACCCACAAACGATCATAAGCATGTACCCAAGGTGATCAGCCCCGAATCACGTACCCATGATCACAGAGCCTTTTCACCGCCCGCTCGGTCATACTCCACGTCGTAGTCCATATAGGACTACCGGTCACAATTCCTAATGTGGTTAACCGACGTACGGCCAATGCCACTTCTACCAACATGATGTGACTAGCCGATTCACAAATAATATCACCTGTGATTAGCCGACCTACGGCCAGTGTCACCTTCCCGGTAGTCGATCCCCCTACCGAGGTCTTGCGTTCCCAGGGGAGTATGAACCTAGGGCAAAGGTACTTTAGCTTAGCCCCGCCCATACAGGGTATGTGGTATGCGCGATCACTATGGCCCTTAAGCATATTCGATCATTGGTTGCATTAACCTTATATGAGACAAACCCGTGTGATGAAACCTACCTTCCAATGTGCCTCCGGCACCCATTTCAAGGTTTCATCACCCACCATGATTCACGCCCAAAAACCAGCGATCAAAATAAAACAACAGTTGCTTCATCTTTAGAAGATAGATTTCTATTTTGTGCATGTTGTAGACAAGAGGGAAATTTTATAAAACATTCTCAACAGACATGAACAAGAAACTGGACTTGCCTGGTAGAGGATTTGAAATGGAGTTCGAAGGGTTTACTTGTGGAACTCCGACTTCTGGCAAAGAAAATGATAAAGTCTGATAAGGACTTACTCGAAAGAATTCCATTATGAATGCAATATCGTGATAATGCATGCATGCAGAATGCATCTTAAAGTGCTCCAGGTAACTTAGGTATTTCTCCCTTGAGTATCTTTTTATAGGATTTATAGTTACTTAAGATGGTCAGGCTTGAGTCATGTTTAAAACATCACTCAATCAACCTTTGTTTTAGGTTTACTTAAAGATTAACATGATCATTCAAAATAGACATTCTTGTTGACTTAAGCAATTAACCTAAGGTCAAAACAAATTTGTAATTTAAATATTTCTCTTAATTTGTTTCTCTCCTTACTAAAGAAAGAAAAGGATATTTTAACATAAAGTTTAACCTAAGGATTTAAATTAAAACTTCCTTTTAACTCATGTATTCAACTTGATCTTTCTTTTTAAAGAAAAGAAAAGAAAAGAAAAGAAATAACAAAATAGTTACAAGATTTTTTACTGAGCTGATCTAAAAAGAAATTGTTGGGTCCCCCCCTTTTTTTCCACGTCAGCACATTTGGCCCATTAGCCCGCTCGGCAACCTAAACCTAACCTGCCCGATTCCCCTCTCTCTTCTCCCGCAGCCCCCAATTCTCCTCTTCCTCACCACCGTGCGCCGTCCTGCAGTGCCGCCTTCGCCTACCTGCGCCTCCTGGGGTTAGGGCCGCCATCTAGGTCTGCCACTGGTTTGGCCCTGCGGCACTCTTCTCCCCCGCGCTCAGTTCTGCCCCTTCGCTGATCCCCTTGGCCTAGCGCCGCTTGGGCGGAGTACCCGCCGCCGTCTACACTCTGAGCCTGAGGCTCGGGCCTCCCTCAGCATGACCTCCCCCGCAACCATGGCTACGCTGGCCCTCCGGGGGTGACCTCACGCCGCTCGGGACGGCGCACGGCTCGGAGTCGCAGCCCCGGCACCGCCAGTGCTCCTCCAGCCCCGCCTCCCGCCAGCGGCGTGTTGTGTGCCCACCGCTGCGGCCTCCCCTAATCCGGTGAGCTCCCTCAAAAATTTCCCCTTTTCTAAACCTACTCTTGCCATGGCTACACTGATTTGGGCTGAATTTCCAATTATGCGATTGATTTGTTTGGGCAAAAGCAATGGGATGATCTAGTTGCTTATTACTAGTTGATGTCACGGTGATTTGGTATGTATGTGTTCTCTGTTTTCATCCTTAATTATTTTGATCTTAGCACATGAATGCTCTGGTTCTAATTCTAAAATATGTAGCCAACATTTGGATGCCTTATGGTTAATTCACATATAAATAACCCCCTCTATTTGTTCATTGAAGTTCTGATGATATGCTTATAGTTATGAACAAGAATGGCTTGTGTTATTTAGTTATGAAATCCTACTACTCCTGATTTTGTGTTGCCCTACTACTGCAATTGATCCCCTCTATCCCAGCATAACTTTATTGTTTTCTCTGATTGCTATGTAAATAGACTCGCCATTCCTTTATTGATCACACATATGGTATACCTGAAGTTCGGGTGCTGGTTTCATAGTGCTCTACACGATTTTTAGAACTACTAATTGTAGGTTAACTGATTCATAAAAATTTCTTATCAAGGGTCAAGGTCTCCTATTGCGTATCTAAATCTGATAAGAATCTGTATTGACTGATCTGTAATTCCTTCTCAATTGGTTCAATTGACCATATTGTTCTGTGTATATACTCACTTTATGACCCAATTTGATTTGTTGCCCCATGCGCTAGGATACTGTTTCTATTTGTAGAGCTAGAATCTGGATTTAACATAACTGTGTATATTTCCTAATCTGAACCACTATTCTTTTCCTGTTTAACTCTACTTGGGGTTAACTATCACTTTCAGGGGGTGTTTGGTTGGGCTTTTCAGCAGCTTTTCACTGGAAAAGCTGCAGCCCAACCAAACAGCCAGCTTTTCAGCAGCTTTTCCCAACGGTAGCTGTGGGCTTTGCAGTGCAAATTTAGCTGTTTGGAAAAGCTGTCTTCTGCCAGCTTTTTGCAATGTGCTGAAGCTTCTGTGCTCATTTTTCAAAATATTGTAGATGGTTTGGATCAAGCAAAAGTCATATGTTCACTTTCCCACAGCCACAGCAGCTTTTCTAAACAGCCAGCCAATAGCAGCTTTGTCAACAGCCACAGCCCAACCAAACAGGCCCTCAATCTCATGTGTAATCTGTTCATTGGATTGATAAGGATAAATACTGCCATATATATATATATGTTCTAGCTAGAGCATCTAGTAGAAATAAAATAAAGGTGTGCATCAGCTGCTAATTTCATAACTTGATAATTATCAATATTATTAACTTTTTTATGAGCTTCTCCATGTCTACTTAAAATAGCTGTGTTGCTGGTTTCCTTTACTCAAATGGCATGTAATCATATCTATTTGTGTTTTGCTCAGTTTACTTACTTATATCCTAAATGCCTGATATCAAGGACTTGCTGATTGGTTTAGCTGGTGTTTGCCATTTATAGATATCATATATACTACTGTATGTGCATATGCTCTTGTATGCTCAACTAAGCATTTTATAGTGGTTTTATTTATAGTATGAGGATAATCTGGAACTTGGTGAAATTCCTATAGTTTAACTGATGGGACAGATGCTACACTTGATTCCCTAGCTAAATATGCTGATGCTTAGCACCTGAATGCTTAATAGCAGAACTGATAAGAGCAGATTTCTATACGGTTGCCTATTTGTTGCCTTGATTATTATGATGATTTCTTGAGAAAGAACTTGAGAAAGGTGCTAAGGAATTTGATAAGAACAAGTTACTACCCTTTGCTGCCTAATAAAACCCTATGATGCAATTCTAATCTGAGGATTTTTGTTGGAGAACTCTATGGTGTCAATGATAAGAACAGATGCTATTAAAATCTTCTACAAAATTCCTATGATGACAAATAGATTCTGAGGGTCCCCTATTAACATGCTAAAATGCATGTGCATATACATAGGGTTGAGTGCTTTTGATGATTGCTACCTTGTTTTCGGTTAAGGCAAGGATAAGCCTCTGGCTTCCTTCTTCTCTTGCTCCTGCTAGCTCCCTTCTCTGAGCTTCCTCTCCTTCCTCCCCTAATGTTCCTTCTCCTCCTCAGCTGAGTCTGGTGATTCTCCTCTTGTCTTGTTGCTCCTGATGTTCTTCTGAACTTGGTGATCCCTTGGTTCGGCTCCTAAAGATGGGGTTATTGTGTTGGTGGTGCCTATGGCTCTAGGGCTGGTCCTTGCTCTACTCGGCAATGGCTACAGCTCTCTTAGCTTGGTTCTTTTCTGAAAGAAATGTGGTTCACTAGCAGTATTTCGGTTGCTGCTACTAATGTGCATACTCTACCCGGTTGCCTTTGTACTACTACTGCTGAGCCTTCCTAGGCTTCTCCGGTGGAACTCGTGATGCCACCTCATGCTGCCTCTTGCCACCTCCTGCTGTTTTACCTTGCCACGTGGTGCTAATTTTTACTAGCATCTCCTGCTACTCTTATGTTGGTCTTTCCGGTTGCCTTACAACTAAGAAATTTTAACTACGGTTAAGATTTGTGAGCTGCTCACGTTTCACTCAATGGGTTGCCTTTTGAGAGTTAGGTATCTTGACTCTAGTCAAGTGTTTTGGGCTGGAGATATTTTACTTGCCACATGCAAGTGTGAATATTTACTGGCTGCTTTAATTTTCTGGATAGATCCTTCGATGGACTGTTGCCTTATGGTCAAGTTTTCTTGACCTTGGTCAAAAGCTATTGGCTGATGGATAAGCTTTGATAATGGCTGCCTTATCTAAACTTTGCTTTGTAAAAATGATTTCTCTTTAGAAACAAAACTCATGGAGGCAATTT
Organism: Stipa capillata; assembly: GCA_019208055.1. Lineage (NCBI taxonomy): Eukaryota > Viridiplantae > Streptophyta > Magnoliopsida > Poales > Poaceae > Stipa > Stipa capillata. Next base: position 142,123 of record JAGXJF010003896.1, read on the forward strand.
AGTTTTAGGGAAAAGTAAAATTATTTTGCTACCACTCACCTCTTTTCTCCTACATACATACATACATACATACATACATACATACATATATATATATATATATATTGTAGATTTGTCCGGAATCGCTCACTCAGCAGCGTGAGTCGAGTTCCTCTTCCGCCTTACGCTACTCTGACTAGACCTAAAATATAGGGTTCTCACACATGCACTTTGTTATCTCGCTGGCCCGAGATAATTGGATCTTATAATAGCGTCATGATTGTCTACGGTCATAGCAGTGAAGGGTAGTTTGTCGATAATCCTTTTTGATATATAATTGTCTTCGCAACAGTGCTGTTCGTCCAAAGTGGAGGAGATTTATTTGTACTAAAGTCATCCGGTTGTCTATCTCTAGCACAAGTGTAGCCATCTCCGTCTAGGTGATTGGTGTGATAAAGTTTCATCATACATAGGAAAGAACAAAAATAAAATAACTTGCTGTCCAAAAACCCCAAAAGAAAATAAAATATATATAAAATTACTCATGAAAGTAAGTGGATCTCTCACAGAATCAATACCGGTGAGAAAACTGCAGAAGAGGGGAGAACGGTGGAACAAGTGGCCAACAGCTTGGGCTTCTAGTGGTTGCCCTCTCCCGTTTGCACGTTCGTGTTGTGTACAACACAAAAAGTGCTCCCTTTATCCATAAATATAGGTCTCTGGGACACATGCTATTAGTTGTTTGAACTTTGATCACTATTATATGTGAAAGTTCGTAGACGGTATGAAAATAACATTATTGGAACTTTTTTACAAAATAATTTCATATATGTAGCTCTAATTATTTTATAGTGTGTTATGATAAAAAAAATTATAGCGAAAGTATTGTGTTACTATAAAAAGTCAAGAAAAACAACCTACATATATAATAATCAGAGGGATTATTACATTATTTATCATGGACACTACATATATTGCCATCGCCATAATGGGTTCGATGTTCACTCGGGCGGAATGGGCCTTTAAACTCTTGGAAGGGCCCTCTTCCTTCATCACCTAAGGTCCCTTCTGTTCGGTCATATTTTGACCACAACCGAAATTTCAGTAATTTTGGTTTTAAATTCGGTGAAAGGTCCAAAATGTTTGTTTTAATTGAATGAAATTGCCCAAATTCACCGAAATCTGACAAAAAAATTGAATTATATTTGAACCTGCCTTGGAATGCTGAAATCGCAGAAATTTCAGCGCAATTTCAGTGAAACGGTGAACCCTGGCAGCACTGCCCTTTTCATCAAGTAGAAAGAGACCAGTCGAAAAAACAGGCCGTTGGTATGTGTTTACACTAGTTCGTGGATCGTTGGGCTCCAATGCTTCTTTACTTTGATTGAGTTTTTGTTAATCAGCAGTGGTTGCATTGCCATTTTGACACGGTGCCAGCCGGAGCGGAACACCACACGCATTCTTTTCCTTGTTAAAAAAAAAGAAAGGAGAAACATAGTACACAGGTACGAAACACTTGGCACATGCAATCGTTCATGGCTCCCACCGATCCAGCTAAAACACAGAAAATACATATAAGCTGCATCCGTCCTTATTTAACAAATTAAACATGCACGTTCAGCGATGTTTCAGCAAAATGCAGAAATAATGCCACGGCAGCGTCCTGTTCATTCCAGCACAGGCGGCATACGGTAGAAATAGGGAACCCGGCAAGGCTCCCCGTCTGCATCCTGAAGGATTCCTTCCTTCTCGTAGGACTCGACACTATCTGCGATGGTCTCCTCCAGTTTCCTCGGTTTCCAACCCAGGTTCTTCAGCTTATCTGGGTTCATCGGCAGCTTATAATCCACATCAACCAGTCTGCCAGAAAAAAAGGTGGTTACGATCCTGTGGAGATACTCCCTGCGGTTCAAAAAAGCTAATGTTTACGATAAGCGATATGGCACAGTCTCCAATACAAATCCTTGACTACTAATTTCTGTTACAATATATCTATAAAACTCAATAAATAAAAATTAATGATGTAAAATTATTTTTCAAGATAATCTAAACATATAATTTACAAGCATCCAATAAGTAGTGAATGTTACAACTTTAACTAGACCTATGTCCAAAAAGTCATGATTTTGAGTAACAAGCAAAACCACGAAGCTGATATGATAGCACTTACTTGTCCGCATAGTTGTAGTTAGGGTACATGCTCTTCATCAGATCCAACTGTAAATCAATCTGGTGATTAGGTTTTGGCTTGTGCAACCAATACGGTGCACACCTTCTCATATATATACTCAGTGGTGGTTTACAGAATACAATCATCAACACGATACCGATCCTACAATCACGGATACGGTTCCGGTTGATTGCCATATACAGGTATACTGGATCCTATCTATACGCTACAGGAGATCATATCAGATCATATCTTAACACACCCCCGCAATCACAACGCTCGAAGATTAAGGTTGTGTTTGAACAACTCCTGTAGTCGTACTGGCAAGGGCTTCGTGAAGCCGTCTGCTACTTGGTCTTGAGATGGAATAAATCGAATATCGAGAACCTTGCGCGCCACACGATCTCGAACAAATGGAAGTCCACTTCAATATGCTTGGTTCTTGCATGAAATACGGGATTCGCTGACAAGTAGGTTGCACCAAGATTGTCACACCATAAGCATGCTGTCCGAGGCTGAAACACGCCAAGTTCTCCAAGGAGCGACTGTATCCAAACAATTTCTGCGGTAGCATTGGCCAAAGCTTTGTACTCAGCCTCTGTACTCGATCGGGACACAGTCGCTTGTTTGCGCGCACTCCAAGAGATCAAGTTGGATCCAAAGAAAATAGCAAAACCACCTGTAGATTTCCGATCATCCGGACATCTTGCCCAGTCGACATCTGAGAAGGCACTCACCAAGGTGGAGGAAGATCGCCGTATCACCATACCAGTCGATGCAGTGTGATTAAGATAACGAAGTATCCTCTTCACCGCCGTCCAATGCACACTGGTAGGGGAATGGAGAAACTGACACACCTTGTTTACAGAGTAAGCAATGTCGGGTCGCGTGAGAACCAAGTACTGAAGGGCACCCACTGTGCTGCGATACTTAGTTGCTTCATCAGGACTCAAAGGATCACCAAGAGAAATGGACAACTTGTCTGTTAATGACATCGGCGTAACTGCTCCCTTGCAATTCAACATACCAACACGACGAAGGAGATCATCAACGTACTTGGTTTGGGAGAGAAAAATGCCATCCTGAACACGCTGCACCGCAATGCCAAGGAAAAATGCAAATCACCAAGATCCTTGAGAGCGAACGAAACTTGCAAGTCACGAAGCAAACTCTGAATGGCAGCCAGGGACGAGCCAGTGACAATAATATCATCGACGTAGATCAGAACATAGAGAACTGTACCATCAGAGTCGAAGATAAACAGCGAAGTGTCGGCTCGTGAAGGGGTGAACCCGAGAGCTTGGAGCTTGGAGCTCAGGCGAGCAAACCAAGCACGCGGCGCCTGTTTAAGCCCGTACAAGGCCTTGTGAAGCTTGCAGATGAAGTGCGGATGCTGCTCATCCTTGTAGCCAAGCGGTTGACGCAGATAGACTTCCTCTTCCAGAACGCCATGCAAAAACGCATTCTGAACATCCAGTTGGCGGAGGCTCCAGCCGCGAGAGATGGCAATAGACAGGACAAGCCGGATGGTGGCCGGCTTGACCACAGGACTGAACGTCTCCTCGTAGTCGATGCCGTAGCGCTGCTGGAAGCCCTTGGCGACGAGGCGGGCTTTGTAGCGATCGATGGAGCCGTCCGCCTTGCGCTTGACTTTGTATACCCACTTACAATCGATGATGTTGTGGCCGCGCATCGGGGGAACGAGCGACCAGGTGCCGTTCTTATGAAGAGCACCGATCTCCTGATCCATGGCCAGCTTCCAGTGCGGGGAGCTGAGAGCCTCATCAAGAGATGCCGGCTCGGAGTCAACGCCACATGCGAGACCGTAAGGCACGGTACCATCGGTGCGGATGAGCGGGAAGCGCTTGCCAGCACGGAGACGAGTCACGGGGCCGGGAGAGGGAGACGGAGACACCGCCGGGGCCGTCGGGCTGCCAGCAGGCGGGCCGGGTGGTGGAGTGACCACGGGCGGGTCGGCGTCGCCGTCCAGGGCAGGATCAACGACCGGGTCGTCGACTACTGCGAGGGCAGCATCCTCCGCAGGTTGAGCTGCAACCGGGGCCGGGAAAGGCGGAGGTGAGGCTGGTTCAGGCTCGGCACCAATGTCATTAGTGGTGTTATGCACTGGTCCAGGAACAATGCCATGCAATACGCCCGTAGCTGTATCCGAAGGCTCCCGTAGCTGCACAGAAGGGTTAGCAGGCACAAAGACAGCATCATAATTATGATTATTAGTCACAAGGCCAAGATCAACACCCGGGAGGAGAAGTTCCTCAGAAATGATACGAGGGCCAGCATTAGATGCAGAAGTGGCAAACGGAAAAATGCCCTCATCAAAGACAACGTCCCGGGAAATGTACATACGCCCTGATGTGGGATCAAGGCATTTGTAGCCCTTGTGAATCATGCTGTAACCCAAGAAGACACACCGACGGGAGCGGAATTGCAGCTTGCGAGCATTGTAAGGCCGAAGATGGGGCCAACAGGAACACCCAAAGCCTTAAGGAAGGAGTAATTAGGTGGTTGATCAAGCAAGCGTGTGAGAGGTGTGGAATTATGAATAACAGGGCTCGGTAAGCGATTGATCAAGTAGCTAGCAGTGCTGAAGGCTTCGTCCCAATATTTCAGAGGGACGCCGGAGTGAGCAAGAAGAGCAAGGCCCATCTCAACGATGTGACGGTGCTTTCGCTCAACAGCACCGTTCTGTTGGTGGGCATGTGGACAGGAGATACGGTGGTTAATGCCAATGCGCTAAAAGAGAGAATGAAGCTTGCGATATTCACCTCCCCAGTCGGTTTGAACACAAATAATCTTTTTCCCAAGTTTTCGTTCAACTAAAGATTGGAATTGAGTAAAGATAGGGAACACATCAGCTTTGCTCTTAAGGGGATAAAACCACACAAATTTACTGAAATCATCAATGAAGCTTACATAATATTTGTAACCACCAGCCAAAATGATAGCTGGTCCCAGACATCCGAATAAACAAGTTCAAGAGGGGATGAACGAATATCATGAGTATGAGAATAAGGCAGCTGATGGCTCTTGGCTTGCTGACACGCATCACAAACCGACACTTTATTAGACTCCTTGGAAAAAACTAGATTATTTGAGTGAAGAATTCGACGCACAACGGGAAACACCGGGTGGCCGAGGCGATGATGCCATAGTTCTGGATTGGGCGTAGAGATGGAATAGGCATGCTTATTGGAGACTGATGATGACTGCAGGGTGAGAGGGTAGAGACCGCCCTTACATTCCCCGCGAAGAAGGACTCTCCTCGTTGCATGATCCTTAACAAAAAAATGGTCAGGATGATATTCTAGGATCACATCATTATCAGAGGTTAAGCGATGCACAGATACTAGATTTTTAGTGGCAGATGGTACATGAAGAACATGATTCAAGGAGAGATTTTTAACCTGGGTATTGATTGAAGAGTGGCCAATGTGCTTAATAATCATACCTGATCCATTCACCGTCTAGACCTGATCGCGCCCATGGTACTTGTCGCGGATCGTCAGGCGATCGAGCTCGCTCGTGATATGGTCGGTGGCGCCGGTGTCGGTGTACCAATGGGCCTCGTTGGTGTAGGCATTGGCGTTGGTGTAGGCAGCAACACGCTCGTCGTCGGCGGCCTGGAAGGAGTGATTGAAGCGGTTCCGGCACTGCAGGGCAGTGTGGCCAACGATCTTGCAGATCTGACACTTGGGGCCCTTGTTGTTACGTGTGTTTTGCTTCTTGCCGCCTCCTCCCTGATACTTCTGTTGCGGTGGACGATCTTGGTGGTCACGAGAGCCCCCTCCCTGTCCACCGTTGCTGCTCCCATAGCGACCTCCACCGTAGCTGTGCGATCCACCACCGCGTTGGTAGCCGCCACAGTAGTCACGTGATGCAGCGTTGGCAGACGCTCCAAACTGACGCATCCGCGCCTACTGCTCAAGCTGCTGCTCGGTGGTGAGGAGATTGGAGTAAAACTCAGACAGCGTCATCTGACCTGCCTTAATGGTGGCAGCGGCATTGAGGGGATTGAATTCCTCATCGAGTCCAGCCATGATGTACCCGATCAGATCGTCGTCGTCGAGTGGGCGGCCAGCCGCCGCCATCTGGTCGGCGAGGGCCTTCATGCGACTGAAGTACTCGGCCGCGAAGAGCTCATTTTTGCGCGTGTGCGCAAGCTGAACCCGAAGCAGATTGACGCGCGCCTTCGACTGCGCAGCAAACATGCGCGCAAGGGCAGACCAGACGGCCGCCGAGGTCTCCAGACCGATGACCTGCGTCAGAACGTCAGGCTCAAGAGAGACAAGGAGATGGCCAAGCACCTGTTGGTCGATGACGAGCCACTCGGTATACTCGGGGTTGGTGACCGTTTTCACGAAGGTCTTGCCGTCGACTGTCTCAGTGACCTACGTGGTTACGGCCGGCGCAGGCTTCGTTCCATCGACATAGCCGAGGAGTTGACGCCCACGAAGAATGGGCACCTGCTGCGCCTGCCAAAGGAGATAGTTCTCCCGGGACAGCCTCACGGTGGAGACGTTGTTGCCGAAGCTGTTTGCTGCCGCCGCCGCACTTGAGGAAAAGCTCATCGTGGATGTTTGTGGAAGAGGAAGGCTCTGATACCATGTAAATCAATCTGGTGATTAGGTTTTGGCTTGTGCAACCAATACGGTGCACACCTTCTCATATATATACTCAGTGGTGGTTTACAGAATACAATCATCAACACGATACCGATCCTACAATCACGGATACGGTTCCGGTTGATTGCCATATACAGGTATACTGGATCCTATCTATACGCTACAGGAGATCATATCAGATCATATCTTAACACCAACAAATCCTGTATGTCGATTTGGTGTGACGAGCATATGTATCTCTCAGATGATTCTGCCTCGTCGTACAGTAGGTGCAACGCATCAGCGACATCGCGAACACCTACTATGGGCCAGAACTTGTTGTTTATTGTGTCAGGGCCTCCTGTAATCGAAGTAATGGAATTGCAGAAGGGCAAATAGCAAGCAAGAAAAATGTCCATCTCCTAAACTTTGTTGGACTGCTCTAGTACTGATGTACTGTGCATTATCCAAAATGGTTATATTCTTGTGATAAATGAGAAGAAATACTATAGAAAATAGAATGCATTGATCAGGAGTGAACCTTTTATGATATAGCGGAGGAATTTGGTGGTAATATTGAGCACAACAGCCTGCAACAGAGGGCCAAACACCGCACCAGGGCAGAATGTCACGACGTGCAATCCGTTTTTCACTGCGTACTCCAGGGCTATCTCTTCAGCCTCGATCTTGGCAAGAGCATACCAGATCTGCCAACACAATGGAGCAGGTTAGTCCTTCCTCTTAGCAATTAACCATCTCTAAGATTAACTCACTAATGCTGAAGATGTTACACTACATCAGGATTTATGAAACAGCAAAAGGACTGGATTTTCAACGTAAAGAAACTAATTAAGATGAGTTTGTCTTGAGGCCACTTCGGGTTCAAAGTAATAGTCGCGCCCGACGAGACCACAATGAGTTTCTGAATGTTCGTAGCTGAGCAAGCCTTGAGTACATTCATGGTGCCCTTGACAGCAGGATCCATCATCTCTTTCTGCACAATTTAATCACTTCTGACATCAGTGACTTGTAATCTAACTTTGTCCATCCTAAGAAAATGTTTGTTACTCTTTGGCGCTAGTACTAAAAAAAAGATCCTACATTTGCAAGATTCAAGTTCAAGATCAGCCAATCAGCCTCAAGCGAATATGTACTTGCCTCTGGATCAACCATCTTGTCTATGGGCACCGGAGTGGCGAGATGGAAGACGCCCTCGCAACCGGCAAACGCGGCTGCCACCGTGTCGTGGTCAAGCATGTCTGCCTTGAAGAGATGCAGGTTCTCCGGGGCCTTGTCCAGCTGCTTCAGACATGCATTCTTTGGATCACCTGTCAGGGAAATTAACAAGACACGGAGGGAACTCAGCTGGTGGCACTGCAAACCTATATATTGCTTTTCTTACCCGCAACCTGACTTGGTGCTCGTTTGCAAACTCTTTTATTTGAGAATTCTCCTACGGTGCAAAGGTGGGGGCACAAGGTTTCCAACTTCACCCATCCGGGGTTCGATTGAGCCTCGTTTCTGCCATAATTTCAAAATGTGGAGGGCCAAATAAGTCCTATCCCTCTCAACAAAAATAAAACCTTCTAATTTCTACTTAATGGAAACACAAGGTTCTATGAAGTTCTAACAAAAAAGAAAAGATGCAAAAGGAACTTAGCCTAGATCAATTGGTGGGACGCACACATCTACTGACCAGTCCGTTTCAACTCAAATATAGTGGCTATAAGCCTATTCTTTTTAACTGAATGAGTAAATTGCACATTTCACTGCCTAATTAGACCTCGGTTGCGCGAAACGCATAGCACCAGATAATTAACTATTCATCGTCATTTACACCAATTTTTGAATTTCAGCCTGGTTTATATCATGGGTAACAGAAACCGCAACCCTTCCCCTCGGCCAGCTCGGAGGCCACATCATGCACTTGCTAGGCGTCTGGAGGGGGCCCTGCCATGTTGGGTCTCAAAACTTGTGCAAACTGCACCCCACGTCAAATTATCGGTCGTCACGTGCACAAATATCCAAACACAAATCAGCCAGTGGAAAGTACCATGATCATCATAGGAATCATCCTTTCGAAAGGAAAAATACAACGAACAAGATGCGAAAGGCAGCACGAGATCGGCTGTGCGACTGCATACGCGGGTCGCGGACGGTGGCGTGCACGGCGTAGCCTCTCGCGAGGAGCAGCTTGACGAGCCACGAGGCGATGTACCCGCCGGCTCCGGTGGCGCAGACGCGCGGCTGCAACGACGCCATCACCCTCAGGTTGTGATCCTTTTGGCGTTCCTACGGTGTTGTGTCATCCATCCATCCATCCCCTCCTATGTATACAAGAGTAGAAGACTACAGAAAAACAACGAACCCCTACACGCAACAACGTGACGTAACGTGGCCAGGTAGCGTGCTGCAATACGAGAATCAATCGCATCAGCAGACGTGGACTTTGGGGATGTCAACATTGTGCGCTCGTGTTATTTTACTTGGCACAACTCATGACGACCTGGTAGAAGCAAGCAACTACCAGGTCGTCTCAAGGACTCAGCTCTACTGCCCGGCCGCCGGAACCTCCCCTCGTTTCAATCCAGACTCGTTTCTAAAACATATCGCCAAACAACGCGGCGGCGCCCGCCTTCTTTCACGGTCATGGCAGCTGCGACACGACGCAAAGAACTCATTCCTCTGCAGAGACAGACGAATCGTGTTTCATCAGAGAAACAAACCAACCATGTGAGACGCAACGTGACCGACCGTCTGCCAAAAAACTAACGCCATTTCTCAGGTCGCCCTGTGTTTTCGCGGTGATGGCACCATCCTTTCTCCTCTGTATACAAGACTACAGAAAGGAGAACAAATCCCTACACGTAACAAGTGACGCAACGTAGCCAAGTAGTGTGCTATACGCAAATTGATCCGTTTGCTCGCAGTTCGATGTTAGCCTATATCCTCGAAAGAGAGGGGAAACATATACTACGGACGGATTACAACACCCAACATCATCCAGGGAAACAGTTCCTCACTAACGAACTGATTAACGGTACATGAACCCAATGGAGTATGTACATCCAAATAGTAGTAAATAAACAAAAAAGCTGCAACGAACGAGGAAATCCCTACAAAATTGCTGGCTGTGCAAAAAAGCCGTACGAGGCATCCACATAGCCAAGGCAAGAAGCCCAACAACAGCATCTACTGATCAGATTCCAGCAATCTCCTCAGGTTGCAAAGGGCCTCGGCAGACAAGCTCTTGCAAGATCTTATCCTCCTGGATGCTGCCTGCTCTGAAGGCAGCAAGCACCCGCTGAGCTCAGACACGAAGCAAATGACAATCACCGTGAGGTTGTCAAAGGTCTGGAGCCTCTTCGCCTCCATGCCGAGTTCCCTCGCGCACCTCTCAGGGTCATCGTGCCGTCGGAGCCCCTTGCGGACTATGCTCACCGCATGCTGGCTGGTCATGACGTCCCATATCCCGTCACAGCCTATAATGAGGAACTCATCATCCTCGGTGAGGATGGTCTGCCTGAGTTCTGGCTCAGCAATGAGAGGTGACTGCGAGCCTTGAGGCATTTTCATGTCCCAATCCCCAAGAGCCCGAGTCACAGAGAGTACTCCATTGAGATAACCGTCTTCAATGTATCCCCCACGCTCAGTGACCCTTTGACGCTCTGCATCATATGTTGGCCTGTGATCACAAGACATATCCACAGCTGTGCCTTTCCTACATAGAACTGCACGGCAGTCCCCAGCATTCGCAACCAACAGTTGCCTGCAAGATAGGCAGAAAACAAAAATGAGTATGCGTACAATCATGATGTATCACAGGCTTTAGTCTGTAGAGGCTTCGGTTCCATGTTCATCTTACCTTCCAAAGATCAAAGCTGTAAGAGCTGTGGTTCCTGAAGATCGGCTGATGACCGAATCATCAGCAAGAGCAAGGTCTGCATTCAAGAATGCTTTGCGGATTGAGTTCTCAACAGATATAGAAAACGCAGCATCTTCTTGTGATGCTTGTGGGAATTCAGAATCCTCAAAGAACAACCTCATAGCATGCCTTTTCATGTAGGCTGCTGCGTCTGAGCCCCCATGGCCATCAAAAACCTAAAAACAAACAGCACAATTAGTTCAGATGGTGCAGATGATTCATGGTACGGTAAACATTAATAGAAGCTCGTACAAACCCCATAGAAGGCATTGGGCGCTGGGCACATCAACAGCGAGCCAAGATGACCAGAAAGATCATCAATTCGGATATGTTCATCTTCCATGTACCGCCTAGGTCCAATATCAGTGAAGCTACCAGATCGAATGTTGGGGACAAACTGTAGTGACTCCACAGTTGTCTTAAACTCCTGCATTGAGCAGAAGACAGTTACTTATGCTGCATCTCATTTAAGGTGAACAAAGACACCCTGCAACAAATCTATAGCATGGGGAAAAGGTTTCCACTTCTCCGATAAAATTATGAGATTTGAGTTGCCAACCATCACATGGTCAATCATTCAAAAGTTTGCGTTCAATGTCTAAATTTCAAATCAGCTCAATTGGTTACAGAGGTAATTGAACAAACATTTCAATACTGAATAGATAAAAACATCTACTTAAGGTATACAAACTTCGAGCTTCAAAGTAAAAGTTAGCAGTACTCGGAACACGGCGAAACCATACTATCTTGTGCAGGAAACCAATCAATATGCACCAGTGAATCATACTAAATCTATATCTCGTACGCACTCAATTAATACGCGCTAGACAGATCAATCCAATGGTTCCACCATCCATTTGTAACTCGCAATTTGCCACCATCAACAGTGAACACGCTGAGATTAGAAAGCGCCGACAAAAAAAGCTGAACCTTTAAATTCTTAAGCAAGTAATTTCTTCATTTCCCCACAAGAGCACCCGAGATTAGAACGAATTCTAAAGGGAAGATAATTTAATTACCTGTTAGCGCCGCAGATAAGAGAATCGATCCTGATAACCTAAAGAATTCTACAACGCCACGAAAAACACACGAGCAATCCTGACCGAGAAGCACCCAGCTTTACCATATCCAACTCGCCAGACCAACAACTCCAGGTTACAAGAACTCCTACCAAAACATCAAAACGAACAAAAAGAAAAAGCCGATACCCTTGTTAGCTCGAATCGAGAACTCACCAGATCGGGCACCTCGAGGTCAACCTCTGAATCCGCCTTCGGCGACGCTGCCACCGGCGGCGACACCCCGACGACCACCTCCTCGATCCCCTTCACGGGGCACCGATGGAACGACGCCTCCAACATCGGAACGACCTGATGCATAACCTCCGGAACGGCCACCATCTCCTCCTCAAATGCGCTCACCAATCAGTACGAAAAACTCCCGAAATCTCTCGCCTTTTCCGCACCAAGACGCCCAGAACTCTCCCACGATCCGACCTCTTCCTCCTCGCACCACAAAAAAGTTTCCCCAACCAAGCCGCTCGATCTGGACACCGGCCGACCGGTCTCAACGAAGATGGATGACCCTCAAATCCTGCGAAAGGTCTGGGCGACGCGATTTGAACTTTTCCTCCTGGGAGGCTGGGAAAACACGGGTACGCACACACTTTCCTGATCCGAAGCGAGGGAGAGATTAGAAGACGAAACGGCGGAGATTGGTAGGGCGTTTCTATTTATGCGGCGCGTGGACGGCAGCAGGTGGGGGAGACGGGCAGGTGGACGTCGCGAGCCGGTGGATAGGGTGCTGTGCGCGGGCTGGTGTACCGGCACGCGTGCGTCGCGCACCAGACCGACCTCTTCTCCGCGTGGGAGACTGGCAGCAAGAAAAAGCAGTTTTAGCCTCTGTCCACTGGCAATATTAGATGTAACCTTTTAAATATTTTAATTAATGTTAAAATTACCACGATAGATAGATAGACGATATATAAAACAAGTCGCACACTAGAGTCGTGACCACAGGTAACGCATCACCGTGATAATGACCTATCGCGCCCCCCAACCGCGATAGTTAGCGTCCATGTCTACAAAAGCAAATTCAAATATTGCTTGACACATTTGACATTACGTCGCACTATTCAACACTACTTAACACCATATTAAACACTACTTGACACTATTCAACATTATTTAATATTATTTGACACTGTTTAACATTATTTAATACTATTTGACATTATTCACCACTATTTAAATAGTTCCAAACAGTGTTTTAGTTTTGCTTTTGTATTTTTAAAGCATCACGCTGGCTATCGCGGCCTGGGGGCGACCGCAATAGGTCGTTTTCGTGACCCTCGGGCATGTTATGTTGCTTGTCACGGCGGCATTGTGCTGACAATTTTAACGTTGAAAGTTTTAGGGGGCTAGATCTGCTATTGCCACTCAGCAAGGGGCTAAAACTGTTTTTTCTCTGAGACTGGAGCGCGTCCATCTTGTGAATTTTTTGTAAAGGGGAATTAGTATGCCCGAGCATAAAAGACTAATGCCTATTTCTTTCCAAGACTTAGCATAGTGATTGTTTGAACTGCAATTATTAGTGCCTTGCGTAAAAAGGGAGACCCATTATAGTGGTTATACGAGAGACGATGGTTTACGGATAATCAATCCTCGATAGATCATGTTGTTGAGATTGTATCGAATATGTGTGCGAGTAGGTTACGTATTAAAATTAGAGTCTAACTAGCAGATATGGTTAATCGTATTTGAGTCAAATATCCTTGTAACCCGGGCTCCTATAGAAGGGGGGCCACTGCTAATTGTAACCTTGACAGATTTCGGACTCAGTCGGCCTATCGTACAGGGGGCGGTCAAACCGGCCCAGCTGGCTCCCCGAGGCAGGCAAGTTGGCGGGGTTGTCTAGTAAAGGATGGGGAGGTGCGCCCGATAACGGCCCCCGAGATGTAGGCTTCTGCTGAACCTCGTTAACAAATATCGGTATTGTTTCTCTTGTTTGATTGCTTTTGATCTAACGCTGTGGGATGGACGTTGTCTGTTGATGAGATCAGTCCTCCGATAGGGCTGGTTTTGCAACAGGTAGTATCAAAGTGCAAGGTTGGATTGGATCTTGGAGTGGTGCAGAGGAATTCGACGGAGACCAAGGAAGCTTGTCGACGTGCCCTACACATGCATCCATGAGGCATCAAGCATGGTAGCGAACGTGGCACGAGGTAGATGCCGCGATCTAAATCCACAACTACGGCGAGGACGGCGGTTCAATGGAGCATTGGTGTTGGCAACAACAAGGTCGTGGGCATGACGACACGAGACGATTGGCGGTAAGACCTCTCGAGGGACAGTCGAACCGGCCGTTGGAAGATGGTCGTAGGCAGCGACCGACGGTGTGTGGCGACGGCATGGGTGGTCAGACTTCCTAGGAGGAGAGGTCAGATCGGCCACCAGTCGGATCTGATCCGAACTCAGACAGGAGTCTGAGCCGGTCAAGGCGTCATAGGCAACGTGGCGTGGGTGGTCAGACCAGGCTGATGGGCCGGTTAGACCAGCCTGAGGAGGCGGGCTCAACTCAGACTGGGGCAAAGTCCGAGTCAGCCAGGTTGATCGGTGGCAGCACCGGCTGGTCTGACCGGCGACTTTGGCAGAGACGGCTTTCAGCGGAGCACGAGCCGGGGTGGCTCGTCAGGCCGAGGAGGGCTAGGGCCTCTGGTGCACAGCAACGTTCAGGGACGGGCCCAGGACAGGGAGGTGTCAGAAGGGGCACAACAACTTCAATTTGACGAGAGCGTGGACTAATCCAAGATGACGTGTACACGGGAGAGAGTAGGACTGATCGGAGGACGTGGGTGGCTAGGGATAGCCACAAGGAATCTTATTGAAGGTGGAGGTGAAGTCCGAGTCAGAATTTAGTTTGAATTGGAATCCAACTTTGGTTTGAGTTCGAGTCAGAGAAGCTGGAGGCTCTAGGATCTCTTTAAATAGAGGGGCAAGGGTGATATGGAGTAAGAGCTCAGAGATTTGTAGCCCCTTGTCAGGAAACATCGAGAGCAAGGTCCTCGACAAGCAGCACACACAGTTTTCGAAGGTGATAACTCTCGGGTGGTCAGACAGGCCTCCATGGGTGGTCAAACCGGCAGTTTGCCACGGCAGATTTAGGCGAGGAGGATCCAGCGAGCATGGCCACCTTTTTTGAGGAGAGCGGTCAGACCGGGTCGAACCGGTTAGATCGGCCAAAGCAGCCGATCAAACAGGTTGAGCGATCATACTAGCCGGAGGAACCGATCAGATTAGTCTGGGCACCACAGATGGCATCGAGCGCCAGATTTGAGGTGACGAAGTTTGATGGTATGGGGAACTTTGTGCTTTGGCAGACCAGAGTTAAAGATCTATTAGCACAACAAGGGTGCTTGAAGGTGATCAAGAAAGAAGCTGAGAAGCCTGACAGGATGCACAAAGATGACTGGGAGGATCTGAAGACCAAGGTTTCTGGAACCGTACGACTGTGTTTATCAGGTCAAGTCATACATCTGATGAAATGTGGGAGAAACTGAAAGCTCAATTTATGTTCAAGACACTAATCAACAAGCTGTGCTTGAAGCAAAAGTTGTATGGGTTGAAAATGCAGGAAGAGTCAGAGCTTTTGGAGCACATTAATGTCTTCAATTAGGTAATCACGAACCTAGCTCACCTAGAGGTGAAAGTTGATGACGAAGATAAGGCTATTGTTCTTCTGGGTTCTTTGTCACCTTTCGATGAGCATATGGTTACTACTCTGACATACGGCAATGATACTATCACTGTGGCAGAGATTACTGCAGCTCTTTTGACGGTTGATCAGTGCAAGAAGAACAACATTGCAGTGGCGGTTCCTTATGGTGAAGGGTTGTTGGTTAGGTATGATCATAATGGGAAGAAGCAAGACAGGGATGAGATTGGAGGTTTCAAAGCTAAGTCAAAGAGCAAGAAGGGACGTAGTGTTATACTTGCAAGGAGTGGGGACATATAAAGAGGAACTGTTTAATGAAAAGAAACACTGATGGAGACGCCAATGTGGATTGGTGACATCAAGATCAAGACTAATGATGGCGTGGAGCATCTACCTAGGAGTGTGAGACATGTACCAAGGTTTAAAGGATCTAATTTTGATGGGGTCTCTTTATGATGATGGTTATGTCTACAAGGTTGACAGGGACAAGCTAACCATGAGGAATGACTGTGATGAAGGGGAGGAGAACTGTGAATAATCTTTATGAGCTGAGAGGGTATTTTTTTTTAGGCGGAGTCACACAAACTAGGGGTGGTGATCCTAACAGTGGTAGACGACAAGTCTGAGGCTAAGTCAGACTTGTTGGGTGGCTCCAAATGAGCTACAAGGAGAAGACTCAATTACAAGGTGCACGGAGGCGGGATAGTTTAGAGGCTCCCGCCGGATACCCTAGTTTTCCATCTTCATCACCACCACAAAATTCCACCAAAGATCCTCCTTTCTAGCAAGTCCCCATAGCTAGTTCATCCTTGTAATCCATCTATGATCATCAAGGCCTTCGAGATTGGTTTGCACTTTGCTATTCATCGATATATGGATTCAATCATTTATTCTTTTTGTTGATTTGCATGATCTGTGAGTAGTCTATCGTGACTATGGGTATATAGTAGTAGCTATACAACAATTTCTTTATTTATTTGTGATGGTCATCCATCTTCGGGGCCATCAATTACTTGTCATGATTGTCATCCATATTTGACGCAACACCCCAACGGGGATCATACTTGGGATTGGTTATGAACATTTATCTAACACCCCAACGGGGATCATACTTGTTGTTGTTTGTCTTGTTGTCTCTCTTTGCACGATGACATTGGTGGACAGGAGATGTTGCATCGGGAGGAGATTAGCTAAAACACATCGTCACGATCTCTCTTCTGGTACACCGATGGGTGTCTACTCTACCAGTGGCCACTAGTGGGCAACAAGACGAAATTGTGTCATGTGGGTAAAGTGTACAAACTCTGCAGAGTGTAAAACTAATTGATTAGCCGTATCCATGGTCATGGATGACACATGACTCATTTCTGATGAAAAGGACATGTCTTTCTCCCCCTTGCTATTTCCCTCTACCCCAGTTCTGAAAATGTGAAAAGGTAATTGGAACCTATTGGCGAGTTTAGGCCGGATGCCTTACTCGTATGTGTTGGTCGTGGACCCTCACATTTATGAGAAACACCCCTGAGATAAAAACCTGATTTTTACATCAAAATTGCTTTTGAAATTATTGTAGTATTTACAATCATAAATTTCTTTACGCAAAAGAGCCATAAAACCCTTCCTTTACTTAAGTCTGCATGTAGTCGTAGGTTTGCTTATGAGGGGGCACGCTGGGTACGTAAAGTACTCATCGAGCATGCTGTTTGTTGGACGTGTTTAGATAACTATGAAGACCATGGGAATTTCTACGACAAGGTTGAGGACTAGGTCACATGGCCTCCGTCGACTGCTTGTGGTTGAGATGGAGACATCTGCACTTTTTTCCACTGTGTTTCTGAATGGTAAGGGACATAAGTCCTAGCTACTTTATTTAGTCATACCGCTGCTATAACTCAACTATTTTTCTTTCTAAAATGTTTTGTGATGTGTGTAGTGGTATCAATTCGCATGTGTTCATCAGCTTGATCCTGGACTAATGAGGAGATACATGGGAGAGGGAGTCTGGAAGTTAAGTCTGGACTCTCACAACTAGAGAAACCTCCCTCAATTGACAGCTCCTAGAGGCCTTCCTCCTCCAAAGCCACCAAGGATGCTCCCAATGTCCTTGATTTACTTTTGGCAAGTTTTTTTGTTGTTGTTGTTTGTGCTATTAGTATCTAGGTGCTCATATAATTCTTGCATAGATAACTTTTTAGTCTGTTTAATTACATAAATTAGTTAAAATAGATTAAAATTTACGAGTCATATATTCACTTCTCTTCTCTAAGTTGACATATTGATCCTCTAATTTTGATGGCAGGTTGTTTCGATGACAAATTAATGCCTTACAGCATGAGCTTTTTCAACTTGTTAGCCATATGCAGTTGACTGTAGATTCTGACACCTTATGATGGAAATTTAACAACGAAGGGATTTACTTTGTTAGCTCCTCGTACCCGTTGTTGAAATTTAGGGGGGTTGCACCCACTTATTCACATGGTATCTGGAAGATTAGTGTTCCCTTCGGGTACAAATTTTTCACTAGCTTCTCATTAATACAAACTACTAACAAGAAATAATTTGGGAAAAAGACAAGCAGTCGCAGTGAGCAGGAAATAGTGCATCACCTTTTCTTTGAATATGTGACTCAGCACTACTAGACTTTTATCTCTGAATTTTTTTATATCTTAACATTGGCCATGATGTCTCCTCTATCACATGCTGGTGGCAGGATAAGAAACACCTAAGTTCTTTGCATAATTTCTACTGCAGCATGTTAGTATGCCTGCAAACTAAGGATATGTTTGGTAGCCTGTTTTTTCTCAAAATATCTTATTTTATACAGTTTTGAAGCTATTTGGTAGGCTGCATATTAATCTCAACCATGCCCATCTCATACCAAAAGGACTCCTCAGACATGCCCAGAAGGAACCCTGGAATCAAGCTTCCGTGGTCAGCTCTACTCGCATCGACGCACAAATTGAGCCCTACTGAGCCCATTGTCTGCATCCGCACGTCCAAAATTCCCCACACTCCTCAACACCCACCGCCGCCCGTCGAGCTCCCATCCACCTCCCGTCGAGCTCCTGTTCGCACCCACACCACCACCTAGCCCTCCCGTCTAGGTGTTGAAAATCAATGCCTGCACTAAACGAGGTATTTTATCTTTTGGAAAATACAATACCACATTCAACTAAATATGCCTCTTAAGAAACAATACAATCAACTCAGTGGTCGTGGACGGAGTTGCCATGTAATCTCATGCTTGTTGCATGTTTAACTTCTACCATCAATGCTCAAAGTTGATTTACAGGTTCCTACCGCGTGGTTCTTTGTTGCACGCACCACCCTACCTCGCAAGGCGGAGTACTTGCTTGGGGTCGGATCGATGGCTATCCCGAAAAGAACAGGAAAAAGGTCGAAAGGGGCTGGAGGCGGCGCGTGCCTTCCACGCCATTGCGTTAATCTACTTTTGGAGTCAACGGATGCAGTTTCTCCTGTGTGGTTCCTCTCCTTTTCCCCAGCGCCATGGATGGTTGCCGTGTTGGCCTTTTGCTTCTGCGATCTGCTGCTGTCCACGCGAAGCAGCGGCCGGGCCGTAAGAGCGTGGGCGCCGGCTACACCGTGCATTTTTTTCCCCCTTGTTCCATTGATCTCATTTTTGCCGGTGCAGGCTACTGATTTGATTCTCGCGGGTGACAAATAATTCGTGTGCCTGCCTGTCGCCTGCTTCCTACAGTCGTAAGCAGTTCTCAGTGCCAACTGTCCAGAAGCATGATAGCAGTGGATGCGAGGATGCGCTGGAACGACCTGAGTGGGCTGGCGCGTAACGCGTGTTGCCACAGCTGGTGGTCTGTTGTTGGTACGACACGTATGCCCGTGACACACGTGCTAGCCTTACGTCACTTCAGGCAATTCAAGAAGTTGTATGTTCTCCCTCTGCTCGGAAATACTCGGCAATATAAGACACATGTATTCTTTAAATTTTAATTTTAATTAACGAGTAGTTCAAAAATTTAAATTAACGAGTAATCCAATTATATGTAGATTATCTGATACAAAATCAATAACATTCAAAAATACTTTTTAATACGAACCCAATGATTATCAATCTTGTATCACGAAATCTATATATTGTTGAATAAATTTTTAGTTAGAGATAAATCTTAGAGAACATATACGCCTTATATTTGGGTATCAATTTTTTTAGGCAAAATTTCACTAAGTATCATGGCCCCACACTGAACGGAGCTTGTTAATTTTACCTTTCCAACCCTGTTTCCACTTCTGACTGTCTTTGCCTTGGAGTTATTATACACGTCTTTCCCTTGGAGTTGGAGATACAGGCATCGGCAAAGTTTATGCCACGCCGTCCGGTCACCACTTGGAATTGCACTCATTACTTTGCATAACTTAACTAGACATTGCGTATTTGCACTGGCACCAGAATCAGGTAAACTAGACAACCGGCTCTAAAAGTAGGTGCAAGTTCGAGACTTTGCTTAACCATAGTTGGCAGCAACCGAACAGCATCACAAGGATGCTAGCCTCAAAGAGAAAAGGTACTAACAAGAAACCAAAACAAATCAATCATGCATGGCACAGAGTGAACTGATCAACCTTCAAAGTTGGTCTAGTGCGTGCACACATATACAACCAGTCCTCGAGTCTGACTTGATTGAGTTGCTTTTCATGGTGATAAGAACAAAATCTATTCAGAGCGCTGTCCCTATCTTGTTTGGTCTCTCTTTCTAATCCCTTTCTGCAGGAGACACTTGTTGCATTCCCTGTGATGCTGAAGTAGCAAAGAAAGGTATCAACATCCGAACTAGCCTGAGAGAACCAACTGGGCAGCAAAAATACCAATCCATGAATACACCCGGTTGGCTTGAAGTATCGGGAATCGGGGAGAGGTGTACGAAATGCTTGGTTCCTTTTGGAAGAATGATAAACCATGTTATCTGCATAATTAAGTAATGCAATTCCTGTTAAAAACATCTTGTAAAAAACACGGTGTCAGCATCTGCGAACTCATTTTTCACTTCAAAACGACATAATTCACAACATAGTTTAATAAAAGAAATCCAGCATCTTCCTCCCATAAGCCTCCAAGAAAGATTATATATAGTGTCTTTTTTTGCAATTTTTTATCAGAGATTTTTCTTTGCCTGCACCAATGATAGGTCAACAGGTCACCTCCATAATAATGGGGGAAAGAAAAGGGCACTTTCCCACTGTTTCTTGGGTACTGTCTTTTGCAGCTGCTGTCCATGGGAGGGTCCAATTGTTCCTGGAGCATATCATGTTGTCACTTTGGATGCAAAAGAGAAGCAATGCGGCAAGAATTGAACCAACTATATTCTCATTTTCGCTGTGTACAAAAAAAGAATATTACTCTGATATTTTACTTTCGGCCTTATCCTTGCCTACACCTTACCAAAGACAAATAGAAACAGGACTTCAAACTTCAAAGGAGCACTGACACAACGAATATGAATTAGGCGTGTAGGAAGAGATAAAGAATTGAGAAAGTTCTACTTTCCTAACCCTGTTTTCTGGTCAATAATTATATGCGTAACGAATGGTCGAGGACTGGATAGGGATGAATTAGAATGAAGCAGATTTTGAGGTTTCGTTTAAAATATACATAGCATTTCAATCATTCAAGCATTTAGCACTAACTTCAGTTGCAAAAGCACAAATTTTATACCATTAAACACCAAAGTGCGACAATCTGTACTGCCCACAGGCCCATGGCGGCTCCTCCACCATTGTGTCATAAAAATCGATCTACTTTCCCACAATTCTTTGACCTATTTCCCTCATAAACTTAGGATCCCAGATATTGAGGTACATACACGAGATCTTCTTGTCCACCGCCCGCGGGGAACAGGCCGCACCTTACTGCAGTCCGCATCCAACCGCAAGAATGCAGTTTCCAGCGCTTCTACAGCCTGCAATTGCAAGCATCATCATAACAGATAAAATGCTCGCGGCACACCACAGTAAAGCACAATTTTACTGGGCACATGCCACAAATCCAACTTTAGAGTGCAGTCGGACATGTCTCAACGATTTTCTTCAAAAACGAGAGATGCTTACTTGGAAAATAGCAATGCAATAAATATTGACAGGCAAAGTGTCTTCTGCCTCCCATGTATGTGCTGCTTGTTTCAGAATAGTGTATTGCTTAACTGGTACCGAGGCCTGGAAATGGCAATACAAACAACACACACGCGCTGGATGCAATAAACATTTTGTAATTTCATATGAATATATCAATATACAAAATACGGATTTAAATAAACATCTTGTAACTTTATATGAACAGGATCAATGTATTGCCCCTCAGATGTACAATGAACAAGTGAACAACTAGCCAACTCAGGGCCTTTGCAGTTAATTACTGCGATTCTGTAAAGACAAATAAAGGTGAGCTGAGCTGAGCTAGCCAGGTTATGATCTCAAAACTGGAAGGCATGAAATTCAACGGCAGCAAGCAGTGTTGAAGTGTTGAATACCAATTATCTCACGAAACTACTTATGAAGAGAGTCCTGTATCATGGATGTAAGTGATGGATGGATCCGAGCTGTTTTCAAAGATCGTGAAACACTTCTTCCTTCTGAATATTCCACACCAAGAGGCCATCTCGGACGCAAGTCATACTGTACCACACAAGACACTGATCAGGCAGGATACCAGCAAAACAGCCAGTATAAAACATGTAAATTCTGCAACAGCAATTTAAATCGTCAGTGACACTTCCCATAACACGGAATAAGTCCGATTCAAAAGTGCCTTCCATTTCAATGAAGGAAATTAGACAGCCTGGTTTTAGTGGTACCCAGATTTCAAAATATTAAGTATACGAATTGAGCTAATTTCACTCAAAAAATGAATTGAGCTAATTAAGTTAGCAAACTTCATCAACAGTGCCAAATGCAGTTATTTGGGATTAGTAAAAGAGAGAGCTAATGTGTCAATAGTATTCAAACCAAGTTCAACATGTTGATAGAATTTATTCTGAATCCTCCCACTTGGATGTTGATACAAGGTTTTTTTTCAACAAAGAGTTGATCATATAACAAAATTAACAACATAAGCCAATATATTAAGTAAAAACTCAAAAGAGATTAAAGATGATAAATGACGCAACTGAAAAATGATGCTCCCGAAGATGCCATTTACTTAATAAGTTTTTCATTCTTAGTTTTGTTACTCATCTAGTAAGCATTTGGTGTTGTTCAACTACACACACTGCTTGGTCAGGTTACCTGCATATCATCAGGCTCATCAGCAGCAGGTGGATCATCAAATCTACCAGCAACAAAGTGTTCAATCCCAGTCCAAGCAATCATGACACCTATGCAAATGCAGCAACATAGCATATCTGATTTGTTCCAAAATTTAGCACATCTGATCATTATAAACATTATGGGAAGAATTGAGAGTAAAGTTGGCAGAAACAGTCAGAATAATTGGTTCACATACTTCGATTTGACAAATCAAGAAGGGAACAATTGGTACAGCCTATGGTCGACATTGAAAAAAGTCAAAGATAAATCTTGAAAGACGTGTGCGCCTAATATTTCTGGTTGGAGTGAGTACTAATTTACAGCCTATACCATTAGATTTATTACCATTGTCAGTACAAAGACTTGGGGGAGGGGATACGAGCTGTAAGCCATTCTTCTTAGCAATATGATTCAAGCGGGTCCGAACGTACTGGTTTGATGCAACACCTCCTGAAACAACCTTTAATAATCAAATCAATCAGCGCACTAGATGAATTAATGCGAGCAATTTGAATTTAACCAACACCATGATATCTGCATTACAAAGTTTTTAATAGAAGGTTCCATCTTCAATGCCCATTCAACTGCTCGCTGGCATCTTTCTTCCAAATGTAAAACAGCAACCCGCTGCAGAGGTCAAAATTATCAGAATCTTATTGAAGTCCTCAGGAATAATAAATACATTATCCATGATGTAGAACCTGGAAAGAGGCAGCAATGTTTGCCCTTAATTGTTTGTCTTCTTGGGTCGCAGATGAAATGGGAATATCATCTGTACATCTACTATAGTGTAAAAACAATAGGACAGTTAACTAGTAATCATAACCATTTAAACCATAGGCATAGCCGCATGGACACCCCTGCTTCATATAATGAAAATTCTTCCTTCAGCAATAAAGAAATCCAGGCATTTTATACCTTCAATTGTTTCAAACAAACTGCTAAAGGTGTTTACTTCTTAGCCTCTTTGATCCATAGTAAGGTTGGAAATGTTCATTTATCAAGGTTTAATTTATTCGACTAAAAGGTGTCAGCTGCTTTAGAAGAATACAAGATGATTTCCATGACAAAATATTGTAGCCTTTTCTAAGCTTCAGTTGTATCACTCTTCCAACCAGTGTTGTTTTTGTTATTTGATGCAGACGAATGTTACCATATCTAGGTATAGCATTGATCACATGAAATTGATTTCCAAATTCCAAAAATATGTGATCCTTGCATAGCAAACATTTCCACCACGGGTTATTGTATATTGCGTAATGCCTATGAAGGTGTTCTCTAAAAATATAAACTTTGCATTTTTTTCACTGGGTTACTAAACTTTGGACAGGATCTTCTGCACACGTTGCATGTTACAAGTCCTACTTGAAACAAATAAACTCATAAAGTAAAAAAAATGTGTATAATATTAAGAGTTTCAAATGAACTGGTGTTTTTTAATCTAGAACATTAAACCCGAGTATACCAATACTAGAAAAAAAAACTGCTTCAAAGGAAAAACAAACAAGGGGCAAACAGCATGCTAAATGCATGGTTCTATTGGAATTTGGAAACACGAAGCAGGCATATTTATCTTATGATAAACACGACGAGACATGCATTGTTTGCAACTAAAGGGAATGGCATATCCATACAGATTTCTTGACTCAATAGCCAATCGAACTTGAGTCTTGAGACCAGCATAAGAGAAATTGCAATCTTTATGTTGTCGCATTGGAACCTGAATGTATACAAAACAAAAGTTAAGTAATTACATCATGTCAGCCTAAGATTAATAACAAGTGGAGAACACAACTTAGCTCTACAGCAGTTGTGGAAAAACTACACCTGCAAACTTACTCTGAACTTAATAGCATTTGGATCACCGTCTAGGGCAAGCTCTTCAAGAGCAGGACCACCACCTTTCCGTATATCAAGGCCCAGCCATCTCGCTGACTTGTCATATGCCTCACCAATTGCATCATCTATTGTAGTCCCCAGTTGAATATAATGACCAAGGTTATGAGCAAGGATGAGAAGATTGTGTCCTCCTGAACATATCAACTGTTTAGATAGCTCAGCGGCACAAAAGAAAATTCAGCAAACACGAAATTTTGTTCTGGTTTCGGTATCAACATTAGTATATCTACTAGATTAGGACATATGGTGCATGTGGTTTTGCATTGAAGTATTTTGATGTATTTACTTTTTTTTCCTCCCATTTTTTCTGGATGGAAGCTTCATTTTGTATTTGAGAGAAAATATTCATCACATATTGCATCTTAATAATTGCAACAAGTCATAATGTAACAGCTAGCTTTGCATTCTAATAAGCAGGAACATAATGAATTTAGTTTTAAGAAGTAGCAAGATGCGATAACGAGAGTCGTCTAGTAAAAAAATGGAGATCCATTATAATCATGGAGTAATGTCAAAATGGACAGTCAGGTTGAAATTTCACATATAATTCTTAGAATTGTCTAGGTGTGGAGCAGAATACTAAATGTGGTAGTTATTTTGTGCTGCAATAGACGAGAAAAATATGCAATGAAGTATTTAATGCCACTGTAACACCAGATAAGATGCACCGGTATTAGGAAATAAGATAACAAAGGGAGGTGTGCTGTACCTAATAATTTTGTAATAGACCAACGCCCCCGGTACATATATGCAAATTGATAATATGGACTACTAATTAAGCACTTAATAAATTTGTGCATGCAGTACATTGTAAATATTTCCTAAGCCCATGTGATGTGGTTCGTGATATGCTGATTTTGTAGAATATTTAAACAATTTCGTGACAGTTCCAATAGAAATTTTCTTTTAAATACGAAGTCTAGCAAATATCAAAATAACAGCAATGCATAAGTCATATTTACACAACATCAAGTTGCAGGAAATATGGTGACAAGAAGCAATGGTGACGATCAATCAGTAATGGATGACAAGGACATGCGTGAGTTGTGTGATACCACTGCTACATATTTGACAAGAGAAAGGTGATATGTTCAGTAGATCCAGAATATATAAATAATATGCAAATGCAACTAATATTTGCCACTTAAGCTATAATTATGCAAATTCAACTCATATTTGCCATTTAAGCAATAATTATGGAAATTCAATCAATATTTGAAATGTAAGCTATAGCTATGCAAATTAAACTAACATTTGCCAATTTGAACACATTTGTTACTGTTATAAGTTAGTCTATAAGTATGTCTATTTCATGATAATAATTCTATCAAAAATTATTACATAAAATGTTATTTTTGGAAGATATATCAACCTCAAAACCACCTGGGCGTGACATAGCACCGTGGACTAGTGAACCCTGCCCCAACCCACGTAGCTGTTTCTTGATCTGTAATGCCATGCATTGCACATGTTTTTTTGGATAATATGTCGTGCATAAAGCTAAAACTATGACTTATCCTATGCTGCTATTTTGATATTTGTTACACTTCCAATATAGAAGAAAATTTATATGCAAGAGCCATGAAATTATTTATTATTTCGTGTTTAAGAAAACATTTATCATATCATCAATCGCATGGGACATGGAAATATTCCTAATGTACTGCGATGTACAAAATTATGGAGCAATTTAACCTGTCAGTCCATGAGATCAGTTTACGTATATACTCTCTTAGTTTCAAGTGAAATCACAGATTTTTTTTAAACCAGTGCTTATTTTGACCTTATCAGCCAATAACAACTGAACAAGATGTCATTTAGGTCAAGGGTATTTTAGACGTTGCATACATCAACAAATTGTACCAACAAGAATCTTCAGTCCGAAAAAGTTAGACTGCCAAAACCGTTTGCTGAGCTGTAAACTTCTACAATACCACTGTAAACTCTATGGCCTTAGTGCTATCATAGCTTACAACTGTAAACTTCCACCGCACGGCAGTAAATTAAGCTAGATTATGGTGTATATTGTATAATGCTGAGACATAGTACTGTAATTAGCAAATACCTGAAATTAGAAGAGCCAAAAATGGGAAATCAAGGTCCTTGTTCACTAGCCTGACAAGGATAAAAAATACATTAATCCATAACTCAATGCATGCAATATCATTAGAAGTATGGTGAGGCACGTACGCTACATTTCTTCATTATCTTTATAGAATGAGGACGTCGATGTAAACATGTTTATCATGCTCATAAGTAATTAAACTATGAATCGCATATCTTCAGTTCACTATAAGACATCCATTTGGTAACAGATGTGACATAATAGTTTATAGATGTAAATTCTTTCCTACTCAAACATCAAACTATAGTTTTTACAGAGTGGAATTTGGTTCAATACTTCAATGTTTGGAAATAATATCACTGAAAAATACTTCGCGTTTCACAGACTATGCTACTTTACAAGCCTAGTTAAATATCTAGATAATTCTGTAGCTATTATAAGGGGAAAATACAAAGCAGGAATATATAAACTCCAAATTCTAAACAAATGTGCAAACAGTGTTGTAGAACCAGATACACACAAAACATCAACTTCCTAACAAATGGACATTGAAAACCTTCCAATCTTTTGTCCTAGAAAAAAAAACTTATAAACCTTCTTTCATGTGATGATGAACTGATCAAATAACTTGCGAATCATTTACAGGGATGTCAGCAAGTCCAATGATTCAAAACTCAAGGCTGAATATTGTACATTTAAGGAACCATGAGTCAGATACCTGGAAACTAATGCATGTGCCTCCATATGATGAACTCCAACAATAGGCAAGCCAGATACTTTTGCTATTTTTCGAGCTTTGTGAACACCAACTGCAATTTAGAGTGGTCGTTATACTGACATAAAATAATAATAAAATGGTTTGTCTCCAAGGTCAGAGTGTCCCACAGAGAAAGAGTATACTCACTACTCAGCAAGGTTGAAAAGAGTAGGACAAATTCTGATTGGTTGGTTGGTAAACGGTAAATGTAATACAACTTCAGCACTAGACTTGTAACGGTTATTGTACAGATTGACATTACAAATGAATACGATTATTAAAAAAGGTGAAGAGCAAAAAGGTTAGTGATGAAAATGCACCTACGACTTTTGCTTAAGTGCTACAAAGAAAGAAAAAGAAGATCATGGATGAAACATGAAGTTTTAGGTAATATGGAACACGGAAGCAGCAAAAAGCAATTGACTTCCTGAATCGTAATACATGCTTGTCACACTGCCGTTTATCCATCTTAGAAGTCCAGCACATCACAAGCCATATGATAACATTTGACAAAACATGGACACTTACTAGCAAGTCAGCAGTAAATTCTCCAAAACCGTTCTCTAAGTGAATAACGAGGTTCTAAAATCTGGTTGAATGTAACTCATTTGGACCATATCACCATAGACTAAAACGTAACTAGTAAAATGTATACCATGTGCAAACATACAAATTGGATATGATATCTAACAAACATGCATTTCAGTAGCATGTAACGGTAAATAACAGCTAATCATGTTCATCTCAATCAAGATTAGAAGAGCGAAAGAGGAACCTCTAAGGCATAGACTAAGTCCTGGTCCAACGGTCACCGCCACAGCAGAAAGATCATTCTCTGACACGTTTGCATTGTCAAGTGCTTTCTGAACAACCTGCAAGGCAAAGACGTCGAAAACAGTTAACATAAACTTAAGAGGCCACAAAATCCGCACAACCACCATCCATGTTCCAAAAGGAAAGCCAGACCTGATCAATTGCAAGAGCGTGAGCTTCCTCGGCCATCTTGGGAGCGACACCCCCATACTTCACTAGCAAATCTGCCTTCCAAATTTTAGTCAAGCAAATCAACACAAAACAGTAAGATCAGCAATGCGTAACGGATCCTCTGTATGCTAAAATTTCCTGATGGCATTAGAATTAGACATGACAAAACTAGAAACAATGTGAACTAAAACGCAAATCGCTTACTTGGGAAGAGACCACTTGGCTAAGGATCTCCCCGTCGCCTCTAACCTGCAACCAACCAAGCAACAGAGAGCCAGGCGCTAAGCACCAGACCTAGAATGTACCACCACAAGTAGAAGCGGCTGGACACAAAGGGGAAAAGGGAATGAACCGCGCGTACCACGGCGGCGGCGGTGTCGTCGCAGCTGGTCTCGATGCCGAGCATGATGAGGTCGCGGTGGGCGGGGGTGGCGTGTGGGGCGGAGGCCATGGTGGCGAGGGAGCGGACGGTGGGAGGGGTTAATGGGGAGGAAGCGGAGGAGAGGAGGCTGCGGAGAAGCGGATGGTGAGAGCGGAACGGTTTCGGTGGGGCTCGGAGGAGGAGGAAGGCGGCGGCGCGTGAAACCAGCGGCGATAAGGTCGGGAGAAGAGTGGCCGCCATTTTTTTCCAGGCTCCGTTCTGGCCGGTGACGCTGCACTGCAGCCTCGGCTGGCCGAAAGCGCAATTTGAAATGACCAAGGTTTTGCTCGGGCCGCAGCCACGGTCGGCAACTCTGATGGGCCGTAGGGAGAGAGTGGGCCGACGGAACTCACGTCGGCCGTTGCAGAGGAGCCGGCTCTTGCTTATCGCACTGCAATCGTTAACCGGCCCATTTCCTCTCTTGCTTTTCTTCTTCCATCCTCCCTAGCTGACCGGTTTTTCTCTTCCACCGTTCCTGCCTTCTCATCCACCATCCGTGCAATGGCATGCTTCCTCACTCAACTTAGTCGTTAGTGCGGCACCATCCACCGCCATCCTTTAACCCACGGTCAACCAACGCCACCACCAAGTCCTCTCACACTCCCTCTACCTCTAGGAGGGCTACGGTAAACCTGTTTTGAATCCTAACCCTGCTCCATCTCATATCCACCATGGCATCACTGCCATTAAGAAATCATACGGGGAGGAAGATAACATAAAGGTCCACTCAGAGCTAGAACAAAATTGATCGGATGTCCACATGTATATCACATATGACTTAGATATCTAGATATTAAGCAATCTTGTATATAGCAGAGATATGTTTAACAATTCAACACAAATAGATAGAGAGTAGCAATAAAAATGTTTACCAAAATAAAGAGTTCCACTAGTACTGGTTGATCATAGAAAATTAAACGACAAAGGTTCAAAAACTCCAAACCATGAGAAAAGATGAAGGACATCCGTAAAATACTAAATCAGATCTCGATTGCCTACAAAAGAGAAGAAATCACTTAGTAACATTTTAAGAGATGGAATCACGTAATAATTGAATAAAGTCAAAAACATTATACTTTAAAATGGCTTTCTATGCTCTTTCATGGTCTCAAAGAGATGAATTTCTGTGTCATTGGTAACCTTCTTCTTTTCACCTTTTCATAAAATTGTCCTACCAAAATTGCAATAGTAACTCTACGACTGAAACTGCAATAATACTAGTTGTTCTTAAAACTTAACAACATAATTCACACAAAGAGCCGTTTACACAGCAGAAGACTAAACATGGCTGTTTACAGCGTAATTTGGCTTGAAGATTTATTCAGTTGGCCGAATTAAGTGTTAGGTGTGCTGGAAGTTGAGATGATGAAACTAACAGTACGGATGCAGCATTTACTCTTACATGCAGGATTAATACAGCCGAGTGGCCTGGACGCTCGCGGTATATTTGATACCGAGTGCTCGCGGCATTTCTGAGTGCCCCCGAGTGCTCACTGCATCCCGAGTAGTCATCATATCCCAAGTGCGAAGGTGCTCGCAGAAGTTCCCGAAGACCCGAGCAGTCGGAGGTGTCCCCGAGCGCCCACGTCCCGAAAGCTACGTCATCAAGCCGCGAGCAGTACCTCTGGACATTCAATAGTGGCGGCTCCGAGCACTCGCGATCCCGAGTACTCGCGACCCCGAGCATCACCGACCCCAAGTACTGGTGACCCCGAGTGACCAAGCCCCAGGAGCTCCCCAGTCCCGAAGGGTTGCTCCCGAGTACTCGACCGACTCCCGAGCGATCCGAGTTCGTCCCCGAGTACTCGCGAAGGATCATCCCGAGCGGTCCGAGCTCGTCCCCGAGTGCTCGCGAGGGATCATCTCCAGCAGGTCCGAGTCACAGCGATACCCTTCAAGATTTACCCGACGCCAGAGACTTCAACTTGAGGCGCAAGGAACGCGGCGAGGCAATCAGGAGAGCCCTACAAGATTTGGAAGTCTATCCAGTTTGTTAAGGAAGGATATCCCGTGCGCCGAGAAGAGTCCCGGATGTCGGCGTCCGAAGCAGTTAGGATCTGGAAAGCTATCTTGGTTTGTATGGAAAGTCACATGTACGGTAGAATCCGAATCCTTTAAGCAAGGAAAGAGATATATTTGTAATCAGATTAGGATTAGGAGTCCGAACCTCCTACGGGAAGACCAGCCGCCCTATAAATATGTAAAGGGTGACGGCCGATTGAAATCATCCAACAATCGATCAAATCAATCTTTTATCTTTTATCTTTTATCTTTTCTTAGCAGTAGATCTTTGCTGTTTTGCGCTGGAAAACAGTCGTTTCTTCTTCACGTAAGTAAGAAGATCTTTGTTGCTTTGCTCGGAAAGCAATCGCTCGTCATACGCGTAAGTGCGATAGTTATCCTTTGTTGCTTTGCTCGAAAAGCATCCGGTTATCGCATGCGGTTGGCGACTCCCATCACCTAGGTGTTCCACGGATCCAATTTCGTGCGAACAATGGCTACGAAGCCAAAAAGGTAGGGCCAAAAGTTGGCAGCAGAACAAATCAAGCTGTCGAATCCTAGGCAGGACCACTATCTGGGATTTCCAGCGACTAGTCGTCGTGGGCATCGATCTCTATATAGAAACCATCTGTTGAGGGGATGATTTCCTCTACACAAAAATATCAACAGTTACAGGATGAGTACAAAAATTATACTCTGCAAGACTTACAAGGGAAATTAGTAATAGATGCAACATGTATCAATAAAGGGGTAATTATGGACTATTTTGCAGAAAGCCATTCATTTGACAATACTCTTTAAATAGAATGAAGTCGACAAAGAGATGAGTCGAATCTTCATAATGAATTCTATTGCAGACCACCGTACACTTATAACTCTCGATTCTTCCTCAACCACCAAGGAGGAAGCAATCGCTAATTTCTCAACCTTAGAGTTGGCATGTTTTAAAGTACTATTGTAGTTGTCTAATTTGATACAGGTAATCGGCAAGTTGTCCATAACTATGGACACGGCTATTCGAATAGTTCAAACCCTGCTAGGGTGTACATCTTTACCTACACGTATCGATCGACTCTTCATGCTAGGCCAAAGACACACTTCACAAGGTATGTTTAGCAGAGTGTGATCGAACATGACATTTACAATGTTTTTGACTTAAGTATGAGCCACCCAAATCGGCTAATCCGTGTACACCAGTCTGGCCGGTACCCCCACATGGTCCCAAAAGTTATAGCAGGTGATACATCCTCAGTCCCGGACCGTGTGTAACCCTTACACCTAGATTGAGATACCACATCACATCATTTTTCACTCATCCAGTAAATAAAAACGATAAATTATGCAGCTCATAACTTAAGTCTAGATAAATTATTCAGTCGTGGGTGGCCCATTATACCACCCGTGTAGAAGTATGCAATTATTGGGTCAATGTACATCTCCAACCGGTCCTTGTGGGAAAAACGAGACAACCCATCATGCTCCCAGCCATGGCCTCTCATCTAAGCCCGATAATTATTAGTCAAGTTTATTAGTTACTTCCCATTGAACACCCACCTACCATTTAACCTATCCATGATATGTTGGTTTGTCTGCCATCTAAGGAATTATGATTTTTACATGTCTAAGCATGTCTAAACATAAATAACAACATAATCGGTATAGAGGTGCTGACTACACTACTCTAATTAGGTTGCGTGGGGTGGTGTTGATGGTGGAGACAAAGTAGGTTAATACAGAGGATAAGGCTAATACTTAGCAAGAAGTATAATTTGAACACATGCGATAATAAATTTGAAAACAAATAATACTTTGTAAGTAATAGGTGTTTGCAATATGTTCAAAGGAGTTGCTTGCCTTGTTTCTCGGCAACGAAGTCTTGCTCTTGCTTGAAGTTATTGGTTTCGGGACCTTCCGGCTCTATCGTGAAGAAGAACGGAAACACCGGAAAAAGAGGTGTAACAATAAATGTCAAAATAATAAACATTGGGATGATATGAAATAATAGATGATTCAAAATAAATACTAATGCAAGTGGAACAATTTAATCGGAGTCCGGACGCTCGAGATATCGCGATTCGACAATTTTTGGCTAATCGGGAAACCCTGATTTGAGTTTTAGCCATTTATATTTTTCCTAGTACGCAAACATGTATGAAAATGACATATTTGGGTAGATCTTATTTTTCTAAACATTTTAATATATTATTTGTATTTTCTTGATTAAAAATGGATTTACTATGTTTTTTCTAAGATTTAATCAATTTAATACCTTTTTATATTTTCCTCAGTAAACAAAAATAATAATAAATATTTTTATTACCGAAATCATATTTGGCCATAGTCACTGACATGTGGGCCCCACTATCATAGAGATAAAGCTAATTTTAGCTAACTAGTGCATTAAATGCTCAGTAATCATAATCATTAAATACTAACCAAGTATTAATTATAGATCACTAATTACTCATTGTGTCATTAATGTGTAAGAATCATTAATTATTAATCATGAGCAATTAATTGGTCGGGTTAGCATTAAATGACTGGCTTAGGTTATTTAACTAGGTCTCAATGACCCTAATTACTCGGTCGGGGCGGCTGTTGGGCTCGGTCGGACCGAGTGCCCCGGTCGGTCTGACCAGTTGTGGGCTGCTAGCATCGGCGGCGAGCTTACCGAAAGCGTGCGAGGTGGAGCGGCTAGTAGAGGAGGGAGCTCCAGGGCGGCGAGGTAGGTGGGGTGTCGACAAGGGGCTCCAAGGTGGCGGTGCTTCAAGGTGGCGGTGGAGGGTCAGGCTCGGCGGCGCGGTTGGGGGCTTGTCGAGGAAGCGAGGCTCCTAGGCGGCGACACGTCAAGGGCTCGGGAGATGGAGCGACGGCGCCGGGGTGAGCTCGGTAGCGGGACACGGCGGTCGGGCGACGATGTGGAGGAGCACGAGAGCGAGCTGGATGGGGCACGGGAATATAGAGAGAGAGAGAGCCGGGGGGGAAGAGAGGAGTGCCGCTCAGGAGAGGGGATAAGAAGGAGAGGGGGCGGGGAGCTCGGAGCAGGAGGTGGCGGGGAGAGCCCAGCTGCTCGCCACAGCGGCAGCTGCTTCAGCAGCTTGTGGCGGCAACGAGATAAGGACAGGCGGCAGCGGGGTTGGCTAAGGCGGAGGGGGGGGCTCAGAAGGGGTAAGGAAGAAGGAGGGAGTAAGCCAGGGTGGGCTGCGATAGCGGGCCGAGGGAAGAGGGAGCGGGCCGCAGTGTTGGGCTGGTGGCCTAGCCAAGGAAGGGAGAAGGTGAAAGCAGGGGAGGGGGGAGAAAAAGAGGGATGGGCCTTAGGAGGCCCGTTCGGGGAGGGAGGAGGGTTTTGGGTCTTTTTTTCCTTTTTGCTTTTCTTTCTATCTCTTTTACCAGTTTTTATTTTATTCCTTTAAACCAATTCAAAGATCTTTTAAAATCCAAATATTTTTTCTTAAGCTTAAGAAAATATGCCAAACCATTTAAAAATATTTCCCAGAATATTTTACTTCAAGACTTTCGAAAACAAAATGGGCATTCGTAGTTGATTCATTTAGCCAATTAGGGTTTTCTATAAATCTTTTCTCGGCAATTGAAAATTCCAAAATTCTTCTCAATTTTGAGTTATGTGTGAATGTAATGATGCACATAATAATCATGTTTTAGGAATTGGGGATGTTACACAGATTCATTAAACACTACATTGGACTAGCATTAGAACAATGGAGGCATACTGCACTAGTACATAGCAATCAGTTTTTTCTATTGCATGGTATAGACAATTAGGCTTATCTGACATTGTATAGCCAATCTTAAATATTCCAGAACAAACGTTGATCACTCATAAGTCTTAACAGAAGTTGCAAACTCTAACCTACAATGTGAGAAATATCGACTAACTATGAAGAAATTGAACCCAGAAAACACAAGAAATAGTGTCTCACTTTGACATAAAATCAGAATTACGAACATAAATTAGAAGTACCTTTTTCTATTGCGATAATCGAAGCCTTGAAGGAACAGACGGAAAGAAACAAAAAAAAAGCAGGAGCAACGGCTAGGTCGATTAATCGATTGAGTCAAACATGCATACGGCTCGCGCGTGAGGGGCATTTGCCTGAGCTGAGCCCCTGTGCCTACGCACCCGTTTTCTGGCCAGACCGTGCTCTAGCTGGGCCATAGTTGCGCGACAGCGCTGCTCCATGCGCTGGCTGGCAGATAGGAGCACACAATGGGCTTCATATGGGCACCGGTGTCCAGAAAATTTAGTATCATGTGTCCATATACATTACATTATGTATAGGAGGCCTAGGTAATGCAAAATTTTACCCGTGTCTAGTGCACCTTGGTGGGCCTTCGTGGGTCCGGCCCTGCGAGCGATGGTGCATTAGGCTTCACATGCATGTACAGCATAGGGGGACGACTCGGGTGAAGGTGAACCGCTGGACTATTGCACTCTGTACCACCGGATAAAGATCTGAGCGACCACATGGAAGCTGGAGGGCTTGGCCACAATTAGTTAAACATTTTACAAAAGAATCCCCAGGCTGCACACCTCCTTATCGGAAACCTCCCACCAAAATCCCCGAGCCACTCAAATCGATCGAATCGTCCCTTACAAAATAAAATAAAATATACATTCTACGAAAGTGTCAATTAAATTAAATTTGTTTGTGTTTTGGAGATCTAGGAGATTTATTTTTTTCTCTTTTTGTGTTGGTTGTAATGCTAGTAACTAGGTTTTGTAGTTCAATTCTTGCGTTCCTTTGTTGACCTATTTAATTTGTATCAGTGAACCTGTGACATTTGTATCGTGAGTCATGTTCTTTTTATTTATTCACGCGTAGCAGTTCTGGCTTCCTGAGATGACAATGCAATTGTACGTTTTTATTCCTGGTTGAGTACATGAGCATATTTAATCCTGCGAATTGTTCATGTTGGTGTACGAACGAGGAGAAAGTACGGCTTTGACTTGAAAGAGGTAACAAATGAGGAGAAAATACAGCAATTGAGAATCATGGGGATTAATTCTTTTTTGAAACAGAAAAAATAGAATGACCCGATGCTTTTTGGGTGTTAACCATTGGTATCAGTTCCTTCTTATTGAACAAAAGAGAAGGACTTGATGCTGGTTTTGGTTCAGGACAACCTTTGGATGAAAATAACATGATAAGTTGTGTTCAATCTGAGCACCGGGTTTGTGTTCTAGTAGTTACCCCGCACTTCTGGATGATGTTAAAATTTGATGTGCCGAGCTGCAGTTAACCCTTGAAAGCATCAGGAGCTTTCTTGTGTTTCGTCATTCATTTGAACAATACCAGGTTTAAGGTTTCATTTGATTAAGGACAGATTAGTTCAAGTAGAGTGTCAAGTTTCAGAAATTCCATGAGAACAATACTTTGTAGTACAAGAATTCCATCACAAACTTTTCTTGCACACTAATGCTACTAAGCAAGAACACAAGAATGTTATATGCATGCTAAATTCTTTTCGGGTAGTACAAGAATTCCATCACAAGCATGATAGCTGAAATACAAGCATCAACCTCCATTATTAATGGAAGAAAAGTACCGGTTCACAGGTTTAATATGAAGGTCATTAATTTCCATTACAATCACATGTTATAACTTGTGCACATGTAAAATTTTGTGTAAATATATGACTAGATATGCACCTGCACAATTCAAAAGATAAGTATCATCTTTTGTCTTTTCTATACAATGCACATTTGATGATATTTTTGTAAAAGGAATTGCACTACACATGTTCTAACATGTTCACATCTATGAATCTTTGGAACTCTTTGAGATGCACAAGTGTGAGCTTTCGAAATTCTGTCCACTAATTCATACAGAGCACATATTGTTTCCTCTTATTTACTCTGTAAATCTTTAATATTTTTAGAAGTATACGGTCAAACTTCTGTAACTGTGTCACTGGCATATTTAAAAAAATTTAGATTGATCTAGTAAAAATATTATCATTATATTTTTCAGTCGTAAAAATGGTATCACCATGAAAGGAACTATTTGTCTACTAACAAATAAAACACTTCTCTAACTTTGTCTAGTAGCATCTCTTAATCCGGCACTGTAAACTGAAACTTGGCTCTTTAACTTTGGCAAAGCTTGCTTGTTTTTTCTTTTTTGCCATGTTTAGTCCACTAGATAGTTTTTAAAAATATTACACGATATTTAAGCACTGATTTGTATTTGTCTTGGAAAAAAGCATGCCATTTTATGCTTTCAAGGAATGAAACCAAACACCTAGCTTTACTTCCTTGAGCTATTGCTCATGTAAAGTAGTTTTGTCCTTGCCTGACAAAATGGGCAAGAATCCGAACACAGAATCCCTCGTTTACTTACTTCATCAAAATCTTCTTAAGTGTGTTTATCCTTTAATTTCTCCCCTTGAATGGTGTGACTCCAGGCTCCCCTTGGGTTTGGTACTTCCGGTGACAATGCCACTAACAACTGAAGTTTTGCCTCGTATCATGGCGGATTAAGATGAACTCGTTAGGTAAAATCACTATTGGATAATTTGATGTTTGGCTACCCACATTTGTTAAAAAATGCCGCAAATGAAGTTTACAATAGCATTCTGCTAATAAACACATGACACAAAAAAAAGCGAGCTATATTCGGTAATAGTACAACAGTTGTATATTGGAACTTATATAGGTATACAACTGCAAAAATTCAATGGACTTGAAACTTGTGGATGAGTTTTCTTGTTACTTTGTTAAAACCTGCTATATTTGGTGGGAAGGTCATTTTTTTCGATTTTCAAGAAGATTGGATAAGGACTAAGAGGGCACATCTGTGTCATCCTGTCTAGCTAGCAGAATATTCTCTGTTTCCCCTACCGAGGAAAGAGAAATTAGGTACTTAAGAAACCAGAAAAGTGACAAACTGTCTAAATTCTGTACATGCATGATAGGCTCGCAAAACAACAAAGTGTTGGCGCATTATACAACTCAGGATTCTGGAATAGTTTTTGACCCAGTATAAATACAGAAGTTGATTAGCTATTTGCGCCCATGCTTGGTTGTTGCCATGATTGTTGGTCAGAGATGAAGCATTATGCTGGGCACCACTGCAACATATGTGGGTGCAAGGTACAAACTCCAAAATGAAAATTTACATTTGAATTTGAATGCGGGAGTAAAGTTCGTCCACCTTATTATTGACTGAATGGAAAGCTTGTTGTGCTATTGGATTCATATAAGTTCTGATTATTATCATAAGAAAGAGTAAAAAGAATTCTGAATTGTTCTGATTGTATACTAATTCTTTTAGTGGTCAAAAAGAGAAAAGTTGCGATAATTATTACGTGTAAACACTTTAATATTTACTAGCTCACCATTTTTTGTTGTTGTATAACTCTATACGCGCACATACAGTTAAAAAATCATATACGTTTTATGTTGAATGTATTATTTTTAAAGTCATGATTTCAATTAGAAAATAAAAATCACAAAATTTTATAATTATAATAAGCTATATTAAAAATATTAAATTGAATAATGAACACATACACATTGTTTGCTAGTTTTATTTAGAGAAGGAAGAAGTAAACTTTCCAGCTCTGGTACACTAATATATATATAATTATATCACTATAAAATCTATGCTTGTTGACTAAATCCTTCTGTTGGCCATGGCTATTCAAAAAATATAGCAACTATTTTTTCTTAGAAAAATCAATCTATCATTCAGAAAAGGGACATTTAAAGGAGAACGTTGAAATTTTTAATGTGATTCCACGCATGGAGGGGTATGTTTACCTAATCTTTTGGAAATGACCAAATTATATCTATCTTGGAACCCTGTGATCACTATTGGATGAATGGACAGCGCAGGGAAAAAAAAGGATAAAAACCCCCTTTTTCCTTACAATTGGTGTGTACAGAAGCACCTCCTAATGTTTGAAGTTTACAAACTACAATGGTCAAACGGAGAAATCTGTTTACATTGCACAACAAGAAATAACTTTATGGGAAAATGTATCTATACCATGCTTATCATTTATTTTTAGCTAGAGGCTAGAGCAATCCACTGTCTGTTACTGTCGTCTACAGTTTACTCCCACTGACCTCTTAGAAACAAATCTATTACGAAGTAATATCACCGTGTGACTTTGGCATGCATATCCATCAGGAAAATCATACCCATTTTTTTCTTTACCCCACCTTGAAGGCTCCAATCTTCTACGATCTTGCTACCATAGTCTCTGATTAACACATCTCACCATGAAACAACCAAAACTTAGTAACTCGATTGCCATCTCCACACATCGATGACGTGCCGATCAGCAAATCGACTTGTCCAACTTGTTTAACGACCAATCGTGTGCCGCGCCGCGCCGGAGCCATGAAGATCTTGGTAAACCCAAGATGACACGGTGCCGCTGCTTCGTGTGATGCTCCCTGTCACGATCTTCTCTGTGCTCGGCACGAGCTTATTTTTGAAATAATAATTTTTTATTCAGAAATTTCAGAAATATTACAGCATTTGAAAATTTTGCAAAATTAGGCTCCAATCGCCAGTACGCTTGGCGATTAGGCAGAAATCGCCATGGGCAATGGCGATAGGACCCAATCGCCGGCCCAGCTACCGATAAGAGGAAATCGCCAGGACCCATGGCGATAAGAGGGCAAACGCCAGATGGTATGGCGTTTACACGTTAAAGATAAACGCCAGAGGATCTGACGTTCAGATCTTGGCATATAGCTTTTTTCATTAGCGAGGCTAAACGTCAGAACATCTGGCGTTTAGCTTTAACATGTAAACGCCATAATCTTTGGCGTTTTCCCTCCAGGATGCATTTTGGCATGCGGCAGGTCACTATCGCCACGGCTCGTGGCAATTTCTATTTATCGCCATGGATGGTGGCGATTGGAGGTTAATTTTGCAATATTTCCTAATGTGGTAATATTTCTGAAATATCTGAAAAAAAATTATTATTTCAAAAAAAAGCTCTGCTCAGCACTGCTTCCCTCGTCATCTGTGACCCCGCTTATTTTTTGCAAAGGCCCTGTTGATAGCAAGATTTGATCGAGTTAATATAATTGTTAACAGCTGAGTCGGCCGGCCAAGAACTGTTTAGAATTGGTGTTGACTTGCAGCGGAGGCTTGGCGGATCCAGCATACCGAGTAGTCTGCGGTACTCCCGACTGGCCTGGCATGACGAGTGGCTCAAGCCGAGTGGCTCGCGGCGCTCTCGAGTTGTCCAACGTGCCGAGTTGCTTGCAGTGTTGCCGAGTCGTTTAGCGCGCCGAATAGCTCGCAGCCTCCCGAGTGGTCCGATATGGTGGATAGCTCAAGCTAAGTGACTCGTAGCACTCCTGAATTGTCCAATATGCCGAGTTACTCAACAGTGCTACTAAGTCGTTCGGTGCGCCAAGTAGCCCAAACCGAGTTCTTGCCGGAGTTGCCCTACGGGTGGGCCAAGGATATATTGATTACCGAATTTGGTGCACAAAACTTGGAAGACAAGAAAAGGGAGAAAGGAAAGTCACATGTATGTATCCAGATATGATTAGGAGTCCTGTTATCCTACGGAAAGACCAGCTGCCCTATATAAATATGTGAAGGGTTATGGCCGATTAACAACACACAATCGAACAAATCAATCCACTATCTTTTCATTTACTATTTTTCTCCTCCTTGTTTTTCTACTTCTCGTTCTTCGTTGTTCTTCGTGTTAGACGGTAACGAACCTCGAGGCTCTAGGGCGATCATGTTGTGGACTACCCGGTTTTAAGGCCGGATAAACCCTTGTGTTTACTGTATCGATCCCTGGATCAGTAGTCGATACACACAAGTACTTGATAACATAACCATGCCATACATCGTTTATTACAGACATCGACCATACTTGGTCTTTAGCTCTTACAAATTGGGCCTATTGGCCGAATTAAACAGCAGCGGAATAAATTACGGTGGATAGCCCATCGGTATGCCACAGGCAACAGACTGGGGAGAAAACCCTACGTCTCGAAGTCGCTGTCGCTATCGCCAGCCTGGTATTCCTCCTCTTCGTCTGGCCACATAACAAGCCAGGTGAGTACATTGAATGTACTCGCAAGCACTCCACCGGGGAGTTTAATACGGATATGAACATGCTCGGAGTTTAACAATAACATGGCTCTATCCTATGTTTCATGTTGTGCGAGAAAGTAAGTTTGTATTGGAAATAAGTACATAGATGTAAAAGCGATTTATCAAAAATATCTCGACGCAGCGAGATAAGGTATTGCTCAAAACACTCGTCCGATACAACGGGGAGTTCAATTTTGTGCTTTCCGATACGACGGCAAAGCACGGTACTGCCCGGTTCCACAGGGAGACGCAGCTCGCCTTGTACTTACGGGGTTCCCAATCGCCCGGTTCCTCAGGTAGACGACGCTCACCTCGTACTTACGGGGATTCTTGGGTTTGCCCGAGTCCACGGGAAAACCCGACTTCACACCTCCCGATACGACGGGAACTTGGCAAACTGCCCTGCGAACACGACGGTTCGCGTCCTTAAACCCATATCCCAGAAACAATTTTGGGGCTCAGAGAGCCAGACTACTTTAGTGTGGCCTAACCAAGTTCGTCCATGACCGCGGACGCGGCTATTCGAATAGTTTTAACCCTCTGCAGAGGTGGTACGGCTTTACCCACACGATGTAGTTCCCCCTGGGCATGTTGCGCACGCATGTGTCCAGAGCTTGTACAACGAGACTCTTCACCGCTGTGAACCCAGCCATGAACCCGTCAGAAGGACATGTCCCAAACCTAGCTCGAGTCAGTACCCCTGCTACAAGGAGGTTGGTGTTCCATCTTTGTGGCGAGCAACACCTCGGTACCCCCGGGTTCATGCTAGTCCAGGTCGGCTACTAGATCAAGTCCTTCCCACAAAGGACATGTGGTCGTACGGTAAGACTTGGCCAAACGGCACTTAAGGCAGGTCCTTAGGTGATCCGAGAAGGACTCCACACCACTCCCGTAAACGGGCAGCGAGAACCACGACGGGCCTTACCTCGCTCTTTAACATCTCCCTACAATCACCCTTCATCACCGACCCGGATCAAAACTTCTCCCTTTTTAGCTCGGTTTCACAGAACCATTTTTCAGGGTAGAATATCCCAACCCATGCATATCCTACCTTCCATGCACCTCTACAACCGGACGCGACGGTCCGTTTCGATATTTCATCGATCACATGAAATATGGGGTGTTGCTTTCCTTTTCCTTTTCGAAAACCTAATTCATCTACTGCGGGGCTAAGCATATATGTATACATACACTATCCTAAGTTTCCGATAATCTTCGGAATACTATAATCCTAAGGCGACAAGGATTACGGGGTCGGACTAGGGTTTCCTATCATCGGTGATATCTATTCTACATAAAATAACAGGGATAAAATATAGCATGCATGGTTCGAAAACAAAATAATATTTCGTAAAACTGGGATTCAACATGATCAAGGGCTGAGAGCTTGCCTGGCAAGTCCGGGCTCGGTTCCGGACGCGGGGGTGCTTCGGATTCCTCCTGACGCACGTACCTCACACCGTTAACTACACGTTCGAAAATAACGCCAATAAGAACCAAGCAACACGAGTCATCGAGAGAAAATAAATTAAGGCTCATGCCATGCTTGTAGGACCACGATGACGATAGAGGGGACTGATGCTCCTATATATTTATGCGGGGGCTTTATGAACTAGGGTTTCTGGGTTTTAAAGGTGTGCCTCACATACTTGGTTCATGCATCCATGGGTGGTGTGTGGTTTAAGCTAGGCACATAAGACTAACACTTCATATGCTGTTGTAAGGTGGATCATGCAACTTATGCATATATGCACCTATACGTATTCTTGTCACACACTGGCTTCAAAAGGTTAATGCCCTAGCATGCGTGGGTGCTGTTTAAACATATACGCACATGAAGTTGACACTAGGGTTTCTAGGGTTTCGCGGATGAGCTCTTGCTCCTAGGGTTTTGGAAATCATGCATCATGTGGATAATTGGACTACCAAGATATATAACAACATTTGGGCTCTAACCCACTGGACACTTGGAATGAAACATCTTGTCACTCGGTTTAAAACGTATAACACTACACATGTATGCGTGATGATCTAGGGTTTTGCTATGACTATGACTTTCCCTTTTGCAACCATGCAATCCTGTGGGTGATAACCTACTTGTGCATGTTCTGGACTTTAACAAAAACTTGAATATTTAACAGGAAGGTGGCATCCATGGATGGACATCTAACTATACACATGCACGAGACCGGTACTAGGGTTTCTAGGTTTTAACATGCGCTCCAATCTTTCGGAATATGCAACATGAGTGTATCCGCATGTAACTCGTGCAAAGGCTCTAAAATGCTCATGATTGCATGCTAGAAAACCCTAGAGCTAACACCTACTCCAAAAAGAAATTCAAAAACCTATTTGAAATTTGATATGTGTACTGGACTGGGCTGTACAGAGAGAACCAAAGAGATTTTCGAAAAGTGTCCTATATAGAAAAGATGGGAAAAGAAATTCTGAGAAACTTTTATTTGGGGAGTTCTCTGAGATTCATGCTGGAACTGGGGGAATCGGTTGAACCAGAGGAGAACAGCTGCACTGGAACAGAGGAGAGAGAGAGACCGGCTGGTTTAGCTGAGCAGTGGGGTGACGTGGAGAAGGATTCGGCACCGATTTCATTAAACCCGACAGGCGGGCCCGAGCGGCAGAGGCAGGGGGTGAAGCGGTACGTGCGGGCCTTATCTCACCCCGGCCCCACGCGTCAGAAGCAGAGGAGGATGAGGCGCGCATGGGAAAGGGAATGCCGGTGAGAAATCAAGGGCTCCGACGGTGCTCCGGTGGAAAGAACGGCGAGGAATCGCCACTGATCTAGGGCGCGAGAGAGAAATCCGTTGGCACTGCTGTGATCCAGAACTCAAGGTGATTCCATTTTTGCTATTGGGGGGCTTGCGCGGTTGCTGGAGGTGGG
The DNA here is from genome assembly GCA_019208055.1 of Stipa capillata. NCBI lineage: Eukaryota > Viridiplantae > Streptophyta > Magnoliopsida > Poales > Poaceae > Stipa > Stipa capillata. The sequence goes on from JAGXJF010003896.1 coordinate 185,930, forward strand.
ACTTCACCGGAGTCCAGAACGGAAGGGGCGAAGGCTCAAGGTTTAGGTGATTGGTAGCTGCGGCGAGCGCGCTTGAGATTAAGGAGAAGCCCTAGAAGGATTCCAGGAAGGGGAAGAAAGGGGAGTAGACTTGGAGAGCTTGAGGAAGAGTGGGGAGCTCGGGTGTTACTTTTATAGCCGCGGGAAGAAAGCAGAGCCTGCCGCTCCAGTTGGCTTTACTGGTCGTGGACTTTGCAACAGCGGTGGCGGCAACCAGAGAGGGTGGCGAGGGTACACTGGCGCTGACTTTGCACAGGTAGACGGGCACGAGGCAGGGCGGCAGGGTGTTGTCTCGGTCGCGCGGCGTAGTCCAGGGCGTGGGCGCGTCCAGCTCGATGCCGGGGCCTGTCCTGACCGGCATGGTCATGCGTCCTGGTGCTTGGACTTGTATGAGGAGGCGCCAGGCAGACCTTGATGCTTGAAGTGACCAGAGGGAGGGGGGAGCAGCCAGGGATGGCATGCCATGGAGTGCGGCCTAGTTTTCTACACTTGCCAATGCTGGCATGATTAGACACTAGGGTTGAATCACTGGTCAGAGGACTTGCTGCGGATGTGAGGGGAAATAGGAGAGGTGTCTGAGATGAAGTGCGTCTGCTGGCCAGCTCCTGGGGTGAATTGGTTGGTAGTTGAGTTAGGATTTAAAGAGGGAGGAGGTGTTTGCACAAGGTGTTCGATAGGGATTTAGAAGGAATTTTGTACTGGACATGAGAGTGTTTTTGCAGAAATGGAATATATGCACTGAGGTGAGTATTGTGTAATTTTTGGGGAATTTTCTGAGCAAGCCAAAGAGTAGCTGTAGTTCAAGGGAGGAATTTGTTCAAATTCAAAAGTTTTGAACTGGACTTCTCAAGCTTATTTCATAACTTGGTGAAGAATATACTCAAGGAGCTACTGGTGAATTTCTAGACATTTTGGAGAAATAAAAGTGCATGTGATAACACTTTTAGATTTTCTAATAGGGAGAAAACCTAATTAGGGTTTGGGACGACAAGAGGGGTTTTAAGGTTTTCGACGACGGCAAGGCCGTGGTAGGATACGGGAGGGTTAGGTAACATGGTAGGATGGTCGGGAAACAAGAATGGGCGAGCTGCCGCTAGGGTTAGGGTCGGAACGGGGCTCGAGCATATACAGCGCGTGAGCTCCGAATAGGGTTCAGGACGACGGATTGGATTTTAGGGGCTTCGGACGACGGCAAGACTATGGTAAGATGCGGGGGTGGTTAGGATTTGTCTCTGGAGAGCTGGAAGCGAAGACGGGCAGGTTGCCACGTAGGATTAGGGTTCAGATTGTATCGGGGGTCGGTGTATAGGATGAGCGTGCCAGTTAGGGTTTGGGGTTTTATATGCCCCTGCGATTGTCCTGGGTTCTTCGTGTAGCGGAGATTGCCAAGAGAATTAGGGATAACATGCGAGGGATTACGGTGTGGACTAGCACGGTAGATGGTAAAGATGGATTGGTTATCTGGTAGGACGGATCAAGATATTTCGAGTTCCGGTAACATGGTAGAAGGGTAGAAGGTTAGTTCGTAACTCGGTGATTCGGTAAAAGGGGGTGAATAGGAATTAGATATTTTGTTGACGTGGTAACATGGTGAAAAGGTTATAATCATGGTAACGCAGTATTTAGGGTTTTACCGTGCAGACGGTAAAAGGTGACAGGGTAAGGGTAAAAGGTAATGGTGTAGAAAAGGGGTGCGGGTGTATATATACATATACATGGATTCATATCTACTCTGATGAGGGAACTGGTAAGGTCACCGAAGATATTTTCTTGATCACGCGGTAGGAAGAATTTTACCGAGGAGAGGGGTTTAGGGGTTGGAGTGTATGTGCCCACATACGCTGGATTATTGTTGGCTATATGTGGTGGTATGCGGATGGTGGTGGCATGCGACGACAGGTGAGCTGTGGTTAGGTTCAGGGTACCGATACGCACGCATACGTATATACATGTTCGAGAGGAGAAGGAACAGAGGGAGTCGGAGGTTAGGGTTTGCGTCGGCTTAGACAAGGAAGAAGAGGGGAGGGAAAGGTGACTCGGGTTGCTGCGGCAAGGTGGGGCAGAGGTGGTGCTGTGGTGTGGCGGGGATTGGTGGCAGGTTAGCTTGTCGCGGCAGGAGGTGGCAGATTAGCTTGGGCTGCCGCGGTTGGTGGAAGTTCTGTTGTGGCGGGGAAAATGGACAGACGGGCTGCCGTGGCAGAGATTTGTTTGCCGTGGCAAGGAATTGCTTGCCTTTGCTCGCCGTGGCAAGGGTTTTGGGAGAAAGAGGGAATAGACGGGGGTGTCTTTGTGCTGGGTTTCAGGCAAGGTTAGGGACGGAATGTCGAGCAGGGTTTCGTATCCCTTACCGGATGGATTCGGACAAGGTCGAGGTCAAGGGGAACAGGGGTGGGGATGAGGGATTCTGGTTGGCTCACTCTAGGGTTTTGGCAGTATAAGATTCAATCCGATGCAAAGCTAAACGGCATTGTTAGCAAAAAGTTTTTGTTGACCCTGATTTTCAGGTTTCGGAAAATTGGGGTGTTACACATGTCGACCTAGGGCAACCTATAGCCGCTGCACTCTCTGACGGGGTCCCTCCCGGGTGTGTGGGGTTTCGGGTCTTCAAAATCTCGCCGGCGTGTCTTGAGTATCGCGCTCCCGGCGAGGCTCCTCCGGCGACGTTATCTTGCGTATCGCGCTCGACACCGGAGGTATACGGTGACGTGTTCGTGTATGAACAGGCCCTCCCCTCGCTCTGGTTGTCTTACGCGCGAAAGCATTCCATCCGAGCCTCTCCTCTCTCCCTAGACCTGCCCTTGCCTCTGGCCCCATGGCCCTCCTTCCTGTCCGGCGCCTCTATCATCACATGTCTTCATCTTGCTCATCTTTAAGCCCTCGTACAAGGATTTGCCGTGTGCAAGCGGTTCAACGATCACTGCAGCGATAGGAAACCGTAGTGAATTTCACTTGTTTATTTGTGGAGAAATAACAAACCCATGTATTCCTACGTCGGTTAAGATCATGTTTTAAATGCACAAATTTCCAATAGGATCAATTACTAAGGAATCTGATAAGAATCCCCTTCTTTAATTATAATCTGAGCCGTTCATTCTTTATCGGACAGATGCCGTTCAATTTTACCTGACCACCAACAGCCAAAACATACCCGATTTCCTTTTCCTTTTCTGAACGGCCGAACATACCTGATTTAAGGAAACCGTTTCTTCTGCTTTTTACCTTTACCCCCTCTTTATCGGCTCTTATTATAACTCGGCCGCCTCCTCTCGTCTCCCTGCCGCGTTCTCTCTCTCCCCTCCCCTTCAAATCCCACGACAACCCTGCTGCGAGTGGGAGGAGAGGGGGAACCCAACGAATTGGGATCAAGTTCAACTTGAACTTGATCCCTTCGATTAGAGTTGCTCCGCCTCCGGAAATCGCCTGATCTGGTAATTTCTCTACCTCTCTCCTGCTATTATTTTGCGCCTTCCATGCGATCCTTCGTTAGGTTTGGGAAGTTAGGAGGTTTCTTGAGCGGAAGTTCGGATTCCATCTGTTCTCGGCGATTTTACTGGTAGCTCCGGAGATTGGTTTTTTTTGCATCTACAGACTACATATCCTGTTCGTGTGTCGTTGTTGTGACCTGTGAGAGAAAGGTGTGATCTTTTAGGCGATTTGGGAGTTGGGTGTTTCTTGATTTTAGCTCTGAGCCTTCTCTTGCTGATGTAATTCAACCAAAAGGTTTGGGAACACGAATTCCTATTGCTGCTGCTTAATTGACATTGTGCGTTGCTAAAAAAGCCCCCCCAATCTGGTGATCTTAGTTAACAGTTTAAACTCTGATAGTCCTTTGTTGCTTACTTTTATGATTCCCAAATAAGGAGTAAGGGACATGCGAATTAGTCAGAGCGCTCATACTTGTGGGCCAGACATTTGATATTCTGGATAGAAGGTCCCAGCTATAGCAATGTTCTTGGCAGCTTTGTTGTGTATCTGACCGTCAAGATATGAATTGTTCAAAACTCAGAAAGGTACCTTGTTCAGTAGAGTGATGGCGAGCTGAACTGAAGGCAAACTACTATCGAATTGAGCTTGTTCTGCCAGAAGCCGAGCTGCTTTTTATGCTTATCAAATTGATAGGTGCTGTCTTATCAAATTGATAGGTGCTGAATTGAGATGCAACGTAATGCTAGAACAATTTGTCATCCTGAAAACCTGAACTTCCAAATTAAAGGTTTTTGCTATTTGTAGAGCCAACTATTGCTAAATTTGGATTATGTCCTCAGTTTGTGCTTCTTGACATAATAAATTATGCGCTTTGCAGGTGAATCCAGTATATCTCTGGCTTAGGAAAAGGAATTCAGTCAATAGAATTGGACTACAAAGTGGAACACTTCTGTGATAATATGACATCAATAGTTCTAGGACATCCTTCATCAGGTTCCCAGGAAACAAGTACTACTGGAGCCAATGATCGACTGCCAGATGAGATGAACGAGATGAGCATAAGAGATAATAAGGTAACATGTGCTAGAAACATGATATTACTCTTTCCTTTTGATGATACCATCCTCATCTTAGTTTCCTATTTGGCTCTTATATGCAAACATTGCAGGAAGTTGAAGCTGTGGTGGTCAATGGGAGTGGGATGGACATAGGTCATATTATCGTGACGGCTGTTGGGGGAAGAAATGGGCAGCCAAAGCAGGTACTAGAACCACCATACATAGCATTGGTGATCCCCAGTTATCTATGTGTCGTGGCTTCAAGTAGCAATGGGTAGAGGCACATCTGCTGTCAACATGATAGAAAACTGCCGTTATGTGTCACTAATTTTTACCATTATTAATACATATCAAGGAATTCTCCAAGTTCATAATACTGAATTTCTTATATTGAATTGCAGACTTTTAGTTACATGGCTGAGCGTGTTGTGGGGCATGGTTTCATTTGGAGTTGTTTTCCAGGTGGGTTGTTAAAAACAAAATAATGATACTTGTCTTGTTATGTTCCTGAATTCCTGTGTTATCTGCTATGCTGTTGTCCTGTTAATATCGTTTGTGTTTAAAGATTACTGACATTTGGTTTGTTCAAATTATCTTTTACAGGCTAAGTGTCTAGAAACTGGTGAGCGAATAGCTATAAAGAAAGTTCTTCAAGATGCAAGGTATAAGAACCGTGAACTGCAAACTATGCAAGTTCTTGATCATCCAAATGTTGTATGCTTGAAGCATTACTTTTGCTCAACGACTGAGAAGGAGGAGCAATACCTCAATTTGGTGCTTGAATATGTGCCGGAAACTGTTTATCGTGTTATTAAACATTACAATAAGATGAACCAACGCATGCCATTGATATATGTTAAACTTTATATGTATCAGGTAAAGGTTGCGGGTACCTTTCAACACTGTCTTTGTTTGGATAATGCTTTTACCTGAATCTCACTGTAAATTTCATTCTTTACAGATCTGCAGAGCTTTGGCATACATTCATAACTGTGTAGGAGTATGCCACAGAGACATAAAGCCACAAAATATTCTGGTGTGTATTTTGGTTATCAAATGTCTGAATGCTCACTAGAAACCTTCCGTTTTTCATCATAGACATTCCAACCCAATGAGATGATTTGATATCAGACCATTCTTGTGCCAGGTGAACCCACATACTCATCAGCTGAAACTGTGTGACTTTGGCAGCGCCAAAGTTTTGGTATGATTCATAAGCTCTAGATATGACTGAACGTGGCACGAAACATCACATATACTGTCTATGCCATCTAAAATTCTATATTGTATCTTCTCGTGTTGATAGGTAAAAGGAGAACCAAATATATCATACATCTGTTCTAGATATTACAGAGCTCCAGAGCTCATATTTGGTGCTACAGAGTACACAACAGCTATTGACGTGTGGTCAGCTGGTTGTGTTCTTGCTGAACTCCTTCTAGGGCAGGTAAGAGATCAACCAAGTTCTTATGATATATCAGTCAGCTTCTTGATGCAACTTGCCATAATTTATTTGTTTTTGGGTAGCCTGTTTTTCCTGGGGACAGTGGTGTCGACCAGCTTGTTGAAATTATCAAGGTAACAGCAACTTCCCTGAGTGGGAGAGATCCTGTCTCATAATAGTTTCCCCTTTTCCGGTTAACTCATACAGGAGACTTGTGTTTCTTTCAGGTTCTGGGTACTCCGACACGGGAAGAAATTAAACGTATGAACCCAAACTACACTGAGTTTAAGTTCCCACAAATCAAAACTCTCCCATGGCACAAGGTAGGGGCCTCCACATCTTGCACTTTCCCTTTTTACTTTCAAAGCTACTATCTTCTATTCATTTATACCGTGAGATGTAAACGTGCATGTTTCACCAGATCTTCAATAAAAGAATGCCATCTGAAGCTGTAGATCTTGTTTCTCGGCTTCTGCAGTACTCACCAAACCTCCGGTCAACTGCAGTAAGTATTAGTGAATTTTGGGCTGTCACTTGTATGCTTCTAGTCCATTGATTAGTATCTTTCGGGTTTTTTTTATTGCTCCAGTTGGAGGCGTTAGTCCATCCATTCTTCAATGAACTGCGGGATCCAAACACCCGCTTACTGAATGGCCGCCCCCTTCCCCCTCTCTTCAATTTCAAGCCTCGAGGTAAGTTCAGATTGATGTTGTACTTGCATCAATCAAAATGTCCTGTCGTCAGATTCTGATTCACCACATGCTGAACTTGAACAGAGTTGAAAGGAGTACAAATGGAGTTTCTTGTGAAGTTGGTACCCCAGCATGGTAAGAAGCAATGCACCTTCTTAGGACTGTGAGCAGGCAGTTCAATCCACTGTGAAAACCCTAGAACAGCATCGCCTATGGTATTATTGGATAGGCAATGCATGTGGTTTTCTTCTTCTGTGATCTCCAGAAGACTGTTTTTGTTCTACGACGGTGCTGAGCATGGCTTCAACCACGTTCTGCAAAGCAGATGAAGACTTGTATATTTGTCTGCCCTGACCTTGAGAACTCCAATCCTTTGCCAAATCTGTATCAGCAAGAAAGAAAGCACATATGTATTTCCATCCATATTTCGTTTCTGTTTATGGAAGCTATTCATTCAATTGTATTTCTATCGTTCTTCTGTCTTCACTCACTGATCCTATAATGCAATGCAAATTTTTTGAAATTTTGTGTTTGATATAATTCCAGTACTCAGCTGCTAAACCTCATATCTTGAATGTGTCACAGGAATTGATGCATCTGAATTATTCGAATGGACATGGCCTTGATCCATGATAGCTTTAAATGCCTGGTTATTGTCAAATGAAAAAATCGATGATAATTGGCTGCCTAAACGGCTCGAATCGATTTTCAGAGCACAAGGTGCACTTTCTGGATCATCCAACAGGTTCGATCATGAACCACTGAACTCCATGGAAATGGAGAGGTTACATTTATACCATTTCTTATTTTTTTCCCGAGGGGTTTTGTTTATCTTCTTGTTCGCGAGCATATATGATGCGGGCACGTCCTGATCTGACCATGTATAATCCGATTACGGAGTCTGCACCGCACGCATGATTTTGCAAATGAAGCTAACGTACGTCGCAGTCCGCGCGCGATTCAATGTCTGCAATTGAACTCCTCGGGATCCCTCTGCGCTCGAAAAGCCTCCCTCGGAGCCTCGCCGCAAGCCTCCTTCCGAGCACATTCGCCGTGGTCCTCCTCTCGTGTGCCGTCTTCCCCTTCGTGAAGGAGCACCGAAGGGGTGACTGGAGGCGTCGCCGGAGGTTGTTGATAGAGGCGGAGCCTGATGCGTCGACAAAGGCAGAGCCCGGAGGCAAGGCCGGTCACGCTACCACTGCATCATAACGTCGTTGACCATCACCACTACCATCATTACCTTATTAGGACACCTACAATGCTACCCTCAATGTCATTTATAGATAGGACTAGAGACAACATGTAGAATAATCTATCTATAAGGCTGTCTATGAAAAGCTCCACTGTTTATAAGTATGAGATATAGACAACTTACATACTACAGCAATGATACTATCTGTAAGCTGTCTATAACAATGACTGTCTGTAGAATTACAAACAACTTTATTCTCTCTCTTTTACCTTACAAGCAACCTATGTAGAATTTTATTGGGATACAACTAATTCTTCATGGACCGGTCCGTTAATGTCCTAAACGACACTTATGTGATACTAATGAAGTTTAACAAGTCAACAAGATAATTAGCAAGTCAAAACAAGTCAAAGAGAAGCTTAGGAGGTGTATACGAGGATTAGTTCACCGTGGACTATGAACTATCTCATCTCCCCTAATTTAGCATGGACTCAGACTATTTTACTTAAACTACTCCTCTCACACTCCCTTTAAGGGTAGCCATGGTCATTTGTCATGGATCCTTGTACATATAAACCCTCCTTTGGGATGTAAGATCCATCACATAAATGAGAAACTTGAGGAAGAGAGGCTTAGAGCTACAAGTCCTGCACGCGAAGCTCTAGGTGTGACCTTGGAAAGTCCACAACGATCCGAATTACTAGTTGAGTCTCGTACGAGGCTCCTCTCCCAACATAGGACTAGGCCGTGCTCCACGAGGCGGTCAAATCTATTCAAAAACATTAAAGTGTCCCATTTTATCGAGTGTATGATGACTTTCTCAAAGGCCACCGTACACGGCCCAATACTATCGCACCATAACCAATAGTGTGTTTCTATAACGACAACAGTGGCGTCGTCCATGTGGAAACTAGCCAATGTGAAAAGCTAGGCCCTACCTAAAAAAACTTTCATAGAAACCCAGGCATTGCTCGTCCGGAGTAAATGTGTAATGACTTAAGGTTCCAAGAAGATCGGTACTTTGGAGGTGATTGAGGATGACCATTCTGACGTCAAACGTATCAAGGACGTGGAAGGAATAATTCAAACCAACCCCCTCGCTACAACACTACCTATTGTACCCAATGGTGAAGAACTCCTCGAAGGCATCTCTCTCGGAGCCTGCTTCGACGTCTCAAGGGTCCCCAAAGATACCTCTAGGAGGCCCGCTGGACTTATCACCAACTTGAGGATGCTTGCAAACACAGAACACCCCGACTTCGGCGTACTCCGAGCATTGCTTGAAGATCCTCAATCCAACACTGCAGAGACTTCTGTTGCGTTGCGCCTCTAGAGCCAAGTCACAATTCCGCCGGCTCCGTAATCCTAAACACCTCCATCCAACCTCATTAGGACAGACCACACGACGTCGTGAGAATCCGAGTTTACACACGGAAGTGCCGGTGCTCAACACGGCATACTTCCCACACTTACTGTGAGTCTAGTTTCAACTACTAGACCCCCCTGTGTACATCCTCGTCAGTCTAGAATCACGCTGACGGTACACAGGTGAAATGAATAACATTGCATGCATTCAAAGTTAAAACTTAATCTGAGTACGATATGCCATATGGCTTACAAAGTTCCATGTCTTAACGATATTATTACATCAGAGAAAACAGTGGAAACAAAAGCGAATCGGCTCCATCTGTGCCACAGGCAAATTGACGGAGGCCACGCGACCTACTCTTTGGGATCATCATAGAAGAAGTCTTCATCGGCGCCTTCTTCAGCATACTCCTGTGCACACCACCACAAAAAACATGCACGATGAGTACTTCGCGTACTCAGCAAGCCACTTGGCGGTAGATGGTCCTACCATACTACATGCAAGGCTTCAAAGGAATGCTTTATGGCTTAGTTGCGTAAAGTAATCTTTTAATTGAATTACTGTAGTAGATTTGAAGGCAGCATTTTGATATAAATCAGTTTTATTATCAGGGGTGTTTTCATCATGTGAGGTCCTCAACCATCACATTCGAGCAAGGAACTTCTGCCTTAACTCGTTCATCAGTTTCTTAGCAAAAGGGGTAGAGGGAAGTAGCAAGGGGGAGAGGGACATGTCCTTTTCATCAAGAATGAGTCATGTGCTGTCCATAACCGTGGATACGGCTAATCGATTAGTTTATTACAGCTATTCTCCTTGTTGAAGTCAAGCACCGCTCCATCCGCATCAAGATGCTTCGAGAAGCCACCCCTTTCAATTTCATAAGAAATGAAGAACACCACCAAGACAAAATGGGCTTCATCGAGGAAGTATGAGACCAACCCTCCCTAAGCATCCCGCATACAAGCAAGGTGCCGTACGCTTTTATAACACTAGGGTCAAGGAGTGAGAATTCTCCCAAGGAGATCTGGTACTCAAAAAGGTCCTTGACCCCTGTCGACGTCTAAACGCCGGCATTGGTGGTCCGGAAGGACCTCCTTTGGGATTCGGTCTGGGAAGCGCAGATCTACGGAGCTACGCTGAAGCTAGAGCTTGGCAGGATGGGAAACTAGAAATCACGCGATGATTTACCCAGGTTCGGGCCACTTTCTAGGTGTAAAACCCTACGTCCTGCTCTTTGTGTGTATTTGAGAATATGTAAAGGGATTATAATGGACTAGCAGCACAGGTGCTCCTGTTCTTCTTCTTCTAGGGTTCGGATGTCTAGGGTTGTGTTGTCTAAATGGAGAAGTCTTAATCGATCCCCCCTGCATGACCTCGGTTCTCCCCTTATATATCTGGGGGTCACCACAATGGCCGAAAGGTAAAATATCTTACAATCATGCTTGTTGCTGACGAATAGGGCGTGGGCCTAGAGTCATAATGACGAGTCATGGAGCCTCTGTACCTAAGAAGACGGATCTCCTTGGATAGTCACCGAGCACCCTAGGTTAGAGACATGTTGGCCGCCTAAGTAAGAACTTAGGGCTTTCTCGCCGCAAGCGTGACTCGGTTGGCGCCTAAGGCCATGAATAGTAGTCCAGTAGGGCCCTTGTACCTGAGAAGACAGATCTTCTTTGGGTAGTCGCCGAGCCACTTGGGTCAGAGATATGCCGGTTGCCTAAGCCGGAGCTTAGGGTTTTCTTGCCGCGAGCGCGACTTGGCTTGGCACCTAGGGCCATGGATGACTAGTCCAGTAGAGCCCTTGTATCTGGGAAGACGGATGTTTCTTGGGTAGTCGTCGAGTACCCTTGGTCAGAGGTGTGTCGGCTGCCATAGAGAGCCACGATGGGCTCTGCTTTAGGGCTTTGTGGGTGTCTTAGTTCCATGCATCATTTGTGCTATTCGAGCGAGGAGGCTCTGGGTTTCTCCCTCGACACTGTGATGATGGCATTCTTCTTGGAAAAAGAGGAACACAATACAAACACTCATGGTTCGCTGCCTCACGACACAGAGGAAGGTAAACGACGGGCCCTAGCAGCGCGTGGTTAGCCCTTCTTTTCTCGAATGTGAATGAGGTGGAACAACTCATGAAGTTCAACTACATCTCCTGCGCGGAGGAAAAGAAAGGCGGCCCTAATGGTGTGCAATTTCGCTTGCATTTCAGGCGTGAAGGCAAGAAGAACTTATTCATGGGAGCTCGCAATTCGCTCAGTTTTCACATCTTTTGATGGTGAAGGATACAAGCCTCGAGAGGTGTTTGACCGCGAATGTTGCTTTTCACTTCTAATGATGGAATATACAAGTCTTGGGAAGTGTTTGGCCATAGATGGTGCTTTTCACATAGGGTTTCAAGTGTAAAACTTGCGGAGCTTGTCTCCGTTCCAGCGTGAGCCAAACATTTGTCCTTAATGGTGGAGCGACGATAGACTTCGGATCCCAAGATAATGAAGATGGATATGGACCTAAAGCCACGCCGGTGGTTGAGATTCGCTGTAGCGGAACAGTGCCAGTCACGCCTTGCTTGGAAACCGAATCATCATGATGTGGTTGTGTCAGGAGGTGAAGACTTCCTGGGACGTCTCCTGACACGGGCTATGCTGCAACTACCTGGGCCCCACGGACCAGGTGCAGAGGGCATGCGTATGGGCGCGCGGCAGCGCACCCTCAAAGTCAAAAAGGTGTCAGACCTCTCCATCCCCTCCAAGACTGATAGCTGATGTAGCTTATCTCTTGGGAGGATGGGAACTTGTCAGGATTCGTCATTATGTCCATTGCAGCGGACTTGGAGTAGACGGGTCCGATAGACAGGCATTAAATGCGCCTGTCAGACCACGTGACAGAGGAAGGGCCCACAAGGGGTGCTTGGGGCTTTCGGGATCGGAGGCCCCCGAGCACGCCCCCTAAGCCGCTCCATCAAGCGGGGCACTTGGCGCCCCGAGCGGGGGCCAAGCTACCTCGGGTGCTTAGGGCAAGCCCCCGAACGCCTCTTCTACTCGTCCCGAGCGGGGGCCGAGTCGCCTTGGGTGCTCAGGAAGCACCCTTAAGGGACGACTCGTGGCACCCCTCGATTGGTCGACTGGGAACAGTGCTCGGGGTGGGCCCCCGAGCATCTCTTATTAACTCCCACGTCCTTGGCGACGCGGTGTCAAGTTGGGCATTTGCCAGCAGTTTAGAGGACCCTGGGCCCCGTAACGCCGACAACCCCCAATCACAGGGCAAGCTCCACGCTAAATGGGACGGTCCATATCCATCTTCATTGTCTTGGGATCCGAAGTCTATCGTCGCTCCACCATTAAGGACAAATGTTTGGCTCACGCTGGAACGGAGACAAGCTCCGCAAGTTTTACACTTGAAACCCTATGTGAAAAGCACCATCTATGGCCAAACACTTCCCAAGACTTGTGTATTCCATCATTAGAAGTAAAAAGCAACATTCGCGGTCAAACACCTCTCGAGGCTTGTATCCTTCACCATCAAAAGATGTGAAAACTGAGCGAATTGCGAGCTCCCATGAATAAGTTCTTCTTGCCTTCACGCCTGAAATGCAAGCGAAATTGCACACCATTAGGGCCGCCTTTCTTTTCCTCCGCGCAGGAGATGTAGTTGAACTTCATGAGTTGTTCCACCTCATTCACATTCGAGAAAAGAAGGGCTAACCACGCGCTGCTAGGGCCCGTCGTTTACCTTCCTCTGTGTCGTGAGGCAGCGAACCATGAGTGTTTGTATTGTGTTCCTCTTTTTCCAAGAAGAATGCCATCATCACAGTGTCGAGGGAGAAACCCAGAGCCTCCTCGCTCGAATAGCACAAATGATGCATGGAACTAAGACACCCACAAAGCCCTAAAGCAGAGCCCATCGTGGCTCTCTATGGCAGCCGACACACCTCTGACCAAGGGTACTCGACGACTACCCAAGAAACATCCGTCTTCCCAGATACAAGGGCTCTACTGGACTAGTCATCCATGGCCCTAGGTGCCAAGCCAAGTCGCGCTCGCGGCAAGAAAACCCTAAGCTCCGGCTTAGGCAACCGGCATATCTCTGACCCAAGTGGCTCGGCGACTACCCAAAGAAGATCTGTCTTCTCAGGTACAAGGGCCCTACTGGACTACTATTCATGGCCTTAGGCGCCAACCGAGTCACGCTTGCGGCGAGAAAGCCCTAAGTTCTTACTTAGGTGGCCAACATGTCTCTAACCTAGGGTGCTCGGTGACTATCCAAGGAGATCCGTCTTCTTAGGTACAGAGGCTCCATGACTCGTCATTATGACTCTAGGCTCAGGCCAAATTGCGATGAACGGAGTATAAAGCTCCGGCCAAGTCCCAACTCCAAGACCAAATATACGTGGCCGATCCTAAGCCAACCCGCACGCTATCTTTCTGGAAACAATAAAGCAAAACATCAATTAGATAGAGACATCTCATAAAAACTCACAACTGAGTGCCATAAAAGCTAGCATTAATAATGTTAAGCGATAACATGGTGAGATGACTCCTACTACCAAAAAGTTGCCCTACTAGACCTATGTCAAGCTACATCATGAAATTACGTCAAAATGGTGAGGCATGATAACATGAGCAAAACGACATAAGTAAAACGGCTCAAGCCCAAGGTGATATGAAGCCAAGGGGAGAAGTCACAGCCGATCCTCATCCCCCTCACGCCAGAGAGGGTTGTTGCGGGTCATGAAGGCTTGGGCCCTCACCCTCAAGGCGTTTCCTCCGTCTCGAAGGTACCCCTGTGCCGCAAAGCCTAAGGTACCCTTAAGACCCTCCAAGCCGGTACCCCCTGCAAGAACAACTGACATGCCCGTCACCATGGCTCGGCTGGCACCATTACGATCATTCCATGTATTTAACAGTTCAAAATTTCCACTGTAGCACATTTCTTGTCACTCAACTTTATTAGGGTGGAATGTTTGTAAAAAAATGCCATATAGTATAGCCAGGGCTTAGGGCGGCATTTTCAAAACAATTGCTGTTTGCAGTGGTCTAGGTCCAAGCTTCCAATTAGCTGTTTCCGTGGTATTTTCTCAGTTTTGGTAATGTGGTAATGCCTATAGTGATCGGCCAGCACCAATTGAGTCATCAATTTCCTTTTCGTTGTGAGGACTAAAATGTTCTGTTTAACCATGCAAGAAAGGATAGAACTGCAAAACCGACTGTCTTAAACTAATGTGCAGTAACACTATCAAGCTTTTTATTTTTGGCGAGAAGTAACACTATCATGCATGCTATGACCAATATGCTGCTACTATGCTAACCTTTATGTATAGTACTCTAGGCTCTAGCTACCGATCCCAACCCCTGAGTGCCTCACTGCTGCACTACGTCGATTAATGGCAGAATGGTACTACTAGTATACTTGGCCAAATTAATGGACCACTCCGGCACCACCAAATCTTGTGGCTACCATCGAATTACTACCACAATAATTTGTTTTTTTGGCTCTCGCACGCACGTACATGGCCATATGAAGCTTCAGTTGGCGTGCTCCAATTGCATGAAATCGATCGACACCGCCCCTCCCCGTTAATCCACTTCGTAAAGGGCCACCTAGCTAGCTAGACTTCTACCACACTCCCTCTAGTGGTGGCCTTATCACGATAGAATCATATACACATGCACTCACTCGATCGATCTCGCAGCAGCAGCAGCAATCTATGACCACAAAGCAAGCACGTATCGAGCTCGACCAATCCCGTCGCGAGATTCACGTCCATTTGGACCATCTCTCCTCGACCTCGAATTAAACAACACTAGCTGAGTAATACAGTGCCCCCAAAGAAGGAAAATTTGGGTCAATCCAATGCATGCCTTGAAAGCGATACATGCATATATACATGCGTAGACATATAAATCAAGAAACGTGAAAGAACGGCAACACAGCGACCACGTACAGCGACAGCATGCATAGTTGCATCACGCGCGCATGCATGCCTCTCGTAATCTCGTTGCCACAGCTAACAGGTGAGGAGAATGTGGTATAAGTTGCTACTTCTCCAAATAGAACTCGTCGTCTCGTGATGATCTCAGCATGCCCTTCCTTTCCCGTGCTCGTGCACCGGCGGTGCACGCGCGCGCGCTTCGCATTGCCGAAAAGCGACGCGGGGGGCCGTGCCGTGGCACCAGCGGTCGATCGGTTGGTCGGTCGCCGCCAATAGAAAAATCGGTGCGGATGGCCAAGAGCGGCCACATAACAGGCCGCTGATGAGGCCTCCACTACCGCTCTCTCCCACCACCACCACCACCACCCCCCTCCTCCTCCGGCGCCCATGCACCACGCTTAGTTCTTCGCTGCCTGCCTATAAATCCGTGCACTCGCGCTCTCCACCCTCTCCAAACCCAACTACTACTAACTGTCTAGCTCTACTACGCCTCTACTCCAGCAGGCAGCAGCGTCCTAGCTAGTGGCTAGATCCCCCCGACAGCGACCTCGCGCCGTTGCACCTGCACACCCCGGCGCTTCTGTGCGTATATAAGCAGGCCTAGTCATCCAAGACTCACCATTCAGCTCAGCTTGATCCTAATTAGTAAACGATCCAAGACCAGCAGTTCATCAGCTTGCGCGGTAATGGGGGTCACCGCTAGGACCGCCATTGCTCTGCTCCTCGCGCTCGTGGTCTCCTCGAGCTTCCTTAGCGACGGCGTCCACGCCGTCCGGAACCACCACCACCACACGAAGCACACCAGGCACAACTCCGCGCGGCCGCCGTCCCACGCACCGAGACCGCCAAGCCCGAGGCGGGCCCCACCCCCGGCGCGGGCCTCTCCTCCGGCCCCGCCGCCGGCCAGCGCACCGTCGCCCGGCCCAATGCCGGGCACGCCCGCGCCCGCGGGAGCGGACAACGTGTACGACGTCGTCAAGGACTTCGGCGCGGCAGGGGACGGCGTGACGGACGACACCGAAGCGATCAAGACCGCGTGGGACACCGCGTGCCAGGACGGCGGGGAGGGCGTCGTCGTGGCCGCCGCCGGGCACTCGTTCCTGGTGCACAGCACCGTCTTCACCGGGCCGTGCCAGGGCAGCGTCATGCTGCAGGTAATTAAAAGCCATGGAGAATTCATGCGTTTCACTTGGGCGAGCGCCACGGGCTCATTGCTAATTTTGGTGGTGAGTGCTGACTTATGGAATTCCAATGGTGCATGTGTACAGATCGATGGTACAATCGTCGCGCCGAGCGACCCCGCGACGTGGCCGGGGAACAGCAAGCGCAACTGGCTCGTGTTCTACAAGGCCGACGGCGTGTCGCTGCGCGGCGCCGGCCTCATCGACGGCAAGGGGCAGAAATGGTGGGATCTCCCCTGCAAGCCTCACAAGGTAACAACAGCTGAACTGATATACAATATCCGGGCTAGCTAGGAGTTCACTACTGCAGAATCGTAGCATCTGAAAGTCTCCATTCCCTTTTTCTTTTCTCAGGGAGGAAACACTCACGGACCTTGTGACAGCCCAGTGGTGAGTGGCCTAACGCAACGACTGTAACCGTATTAACCGCCACAAACTGCCTGTCCTTGTAATAGCAGTACTAACTGACGTTGATCTCCAGGCGCTTAGGTTCTTCATGAGCAACAACGTGACGGTGCAAGGGCTGAAGGTGCAGAACAGCCCGGAGTTCCACTTCCGGTTCGACAGCTGCCGCGGCGTGCACGTCAACGGCCTGTCGATCAGCTCCCCGGCGCTGAGCCCCAATACCGACGGCATCCACGTCGAGAACACCCAGGACGTCCTCATCGCCAACACTGTCGTCTCCAACGGCGACGACTGCGTCTCCATCGGCGCCGGCACCCTCAACGTCCACATCGAGAACGTCACCTGCGGCCCCGGCCACGGCATCAGGTTCAGAATCAATTATTACTTCTATATTCTCTTCAAATGCTTACAGTAAATATGCAATCAGTGGCATTGACATTGGTTGGTGGATGTGCGTGCTTGCATTGCAGCATCGGGAGCCTGGGGAAGCAGGGGTCGCGGGCGTGCGTGTCCAACATCACGGTGCGGAACGCGGTGATCCGGCACTCGGACAACGGCGTGAGGATCAAGACGTGGCAGGGCGGGTCCGGGTCGGTGTCGGCGGTGACGTTCGAGAACGTGCGCATGGACGCCGTGCGCAACCCCATCATCATCGACCAGTACTACTGCCTCTCCAAGAGCTGCGAGAACGCGACCACGGCGGTGTTCGTCTCCGGCATCACCTACACCGGCATTCGGGGCACCTACGACGTGCGCGGCCCGCCCATCCACTTCGGCTGCAGCGACGCCGTGCCCTGCACCAACATCACCCTCTCTGGCGTCGAGCTGCTGCCCGCCTCCGGCAGCACCGTCGACGACCCCTTCTGCTGGAATGTGTACGGCAACGCCACCACGCCCACTGTGCCGCCGGTGGCGTGCCTCATGGAGGGCGTGCCCAGGAACTTAGAGGACAACAGCAACTTGAAGTGTTACTGATGATCGAGATCCCGCAGTCGTTACACGTTTAGAGATAAGAACTAAAAACGAGAGAAAGTAAATTAGTGCAGATAAAGGAGCTTAAAGCATGGTCATATGTATATAGAAAGATGAAAATGTAATAGTATGAGATGATTTGTGTGAGATCGAAATATATGTAGAATGGTGTGCTGCCATGCATATGGTCATATAGAGCAGTTGCAACTTGCATGGCTGGTGTTTTTTACATTTTACAGTGACAAGCATGTATCTATTAGCACAGTTTCTCATGTGATGTGTTATCATCACAATCTGAAGATATAAAGGTCTCGCAAATATTTAATAAATCGGGGATTGCGTCTAGGCTTTAGTAACGAATCGCCTTCTTGAAATTTATGAACAAGTTCTTGGCTTCATTGAATTAATCCTCATATCTAAACCTCCAGAGATCAATTTTCTCGCGTGTGGTCCATGAACAAGCTTCATTTCGTCCGTTTTGATCGGGCAGAGTTTGTTGGCCCTACGCTCCTAGCTCCCACAAATCATCCTTGCATGTGCATCATTAGAATTCGGATTGCGCACCAACATAGGGCAGCATTGTGAATCTTAAATTATGTCAAGGTACAATAATGTATACATGACCTCAAAGTTCAAGCAAAAGGTACAATCAAGCTAGAATTGAATGTGCGGCAGGAAACAAAAAGAAAAGGTAATTAAAGAAACACTTTCAGGGCCCTGCAATGCATGCCTAATCACTTTTTGTCCTAATAAAGCCATCCACAAAGCAGAGTGAGAGCATTATGTGTGACGACTCTAGACGACTTCAAAAGGGTGCACCAGCTGTAAATTACTCTAACTGTTTTTTGAAACATAACCTTGTTTTTACTTAAATTTTCTGAGTCGTGGAAATAGGCCAAGAAACAAGCTAACACCTAACCAACCAATAAGTACCTGCCCCAACATGTTCCTTGCAGCAAAAAGGTAAGTGATGGTTAGTGTTATTGTGGGCGCATGAACTATATGCAAAGGAGATCCACAGAGCTAGAGAGCTGGCAGGGGTAGGCTAATCGTCTGCACTGAATCATAGGTAGCAATGGTTGGGGCATATTAGAGGTGAGCAAGCCATGATTAGCTCCATAATTGGGTTGGAAAGCCTAGATACATAGCTAGGGTGTGGTAGTACGTTTGTGCACACGAGTGGCCTCCGTTCGAGGCTGCGAAAAAGTGGGCAGGAAAGAGATGGTCGAGTGAATGCTGAATATGAGTTAAGGGGTGTTTGGTTGGGCTTTTCAGCAGCTTTCCACTGGAAAAAGCTACAGCCCAACCAAACAGCCAGTTTTTCAGCAGCTTTTGTTAATAGTAGCTGTGGGCTTTGCAGTGCAAATTCAGCTGTTTGGAAAAGCTGCCTTCTACCAGTTTTTTGTAATGTGTTAAAACTTCAGTGCTCATTTTCCAAAATATTGTAGATGGTTTGGATCAACCAAAAGCCATATGTTCACTTTCCCACAGCCACAGCAGCTTTTCCAGACAGCCAACCAACAGCAGCTTTGTCAACAGCCGCAGCCCAACCAAACAGGCCCTTAAAGTCACGCACAGAGCAGTGCACCAGAGATCAAGTTAATTACAGATCATTAAAGCCGTACGTGCTATACGCGTATGGACAACTATGCAGGTCACACGTACCATCATGAGAATCCAACCTCAACTTACCTAGTACCCCATATATACGGCTGAACATGCAATGATCATCTTAAACGGTAACAGCGTGATAATTGAGACAGACCCATCCACGATGCGACATGGAGAGATCGGTATATATGGGCCGTTGATCACACACGTACAGTGACGTAGTCCATGCTAGCTAACTAGTAATAGCATCAGGTAGACAGACCTAACCTAACGCAGCCTGGTGACACGTGCACGATGGACATTCGACATGGATAGAGATCGCACACACACAAACACACAGAGGCGACTAGCTATAAGCTAGCTAGCTAGGCATGCGGTGAAAAAGGTACGTACGTACCCCGAGGCGGAGGCAACCTCGGAGCGCCACTCGCAATGCAGATGAACCGGGCGACCACCATGTATGACTCGGAATCTCGATCGAGGTCGTCGGGCTGGCTGGCCATGCACAAACGCACCTCGATTATATATCATTGCCCGTCCGCCCCCTCCTCGCCCTGTCTCGCGCCGATTGCACGCCGCACGTACGCTCGCCCACACATAGCCAGCGTGACATGATCGATGACGCGTATCCGCGCGCGGTGGAATATGGAATGTAGGGAGGGGGAGGTGTGGTGCCATGGTACGTGGTGGCGAGGCGGGGATCGGGTGATCGAGTCCAAAAGCGCGCCCGGCCAAAGGTGGAGGCATGCACACTACCACGCGCCGCTACCACGACGGCCACTACCCAGCCCACCTACGGCTGCCGGCCTCCCTCCCTCTCGATAGATTATATATATTTCTACTGCCGCAGCGAAATCTTCCGCACTCACGCGCATGGAGAGTGGCATGGCATGCGCGCGACGCCCAGTTGCTGCGTTGTGTTGCTTCGTCCATGATGGTGTGCCATTGCTTTTCTGTCTCTTGCTAGTAGTCCACGAAGCGGCTTTTGTGTCTAGCTACGTATAGCTCTAGCTAGCGTTGGCCGGCTCCGCTTGCTTGCAATTTGCATAGTGCTACACGAGCTGATCGTTCTGTTTTGTGTGAAACATTTGATCAAGTTATTCATAGACAGTTATGTACATACATGTACATTTTCCATGTGGGGGAAAGCTACATCTCTCTCTCTCGCTCGTTCGCTCGCTCGGATAAAGGCTACGGTTTCTGCTAGTAGTCCCAGCTACTACCTAGCTCACTTTATTTTGCAGCTAATTAATAAGTTTGTTGCAGGTTTCTATTTGCATCACAAACGATCGTATAATATATACAGATGGTCATAGTTTCCTTATCTTTCTTTTTGTACCATGCATCTTCCCTTTCGCTTTTTCCTTGTTTTCTTTAATTTGGTCCCCTCTAGTAGGGGTAAGGCATGATGATTCCTAAATCCTAACTCTGCCCCCTTTCTCCCCGGTAGAAATTGACCCAACATTTCTTTTCGATTTAACTAGTTGGGCTAGTTGGCCTGGCAAACAAGGACATCCATTGATTAATCCCTGCAACTAGGTACACATAATTTACAGGACAAAATTTGAGCCCTAATTTCTAGTTGTTTTGTCCCATTCACAAAAGCCTTGTTTTTTCTAGTTCGTGGTGCCTTTCTTTCTCTCTGCTGATGGCTGACTCCTAGCTAGAGTAGCTAAGACCTGTTTGGAGAGCAGGAATTTACGTAAAGTATATACGATTTTCAAAAGAATCTTGCAACTATCCTGCGTTCAAACGGCCCCCTAAAAAGGCTAAATGTACATCAACTATCCAAATCTAAACCATGTCTAACAAGATATATTGATTCAAGTATTCTAAGATCAGATCTCTCCACAATGGCAATTTTATTTAAAAAAATCAAACATGCAGATAGCCTACTCCTGCTAGCTAGATACAACAATAAGGTGTGCAATAAAAATTACACTACAAGTAATTTTGTAAATTCTAAAGAACTTCTTAACCAATCAGTCTGTCATGATTACAGGCTGGTAGGATTCAAGATGTTTAGCTTATCTGCTCATGCATCTCACTCCAAGAAAAATATTCTTCTTCATGCAGGGCACCACTCTGCTGCCTAAACTAAATTCACCTCATGTCCCGTTTGGAACGTGGCAATATCCTAATTCCAGCACGAATTGAAATGTTTCTTGTGAAATTCCGTGACATACATGTGTTTCTAATTGCAAAAGAAACTAGTAGTTGCAGTTTTTGATCTCCAGAGTTCATCTTTAATCATTTGCAAGTAGGAATAATGCATTGTCGAATAGAAGCGATATAAGATCTGACCGACCACACAATCTGTTACGCTGGACTCCATTAACTTGGTCTGTTAATCTAAAGTACTAGCATTGTTATTATAAACTGATCTGTACTAGTGCCAGACATGTACCACAAATGCTCGAAAAGTGTTCCATCAATGTTTTTCACTTTATAGCCGCAATCTGCAGGTTTGCGTACGCCATCGGTTCAACTGATTCTTTTATGTGTCTTAATTGTGTACGATCCATAGGTTTCATAAATGACTGGCCGATCCGGTACACACAATGGCTTTCGGTGGAACAACTTGTTCTGTTCCATGACATGTTTCAGACATAGTTAATTTGGGCACTCGCTTGCGCACACACTTTGCTGCGTTGAAGCCTTGGCACGTAGCTGGTAACTCAACTCGTTCAAGGCGGTGCTTAAATTTGGCCAACAAGATCGTGCCATGTTGTACTCGGATCAAGTGATGATATATATATGATTATGTAGTGCCGTGAGCATGCAGTATTATAGTTGTGCTGCCTACACATGCATGCATGGAGGAACTACACGCTGCAGTTATACTTGATGGTGTCAACGAGATCCATCAGTAATCTCTAGCTACTACTGTGAAAGCACATGGGTGTCCGGCTTCTCCAGTGGTGGTCTCCTTATCCACTGGATGAATAATCACAAAAAACTATAGCTTATATAATTTTATAAACACAAAATTTCAAACTTCTCTGGAGTCCAGACATACACATAGATCGTGTCTAGTTACTTGCATGAGGTCCAACTAGGACCGTCAGATGCAGGTAAGGGGTGTTTAGTTGCTTGCACTGCCCCCTAAGCAGGCCTGCATGGTGCTTACCTCTCAACTAGGCCCTAAGGAAACACAGATTTCTGCCATTTCCTCCAAGCTAGGATCGGGCGGGCGCAAGCGTGGAGATGGCGGCCACAAAAGGGAGATGGCGCGGACTGTAGTGGTGCAGGTCGGAGCACGAGCGTTTTTAGGGTTACCTCCCACCGTTGTGCACCCTTATCCCTTGCTCTTCCATCTCACCACCCTCTCGTCTCCCTCATTTTCCCCCACACTCCCCTCTTGTCCACCCTCAACTCTACCGCTTCCTCTCCGGCAACCAGCAGGTAAGCGACATCCCCTTTGGTGGGCGGTGGTGATTGATGCCCCCTTCGTCTCTGGCGGAAGGTGGTCTTCAGTGCCCTCTCCTTCTTCTCTGGTAGGTGGTGGTCGTCGGTACCCTTTCCTTCCTCTCCGGCAAGTGGTGCTCGTCTTTGTCCTCTCCTTCCTCTCCGGCACACAGTGGTCCTCTTCGCCCTCTTGTTCCCTTGCTCCAATGGCTGTAAGCACACACAAACCATATATGCAGTACATATCTTTGTTTGATGGATGATTATGGCTTCGATTGGGATGATTAATTATTCAAAGATGCATCCTTTAGGCTTAGATTTGTGGGCCGATGATGCTTATGATGTAAAGATGCATGTTTTAGGTTTAGATATATGGGCCGATGATGTTTATGAGGCAAACATGTATGTTTTAGGCTTAGATTTGTGGACCTATGATGTTTATGAGTCAAAGATGCATGCTTAGAGTTTGATTTGTGGGCTGAAGACGTATATGAGGCAAAGATGCATGTTGTAGGGTTGGGATTGATGCCTATGTTGGTTACATCTATTTGCCAGTGATGCTTATGTGTTACACATATTCGTTGATGATGCAAATGAGGCAAATGTGTAGTTTGTGCTTATGTTTGTATAGGATTTGGATTGGTGCATATGTTGTAGGGTTTGGATTGATGTCTATGTTCGTTACATCTATTTGTCGATGATGCTTATGAGTGTTATATATGTTTGCCGATGATGTAGATGAGGCAAATATGTGGTTTGTGCTTATGTTTGCATAGCCAATGTTTTGGATATGTATTTGCCGGTGATGTTGATAAGGTTCTAAATTTTTGTAGAACTTAGCCAATGATGTTGACGGGGCTTGTTAGTCTAAGCGTACTTCTTTAGTGTCCAATGATGAAAGATTAACATCTTCCACTTAGAGGTTGCTTCAATTAGAAGTGTCCAGCCATGG
The DNA here is from genome assembly GCA_019208055.1 of Stipa capillata. NCBI lineage: Eukaryota > Viridiplantae > Streptophyta > Magnoliopsida > Poales > Poaceae > Stipa > Stipa capillata. The sequence goes on from JAGXJF010003896.1 coordinate 209,602, forward strand.
AATTAAGCTGAGCATGTTGTGTTCCTAACTATGATTGAAGCACAACTCTTAAACATTCCATGAACCTAAGCTTGTTGTCCACCATCCAATGATTAAATATGTACAATGATTATCCTTATATGGAAGAGGTAGGTTTCTCCCCTGCTCAGATAATAATGAGGTGACCATATCAATGTTGTCCAAGCTTGAGAGAATCATATCTCATCCACAATTAGGATTTCATTGATGTTCATGTTGCTTAGTATGAGGATGGTCAATTAATGAAATGATGAAGTTCCAAACAATCAACAGTCCATGTATAAGGGCAATATTGGTAAGATGTTCAGTACTACAAGTCCTAGTGCTTAATCTTCTACCAGCTTTGCCCTTATATATGCACATCTTGGTTCAGTGTATATGTGTTAGGAACAACATGCAACAATGATTGTGTCGACAATTGATAAACCGCCGATCTTACGGTTGTCATGAGCAGAAAGATTTGTTGAAGGGTAGGGACCCATGAGACCATTGTCTAGCAGTACCGGGGAACACGGACTAGGAATTTTATACAAGTTCGGGCCTCCCGTAGGCTAATAGCCCTACGTCCTGTTGGTATATATTGAATCACGAGTAGCTTACAAGGAGGATGTTAGTGGCTATCCTAGATGAGATCTAAACCTAGTCAGAGCCTTCTTCGAGTAGATCTGGACGACTTGTGGAGTCTTTTCATGGAGGTTGGATGGAGGACTGAAGCTTCGACACGGCTAGGGCTCAATCGCTGAAGGCTTCTGTCTCTAATCTTAATTGTGTATCACTCTTGTCTCCTCCTCCCTTGGGGGTTTTCGTATCCTTATATAGGGGATGATCCGAGTCATGGAGATCATGGACTTATCTCTTACCGATATTCTGCCTTCCTTAAACATAGAGATTGAATTCCTAGTTTAAGGGGTGTCCGTCCTCATTACGTGAGGACTCTTTATCTTCTAAATTCCTTGGTTGCTACATCAGCCCAGATATCCAGGGTATTCATATATGGATACTACCCCGTATACGGTATTACTGTATTACTCATCATCAAATTGTATTAGGTTTAGGGTGAGGTGAATACTTCTTAGGCTACTAGACACATGCAGTGATGATTTGTGATTCTTTTGTATGAAAAGCTTGAATTTTTGTTGTGTTGTGCTTTAGGAGATGGATAACAACATGACTATGGAGGAGTTTAGTGCTGCTCTTGAAGTTGATGAAACATTTGGTTCTCAAAAGTTCTTTGAATGTTGACCTTGTAGAGGTGGGGGGAGGGATCTGACTAAGCAAAAACCATAGCAAAAGCCTATGATGAAGTGGACTCCAACACTGTCTGGGTTCATCCTGAAGAGGATGTGTCAGCTCATAACCATTGGGGTTAGAATTGATAAAGAGTTCAAAGTGATCCATCTGGACCAAGTGGCCAAGGCTCTTCATGATTTCAGTGACTATGTTGTTACCTCCACCCAGATCTACAACCATCTACGTGAATGGAGGCAAAGGTGGATGAGGGTGTGCAAGCTTAGAGACCTTAGTGGAGCCAATTGGGATGATGATAGCCACACCATCATGCTGGAGAATGAGTATTACAATGACCACATAAAGGTGGCTTATGTTACCTTTTCCTCCTTAACGTCTTTCTTTGCTAATCATGTCCTACCCTGTCTTCTCCTAACCTAGGCTCACCCTAAGGATGCTAAGTATTTGAACAAGCTCTTGGAGAACTATGTTCAGATGCAGACCATCATTGGCTCAGGCTTGGCCATTGGGAGGTTTGCCATGGGCTTTGGCGTACCTCTTGGCACACCCCCACAGTGAATTTGTAGAGAGCTCCATGAAACCTGACACCATCAAACTAGACCCTTCTGAAGCCAAGACTATACCTGAGATCTGTGCTGGGCAAAAGAGAAAGAGGAGGGCCTTTGTTGAGGAGGAGATCGAGGTTCTTAACAACATGATAGATGCTATGAACAATGTGGCCACTACTATTAGGGAGATGTAACAGACCGATTTTTCTAGAGGTTTTTAAAACATTTTGTTCAAAAATGAGGACCAGAAAATTTTCTAGAATTATCTTGCATTGATCAAAGCTTAATCAAAATTTTCTAAGTCTCTTGAAACTAATATGAATAATTTCAAACATGAATATTTGGTTGTAAATATTTGTATTGGATTAAGCATAATCTATTCCACTTATGAGAATTTTCTAAAATTTTATAAATCCATTTTTGTATTTTTTGAGCTTTAATTGGATTTCTAGTTTTTTTGAAAAGGAAAAAAAGAAAATATTTTCTTATTTTTCCTCCCTGGGCCCTCTTCTCCCCCCACCGAATGGGGCCTCGTCCCGGGCTCGTTTCCTCCCCCGCCGGTCTAGCTCACCCTATATTCCCCTTTCCCCCGCCGGCCTGCCCCGTTGCCTCCTTGTGGCTCGTCTTAGCCCAAGTTGCCCCCCGCCTGCGTTGCAGCCAGCCATGCGGCCCGCCGACCTAGCCCCGTGTCTCCCCTCCTGGGCTGCCCCGCACAACCTAGCTACCCTCCTTTCGGGCTATGCTGCCGCCTAGCCCAGCGCACCGCAACAGCTGCCCCTTCTTCTCCTAGTTGTTTTTCTTCTTTTCCTCTCGATTTCCTTAATGATACCAAGTAGGGCACAACACATAGATCGATCGATCAATCCATGGATGGATCAAGTATCCATCTACAGAACGTGTGTGTTTATCCTCCTGTTTAACCATCAAACACATCTAGATCTCTAACAAGTCACCAATCTTAGTGCAAAAGTGGATCCATTAGGACCCTATGAACACCCAGGAGAAATCGGATTTTGAATTTGATCGCTAGATTTTGAATTTATTTGAATCTACTCAAATTTGAGTGAATTTTGGCCAAATTTCAATCTAACTTCGTCTCTCTATTCTGCCTTTTCTACTCTGGGTGAAACTTAACATCTAAAAGGTGCGAGCGAGAGCTGGATAAAGGTTGAAGGAGCAATTGGCCGCTTGTATCAAATAAGGCCAAAGTTATGATTTTGAGAAGTGTGAAAACAGTACAACCACATGTTATATGGGCACTGACTTGGTTAAATAGATTAGTTGAGTCTTAGTATCGACATTGCCATACCGTAGAAGGGTGGACGTAACTACGATGACCTCGGCACAAAAGGGGGCTACGCAGGCTAAGCGGGTGTACGCTCCTCCGTGTCGAAACCTAGTGGGCATATCACATCGAGAGGAGATTAGCTAAAAGACCTCGTCACGATCTCCCTACCGGTACACCGATGGGTGTGTACTACGCTGGCAACGACTAGTGGCAACAAGACGAGATTGTTTCGTGTGGGTAAAATGTGCAACCTCTGCAAATTGTAAACTAATCGATTAGCCATATCCACGTTCATGGATGTCACATAACTCATTTTGATAAAAAGGACCTGTCTTTCTTCCTCTTGCTATTCCCCTCTATCCCAGTTCTGGAAATGTGAATAGGTGGTTAGAACCTATGGACGAGTCTAGTCCGAATGCCTTGCTCGTATGTGTTGGTCGTTGACCCTCACATTTATGAAAAATACCTCGAAGATAAAAACCTGATTTTATATCAAAGCCGCCTTTGAAATTATCGTAGTATTTGCAACCTCAAACTGCATTTATGCAAAATAGCCATACAACCTTTCTTTACAGCCTCATATACATTGGTTTAGGTGTTTTCCTACGAGGGGCATGCTGAATACGTGAAGTACTCATCGACATGTTTTGTTATGATGAGAACAGATGAATACATTGTAGAAGACACTGACGGCGATTACTATTACGATTGATCCCGAGGAGTGAGGTTGAGTGAACTCCGTCGACTGCCAGTGGCTGAGATGGAGCCTGCCATTTATCGTTTTCTTTCCGCTGCTTTATGATTGTGGCGGTCATGTGACCAAGTACTCTGTTTAAAGTCATGTGGTTTCTATCATTGAGACTATGTTGTAATAAATTTGACAGGGTAATGTTATCATTTCGACTGTGTTCATCAGATGGTGATATAGAGAGGGGGTCTGGAAGTTAAGTCTAGACTCTCATAGGTGACCAGGGTGGATGATGTGCATCCTGAGCTCATGTGTCATGTGTGAGGGTGGGTTCTCAGAGGAAGCCCTGATTGTGGCTTTATGCCACCTGCTGGACAACAAGGCACAGGGCCTCAATTATATTGCCAGGAATGAGCCTCATAGGGTGCTTTGGTTCAGGATCTTCCTGTCCAAACACTACTATGTGCAGTGATGCCCCTTCTAGTATTTGTAATTAAGGTGAATATATGTTTTGAGAGGTGGTATGGTAACCTCTCTGCTGGTGAACTTGTGATGATGGTGGTTGTGTATTTTGTAAGGTGATATAGCCTAACCCCTCTGATGGTGAACTTCTGATGCTTTGTGGTATAGGCTAACCTGGTGGTGGTAGGTTGACACTCCTATTTTTTTGTTGTGGTGTCATGGTTCAATGGTGGCTAGAGTGGTAGACGTGAACTTACATTATGTTGTTATGCACCTTTAATGTAATGCTTATGATGCTTTTGTATTGTTTGTTGTGATATGAAGTTTATATGATCATTTTTTTCTCATGTTGGAAATGATGATCTGATGCACCATATGGACCAATGATGAATTGTTACAAGATGAGATGATACACCATCGTGCCACTTCATTTCTGTTTGCTGGTTTTTCTGGAAAGTTTGATGAGAACAGTTGCCTTGGGTAGTGTGTTTGTTGGTTTTTTAGACAATGTGATAAGAACATTTGCCTCTTGCAGCGTGTTTGCTGATTTTTTTTGACGATTTGATAAAAATAGTTGCCTCTTGTATTCGCTTTTGTATTGTGTTAGTTGTCTCTTGGTAGAGATGGTACAAATGAAGTTCTCAAAAAATCTTAGACCAATCTTTCATACATTTCATCTTGCTGTTTTTTTATTTAGATGATCCAGCATGTGGTCTACAGGGGGAGGAAGCCAGAAATGTATGGTTCATGACAGTTGTGCCATGAATAAGTCATTGGCTTCAAAAGTTCTAGAATCAACAAGCTGAAGAGGATTGTTTAAAGTTTACTTCACCCTTAACTGTCATCAGAGCTGATCAAAGAGAGATGAAGAGTGATGAGACTAGTTCACTAGGTAGGATTAAGGATTGTGTAATCATAATACAGGTTATAATAATTCAATATTTCTTTATGTGTAATTTAGCTATGTGTAATGTACATGTGTTGTGATCAAAAATAGAGAAAGAGAGGAAAATAACATTTGAATGTTACAAGTGGTGGGTAACTTCACCATATGTGGTGCAAGGTGAGCATACTAGTCTGGATGTAGATAACCAAACTAGCTATGCTTGCATCTAGCAGGCCCAGCCACCACCTGGTGCAGACAACCGAATACTATTTCTAATTGGTCCAGACTGAGCTGGTGCAAACAACCAAACACCCTTACTTAGCTCATGTATGCCTATCATTAGTGGACATGATTGAGCTGGTGCAGAGTAAAAGCATATGTAGACAACCAAACTCCTATACTGACATACACTAGTCACGTTTTGCCAGTGCAATGCACTAAGAAGTGAGCTCTGACAAGACAAGGTGGGTAAATTCCACGTGAACTCTGACAAAACAAGGAACATTCCATCTGCACTCTGCAGAAATCAACCTGACATGCAGTGTCCCTCCTTGCCTCTCCGGGCACGATCTTCACAAGGCAGGCATGCATCTCCCTGCCAAAAGGATGAACCAATCCAAGAGCCAGAGCTCCATTATTGGAACGGTACTCGCTACTCAGATCACGCACAGCATGTAATAGGCTGTGAGCAGGCCCATATCTCTGCATATACAGCTCTTTTGCCACTGTAAGCAAGCAAGTATGCACCATCAATTGTGAATGGATGGACCATTTATATGTGACTGGGCATTTGCCATGGTCCAAATCTGGCCGAGGAGTAGCATAAAGGAGATCGATTTGGAGCGAGCGAGTTTTCAACATGTTCTTGTCCAGAATCGATCAGAAGGGTCTGACAGGAAGACCTGCGGCTGAGTGTTTCTTGCTGTCAGAAAGTGGTTACAGCATGCTAGTTTGATCTATTGCAACTTGCAGGAAAGGAGATGCAAGTTCTGAAGCCGTTGTTTTCAGGGTAAAGGACAGGTAATAATGTCCACACTCCATATGGAGAAAATATCACTGTTCCATTGAAGCCTTGCATGTAGATGATAAAAGTTGAAGCACAAAACTCCGATGCTAAATTAACTAAAGGCTTCAGATAATCAGACATCTGTTAGGGGTAAATGACTATCAGTACATTGTAAGATGAGAGTGAAATCTTGACAATGCCTGTCAGCTAGAAAGGAGTAACATTAGAATGCTAAGTTGCGTGAGGCTAATTTCTTTTTTTTTGTCTCGATCCCTTCCCTTCAAGAGTATAATAGCATTCTTGAACTGATTTAGTGTCTAATATATGTGTGAAAAAAGACCAGCATGTACTTATGTGCATGTGTTTTATATAGATAGACATGAGACTCATCTACGTTACCAAATAAACGCTTGCAATAAAAGCGCTGAAAATTGTAGATAAGCAAGTACACAGTGACATCAAGCACGAACCGCAATGCCTCAATAGCGTGCAGAAAGGCACGTGAGCTTTTGTGCTATGTTGCACTTAATATTTGGCTTTACAGGCTCTCCCCCTCTCCTTGCTGCTCCTTGTAAAGCTGAAGAGCAAGCATGCAGGCAGGAGAGAAAAGCTGCAAAAGATGGTCTCCCCCATAACTCACAAAAGGTGGCCAATACACATTAGAGATTCTCCCATATGCACCAAAGTTTCACAGGAGTGGGCATGCAAGTCTTCTTTAACTTGGAGCACTTCAACTACCGGGCAAATCTGGATTCTAGTCCTTGTTATCTTTCTGTTGTGGTTCACTATATTCAGAGAGAGCTTCCCATACGGAAAGTTTTGAGTTTCTGCAAATGGAGATGGAAATGGTTTTTTTTCCATCGGAGAACCACCATGAACCTCATAACTGATGAAGCTAGAGATGAGGATGAAGCAATAAAACTATGCGCACTATTATGTGTTGCACTTGCAACAGAGCAGTAGGAGCCTAAAACATAGAACCGAACCATCCCCATTGTAACGTAGCCATACGTCAAAACAAACGAGGGACACAGAATAGTGCTAGATTACTTGGCTAAATATATATATGTGTGTGTGTGGAGCATAAAACACCCCAAATTTATTGGGGGGAAAGAACAATAGCTTCTTGACAGGCCGTCACTTGGCTGCTTAGCTAACCAGAGCAACCGGAAGCATGCAGCCATGCACCCGTATCGCGCTGCATGAGTGAAGTGAACAGCATAGCGAAGTCCCCGCGTGCTCACTCGGTCACTCCCCTTCTCCGTGCCGGGCTCGTAACGCAGCAGTAGGACATGGTTACCCTGCGACACCACATCCACCGATCCACTTGTGACTTGCCAGTTTTGCCCATAGGCATATGGCCTGGGCGGCGCGCGTGTGTCAGACAAGTGAGCTGGGGTGCGCGCGCGGGGAGTTGGAGGCTGCTGCGGGTTCGAGACGGGCCGATCGTTGCAGGAAGGTTCGCACTGAGATGGCTGGACCGCACGCCTGTGGCAAGGCCTACATGGCTAGCCCACCTGTTGGGTGGCATACCTGCGACGCGAGAGCGTACCTGCTGTGAGGTTGAGGCCTTGAGGCCGGGCACCCATGGCCATGGGCTTCACGGGCGCCGTTACCCACTTCGTGACGGAGACGGTCTGCGCGCACACACGGCCTCGGGAGCCAGGCACCCACCGGTTACTGACTTCTTTTCTGCGCTGCGCGCGGGCGGTCCCGACATTCGTCCGGTCCAACGCTGGAATTCTCGTGTATCTGGGCAAGGATACATCGAATGAAATCCAGCTATGTTTGTTTGCCCACTTGCTTCGTGTGCATCATGCATGGAACGGGAGGTAAATTAATCCGGCCGAAAGCTATACGTCTGCCCATGTGAGGTAAGTTAATCCGGCCAAATGTTCCAGCAAGTTTCAGCCCACACATGCCGTGCCAGCTGAAATCCAATGAATTCTGGACAAAGTTAACACACGGGACAATCGAGACGCACAAGAGTTAAACAGGAACAGCTAGTAGCTCCTACGTACTGGAGTGGAACCGATCGAAACGTTCTGCCTGCGATGATATGGATATAGTAAACTATTACCACCTACCGAAGAAATTAGCCCCCTTAGGAACGGTTTGGACTTGTGCATAAACTAGTTGCCCAAATAAGCCCCTCATAAACTGCGGTGGAAATTAGTCAATGATATTTATCTGAGCCCTTAAGAACGGCTTATGGAATTGAGCTTATTGTATATGCTAAAGGGTGTAAAGTCTAAATTACCCCTGCAAGAGTTTGTTTGCTGTTTAATAGTTTAAATTGTTGTTTTGAAGAGTTTATTTGCATAAATAGCTAGAAAAATTAATGTGAAAGTTTAAAACAATAATAATATGACAAGTTGTAGCACTAAATAAAGAAAAGTCAAGTTTACAAGTTTTCTTGACATCAAAATAGATTTGCACCTTCTACAAGTTCTTTCAAACAAAATAACAATAACTAGATTGCACATAGCAATTCATCTCGCTGCAAACAAATTCGCCGCAATACCACCTCGAACTATGCCCATAGTACCATCATCATAACTAGATGCAGCAACGTCCACTCCACCACCTGCTACTTCATCTTGAACATACTCTTCTCGGAACATCTCAAAATGTTCATCACGTAGAGCACTATCACGAATATAGTTATGCAAAGCTATGCATGCAGAAACGATCTTCTTTTGTTTGTCAACAGGGTAGCTAGGTATGCCACGAAGTATACGCCATTTCATCTTGAGACAACCGAATGATCGTTCAATAACATTTCGAAGAGATGAATTACCATGGTTGAACATCTCCTTCATGCCAACCGGTTGAGATATTTGAAACTCCGGTACATGGTACCGATGTCCCTTGAATGGGGCTAGGTAACCGGTTCGATTTGGATATCCCGAGTCAACAAGATAGTATTTACCTACATTTATTATTGAATGAACATTATATATTGCATGACTAATAGATAAAATAAGACATAAATCACAAATGAGTTACCTTGTGGCGGGTGTGGATAATGTTGATATTGCACCAAAGCATCAAGGAATACACGTGTGTCATGAACAGACTCCGGCCATCCAGCAACCACAAAAGTGAATCTCATATCGAAGTCACATATTGTCATGACATTTTGACTCGTGTAACCATGCCTATTCATGTGTATAACTTTGAGGTGTGCGGGCACCGTGACTGCAATATGTGCCATTTATTTTAGAATCTTTGTCAGTTCTTCTCTTTGAAGTCGTAGGACTAGGTGAGTACCCTGTGGTTCTCTTCTTTGCAACCTTGGCACATATTGGTGTACCTTCACATCCTGAATCAGAATCATCTTCTCCAAGGTCAACATGAGACGCTTCCCCTGGTATCATTGTATGCTCATTTGTAACACTATGAGCATAAAAAATTATCCTCATTTTGTCCTCATTATCAAGTGGAGCTACTCGAAACTTTGCCGCATCAGGACATTTCTGCGTACAAGCATAAGAACTACTTGTTAGCTTGAAAGAAATATCACATACTCATACTTGTAAATGACATGAAGAGATACATACCGCTATTTCTTTTTCCCACCAATCATCACTAGCCGCTATGGTACCGGTGATAGGATCTCTTCCTAGGCTAGAGGTATGTTGATTCAATGATTTCCAAATATTGTACTCCTTTTTCAGCGTCTCCCACCTATTCTTGAATTGTTTGCGCATGTATTCTCTCTTCGTGCGCTCATTAAACTTGACAATCAAGTTGGAGTATCCTTTGTTGTTCAAACACTGAGTTGGTCTGTTATTTGCATTCACTTCCTCAACACATATGTCAAGAAATATTTTATGGGCAACTACATCCCAAGTTGCTTTGCCGATAGCCTTCCTTTTTTCCATCTATGAATATATGACTTGTCAAAAAATAGTTTCTATGCCATGTGAAATAAACTATTCGCTGCATATATACACCATCACGAAAATGCATTAAGCATATAGGACATATATAAAACAACTACCAATCTGAGGATGAGTAACATTTGAGAATTTCTAGTATATGGCCAATTCCACTATGTAGGTTATTGCTATATTCCTGGTTTCATATTCTGAAGGACAAACCTATGCCACGTTAAGTAAATTACTCGTGCATACATACAACAAGAAGAACTAACATGGCATCCATAGATAGCACACACACATATCCATATCACCAACTAATAAACAGCCACACATACACACCGATTTACAACAACTAATAAACAACAAGAACTAACATGGAATCCATAGATAGCACACACACATATCACAAGCATGCATATACATTGTCCAGTATAGCAATTTCCACAAGCATATCACAAGCATGCATATACATTGTCCAGTATAGCAATTTTCAGTACAAGCATGCATATACATTGTCAATGCTTTCTTCAGTTTGCTATGGACCTACTCCACACTGTGATGCTACCTTGAATGAACAGATGAGGCAGATTGGTAGTTTGCTCCGGCTCTTCTCTTCTCTGCTCCGGGCGGGGGGGACTCTTCTCTGCTCCGGGCGGGGGAGGCGGTTTGCTCCGGCTAGGGGAGTGGCAGGGGAGGCAGAGGACTCGGGATCCGGTGGGGAGGCGACGGGAGAGGCTGGATCCGGCGGAGGAGGCGCTCTGCTCCGGCGGGGGAAGTGGCGGGGGAGGTTGGGGAGTCGGGATCTGGCGAGGAGGCGACGGGAGAGGCGGGATCCGGCGGAGGAGGCGCTCTGCTCCGGCGGGGGAAGTGGCGGGGGAGGGTGGGGAGTCGGGATCCGGCGGGGAGCCGACGGGAGAGGCGGGATCCGACGGAGGAGGCGCTATGCTCCGGCGGCGGAAGTGGCGGGGGAGGTTGGGAAGTAGCAGGAAAGCGACAAGGGAGGCCGGATCCGGTGCGAGAAGCGGCGGGAGAGGCGGGGGAGGCCGGATCCGGTGGGGAAATCAGCGGGGGAAGCGGTGGGAAAGGCGGAGGAGGCGGGATCCGGCTGGGGAGGAAGCGGGGGAAGCGGCAGGGAGGCGGGGGTGAGCGGGGGAAGGCGCTGCGGGAGAGATGAGAGGGAGGGGAGCGGCATGTGAGGTCAGGGAGGGGAAGAAAGAATTTTTTTTCACGAATGACAGTTTTTTTGTAATTAATGTCAAAACTAAGGGCAATACTGGAACGAGTTAAGTGGGAAGAGGGGAGAAGCTCGGGAAGCCTCCAATTTGGAGCTTCCTGCCACCAATGGATAATTCCGTGGGCTTAAAAATTAAGCCTTGCTTCAATTTTGTGTGAGGGTTAGCTTATGGCTTATTCTCACCTATAAGCCCTTTGGAAGCTCTCCCTAAGGGGGCCTTAATGTTAATGGACGCAGTCAATGTTGCATGTAGGCATCGCCTGTCAGGACTTATGACCATATGCGCACCCGTGATTAATAATTACATGTGTCCATCCGTCTAGGTTTAGAGGACGTGCTTTATTTTATACTCTCTCCATCCTAAAATAAGACGTATTTTGTTTGGTTAAAATAAGGATTTGACCAATAATTACTCTATTTTTGACCAACAATTACTCTATTAACATATGGTTTATATGACATAAAGTTAATATTATTAGATTCGTATTCAAAAGTACTTACTTATGATTGTGACTTTAAATCACATAAACCACATAGTAATTCTTGGTCAAAACTTTGTCTTAACCAAATAAAATATGCCTTACATTCTAGGATGGAGGGAATATTTTGTTCAGCAATAGTGGATGCATCTAGGTTTCAATGTATTTTTTGTTGTGTTTTTTTTTCTATTTTGCCCCTAGTAGTTACTTGACGTTTGGTTTTGGGTAACAAATTACGCGCACTTAACTCCTGCTGTATACATGTGCCATGCATGCAAACTCTATTTTTATGACGGTTGCTTTGCCTTCTTGTATTGACGAGTAGTAGAAGGAAGAAAGGTGTACAACAAAATGAACAGAGAAAAGAGAACGATGACTACAAGATGACGGCAACCACGACCTCAGTAATATGGTGATCGAAGACTCACTCGACGGTAGCAGCAGTGATGACGATGATGAGAGCAACAGCAATGGCAAGGTCATGAATATGGTGGCCGATGACTCACTCGCTGGTAGCAGTGGCAACGATGATGACGAAAGCAAGGATGACATCGAGGTCATGAATATGGTGGCTGATGACTCACTCGACGGTAGCCACAGTGACGACAAGATTGAGATGACCGTGAGGTAATGAATCTGGTGGCCGACGACTCACTCGATGGCAGCGGCGAAGAAAACAAGACCAATGGTGACTACGAGGTCATGAATATGGTGGCCGAAGATTCCCTAGATGGTAGTGACAGCGATGATAAGATCAACACGGTTGTCCAAGGCTCTCTTGCTGAGTGCGACTCTGATGAGAGAAACAACCGCGAGCTCGTGAATATGGTGGTTGAAGATTTACTCCTGGTCATTAAGTTATGTGGTGAGGGACATGGTGCATATGTGAGTTGTACTATTAAAGTGATTAATTAGGGGTAGTTTAGACTATTGAGGTGTCATATTGGTCTTTGGGCAAAAGCGAAATACACACTCTAAATTTGGATGGAGTGAGTCTTGTCATATTGGTCTTTGGGCAAAAGCAAAATACACTCTAAATTTGGACGGAGGGAGTCTTCCTTCCATCTAAAAATATAAGGTGCACATGCTCTCCAAGATTTATTTGTAATTAAGAATTTTTTTAACAATATGTGGATTACATGATATAAAATCAATATTGTTGGATTCGTATTAACATGTACATTTCAATGATATCAATTTTATATCAGATAATCCACTAATCATTGGACTAATCATTGGTCAAAGTAAAATTTTAAAGATAATCCACTAATCATTGGACTAATCATTGGTCAAAGTAAAATTTTAAAAAATACATGTAATTTATATTTCTAGATGAAGAGAGTAACGCCTATAATAATCCATCATGCAACTGTTTTTGGTTGCAGAATCTCTTTAGGCAGATAGTGATAGTTTACTATATTTTGCTGGCACTACTGTCCCTTTTGTGTTTGCCATTGCACAGTCCATGCTTTGTGTCGGTCGTCCCAGAATCTATGCTAGCTTGTTCAATTCGGCTTGTTCCCACAGCGTCAATGCGTTTACGTGTCCTTACGTGTCTACGTACAGCTTGTCCGTTCAAAGATAGACGAAATAATCGTCCAACATAGCATGCATGTGCCCAATCGCGTTATAAACGACCAATATTCAATACCAATCCCGGAGTTGTCCAACTGTACGTGGACGAAACTAACTTTTAGTATCTAGAATTTTTTTTTCTGTTTCTTTGTCGAACATACATACGACCGGCAAAGCAGAAGTTGAGGAATGAATTGCATGCTATGGAAATTAATCTGGACAAAGTTCCAACGAATCTGGTAGTGCATATACTGTTCAAGAAACAGCAAACCGATTTGGACAAACTTGAGAGACTAATTGAGCATAGGATTGTTAGATTTGCAGTTCTTGATTTCTTTATTTTAGTAAAAGGTTAAGAAATTCTTATTATATTCATTACGGTTCCGATATAATCCTTTTTTTCCCTTTACTTTGTTAAGTTTGACCGCCAATATATTTAAAACTATCTAGACTGACTACATCAAAATAATATCACTAGATTTTCTATTTAAATATTGTCTTAATATTATTCCCTTTGTTCCCGATTTACCTCTCGGTGCTTCAAAGCTAAGTCTATGAAAAAATGTTGCTGAGGTAATATTTGGCTTATTTTGGTCACTTCTGCCCTTGCAGCCTCACAAAATGATGGGTCATTTGGTAAGATGTGAGGTTTTGCATTGTCGTGCTGGACGAAGATATGACTGTTTACATCTTTACGTGGCCATTTATCTCGAATAACAGGCAAGATCTTGTCGAGCATAGAGCTTTTGATTGGCTTCATTTTAATTGTCCCAATAGTTTGGTTAACACTTGTTCTCTGCAGCTTCATACGTAACAAGAGGAAAACACTCAATTTTTCCATCAAACATGTCCGAATCGAACCTTTGACGAGCAACCTCGCACAAAAACATGATTTTAGGGATGAACTTTTTGCTTTTACATGTCTGAAGGCTCATGTTCGTCAACAAGCATGTAATACTTCTCAGTTTTCCTTCTAAGATTAAACCACTTTTCATCTATGAAAACAATATCAAATAGACCCTTAAACATTGGATCGTTAGGTATGCTTTATGGGTCAAGCATAGATACACACCCCTCCAGCCTAGTCTTCTTGTTTTGCTCCGTTAAGTACGGCTTTATGTTGTTTGAGTGACGCCTTATGAGACCCTCCCATCTCATTGTGTGTAGCTTACTTTTATCCACATGCAAATGGGCACATACATCTCGTATTATTGTACGGTTTGAAAAAGGAATATTATGTAGCAATGATAAATCCATTTGTGCTTTTCGCTAGCAGAGCTTGAAATATTTCTCTCCGCATATTATTCAACAAATCTTTTTTGCCTACATTTACAAAAAAATATTTATGATCAGATTAAAAAAATTGATTCACTTTTCTTAGAAGAAGTCAATGAAATCTCTGAAGGAGAAAGGACATTAGAGAGTTTACCTTTAGAAGATGGTGTCACATTCTCGTCAACATCGCACCAATCCCATCATCTGTATCAGTCTCGGGAACACCTAGATAGATTCATAACTTAAAAATTCACTGGATTTTCAAGCTTAAAACAAGTCAATGAAACATTTAAAGGAGAAAGAAAATGAGGAGTGTACCATTAGAAGATGGTGTTAGGTTCTCTTTAACACCTAAAAAATCTCATTGTCCATTGCATTCATGTCACCATCTATTGTGCAACAACAAGTACACTCAAATTTAGAAAATTTGGATTCAACACTAAAAAACAAGCCAAATAATGGAACCTACAAAGAACAGGAGAGAGTACCGGTAGAAGTTGCATGGTTATGAACAGTTTTTTTGTGTGGTTCCATGTTCAAATCTACATCAATTCCTTGAGGTGGCTCCATGTTCAAATGTATTCCAAGCAGCGCCATGATATCTTGCGTTGTGAGTAAAAGAAGAGAAAAAGATGATGTATGTGTACTAAGAGCAACTGTATTTATGTAGTCCGGCAAGGTAGAAAAAGATGGCACCAAATTAAGAAGATGAAAGGTTTCTGGCGTTATGTGTGGAGTAATTAGTCTGGGTGTCTAGCGCCATGCGCTTTTTTTTACCGTCCTGTACTTGCAAAGAGCAACTGTTTACCGCCAATGACAATGCAGGAAAATGAAAAAAAAAGATTACTGGTACTCGATAGCAGGACGTCTCGCTAACAATGATTGAGACCCACCACGTGGACCACGCTGATTTACGATCTGTATGTATGACTTCAAAGCAGTTGAGTTAATATGAGTAGGATGGTAAAGTAGCAGCCCAAATCAACCAGCCTTGATGTCCTAAAATATGTCCTAAACGATAGCTAAACTGGGAACAAAGGGAGTATAATTTTAATAGTACATGTTAATGTGAAGATGCAAAAGTTAACGGCCAAACTCACATCTTGAAAAGTCAAAAAGTTAGTAAAAAGAATAGGTGGAAGCATATAATTAGTGTATCCTAGTCCGTTGACGCTTCTATGTGCTAATATGCAGTGCTTCTATGATAATGGTGGAGTAGTGGGATTGCAAGTTAGACCTCTAGTCTAGTTTAGAATTTGCATGTTTTCACTTCCGGTAAAGAGCACAGAAGCACCTCACTGCTTATATTACCTATTACAAATTTTCATGAATACTTTGCCTGTTCATTCTTCTCATATTTGGTAACACGAATTCATATTTTCATGTTATTTTTGTTATCCAGTTGTCAAGGGTTTCTAATTTCTAATTATTTGATTTACCATCCACTTGTTATTCATATTTTCATGTTATTTTTATTATTCACTTGTTACTAAAGTTGTAATTATAATTTTTCATATACATGAATTTTGTAACATCTCTCTCACACAATTATACCTTTGTGTGTTGTCTTTTTTGGCAATTTTTTGCTTTATGTATTTTCTTTCAATTTTACTAATTTGTATACTTTTACTTTTTAAAGTTTCATTTTTATATTTTACATTGGTTTTATTTATTGGATCCTCTCGTCTCATCTTAGCCTCTTATGTTTTCCATAGTTCCACATGTGGATGTTGTAGTTAACTTTGTGCAAACCATAACATTATGTGTTGCTTAATTATTGCATCGATTCATATGCATAGTCGCAATGGCTACTAGTTATAAATAAATGTTGCATCCTAGTTATATTTTTGATAATCCTTCCACACCGTTGTACGTGTTCGGACTAGGCCCTCAGCTTCAGCATTGCATTCGTCGTTCACCACACCTTTTCTACTAGACTATGTTTTTATTCAAGGAAAAAGACCAGAAGGCCCCGGTTGCTCTGGGTTAGTTTAGAGAAGCGATCATAGCACACAATTTATACAAAGACCCATGAAAATATGAAAATTTACATAAGATCCTTCTATTTTACAAAGAAGGCCTTCAAATATATGAAAAGGGAGATCAAGTCCTTTCCCTATTGTTGATGTTGACGTGGAGGAAGACCATCCCACCATCAAAGGGCTCCATAGGTAGGTCGCCTAGAATCACACTCGACGGTCGTGTCATCGGGGTTCTAGATCAATACTTCGATGATGGATCTCTCCCCTCCTCTACAGTTGGACCGGGAGACATGAATTTATCCATTTCCTCAAGGATGAGGTGAAGGAGAGGAAAATAGGATAAAGGGGATGAAGTATGGGGGATTGGAGAAGAAAAATATTGGACACCAAGGCTGATTGATGGGGATGTTGCAATAGATATCAAAAAAATTATGGTGCTATCGTTTCCAAATGTTGCACAAACTGTCCTTTAAAATATTGCAGTTGTTGAGTTTCTCCTTTCTTTCTCTAAATATTATGAGTATTATTTTTTATTAGTGTGGTAATATGCTCTTCTAGGAATTTGGTATAATCTTGTCGTTTTATTCCAAATGCGCTTTCGAGTTATTGCATCTTCAGTTCATGATGTTCTAGGTGTTGCATCATCATTTTTTGAATTATGTTTGTTGTTTCTGAATTATTTCATTAGCCTATCAAGCATATATAAGATTTCTGGTGCGAAATTTATTGATTTCCAAATGTAACATCAATGTTAGTGTTTGTCCAACAATTGTTGCTTATAATTTCATTGGTTACGCCATTATGAGGGACGTTTGTCCGGACTCTATTCCTCCTTTTATCGATCTATGATGCACTCCGATATTTCATAGTAATGACAACAAATTGAACCACTGAAACATTTGGAGTGAACCGTTACTACAAGCATCCAATACTTACAAAGTAGTCATATGTTTTCTCATCTTATTAAAAGCATCACATAAGAAAAGAATATCCTATAATATCTTAAGAGTAAAAACACATGGCCCTTAATATAGTGGTCGAATCCAGTCTAATTTAATCCAATGGTGAATCCAGTCCTTGCTAAGATGGAACCTTATTGAAGTTAAACTCTAGTTGGATGCTACTATAAGAAGAAATATGCTAGAATTTTACCTTTTCAGATAATGAAAGTGTCGACAATCGGTAAACCGCCGATCTTACGGTATTCGTGAAACTGTGATACTTGGGGGGTAGGGACCTCTAGGGCGCAAGACCAAGAGATTGACGGCAAGGAAACACCCTTTTTATACAGGTTCGGGCCTCCCTCAGGATAACAACCCTACGTCCTGTTCGTATATATTGATCAGAGAATGTCTTTACAAGGGATGTGTATGTTAGTGGCTACCCTAGACCTAATCGGAGACTACGACGACTAGTTCTGCTAGGCTCGACTCCTTCGAGGTAGCGAGTCTTCTCGTGGGAATTGCTGGGGCTTTTGGATGGCTTCAGGCTTCTCTCTGGCTTGTAAGACCTCTTCTCCCCTATAGGATTGCCGATCCTTTTATAGGGGGATCCTCGAGTCGTACTGAACATGGACTTAGGCCCGAGTAGGGCTCTGGCTTCCTTAAACATCGGGATCGACTTCCTAGTTTTAAGGGGTGTCCCTCCTTACAAAGGGTTGCCTTATCTCCTGGGATCCTTACCAGACACGTATTGTACTCCGATAACCCAGGGAATCGCATACGGATACCTCCTCATATACGGGATACTGTACTATATATCGTCAAGCCCCCCATCAGTACGTGAAGTGAGGTCATGATCTGTTTGTAAGAAATCTGCCCTTGTCGGGAAACGACTCCGAGTAGGCGAAACGAGTACTTTAACAACGTCCCCGAGTAGGAACTATTTCTACCGGGTAGTCGTGACATCCTGGTCGGAGTAAACCTCAGAGTTTTCCAGGGCATTTTTGGGGTCAACTTACCCGAAAAGCATTTCTTTCGT
The DNA here is from genome assembly GCA_019208055.1 of Stipa capillata. NCBI lineage: Eukaryota > Viridiplantae > Streptophyta > Magnoliopsida > Poales > Poaceae > Stipa > Stipa capillata. The sequence goes on from JAGXJF010003896.1 coordinate 228,158, forward strand.
TTAATCTGATCCGTCGATCACGGACACGCGTTCGCCTGGTAGATTTCCGGGAAACCGAACTGTCGTGGCGGAAATTTTGCGTGGTGATGAAGAATCTTTCCTTTTTCTGCGCTACTGTTCGGCTGACGTTAGCCTGAACATCACGCGCTTGTCGGGGTCGTGGGTCTGTCAGACCCTCTTTTTCCCACGCACAACGTCTTGCATGCGGGAAAAGCAACTGTCCGCATTTAATGCGATGGAACAGATCGTGCCGTTAACCACGCTCTGGTCAGGCGAAAATTGAATCTTTTAAGAGACTGGGAATTGGGGTTTTGCCCGTATCGCTCCCTGTCTCCTAGCATCCCCATCTTCTTCCTTGCACGTCCCTATTCTCAAATTTCTTCGATCATGGCAGACCTCCTCCATCTGGGAGCTCATGGCCGCGCTCGGAGTTAACCCCAGTGAGACTTGCGTCATCGGTGGAGTTAACCCTCCTCCAATCGGCTCATCAAGCTGAGTTTCGCCCTGTCCGGAATGAGCGGATCCCCAGGCCCGATCTCGGCTGGTTGGTTATCTTCCCGATTTCTTTCGGTGTGGATTTTTCTTTCCGCCATCTTCTTTCTTTACCTCTGTTCTCCAGTTCTACCGGATTGAGATAGTCAACCTCGACCCGGCTTCATTCATCCTGCTCTGTATTTTTGCTCATCTGTGTGAAGCTTTCCTTGGAACCCGTCCCTCTTTAGACCTTTTCAGATATTATCATATTCTGGAGAGGATCGGGGATAAGGTCGTGGGAGGCGCCCGCGTCCAGTTGCGAGAAGGGAAGAATGCAGAGTATATTGATATTGGCGGGATCAACCCTTTTCTGGGATGGGAAAAGGAATGGTGCTACTGCCGCCCACCATCCGCCTTGAGTATCAAGCACTGGGGTTCTCCGCCCGAATTGATACCCGCGTGGTCCGACGAGACGGTGCTAGACTTTCGCCTGAAAAGTCAGATCAATGAGATCAGAGCTCTCAGGTCGCGTGGCCTGACATCCTTCGATGTAGCTTCTGACTTCATCAGGCGTGGGCTGTGTCCCTTGCGGTCGAGGGAGACAGGTGCCTGGGTGATCACCGGCGACCCCTACCATAGGCACAGGAAAATGGGTTATGGCTCGTAGGTTTTTCTAAGTTTTTAGAGCCTGCGTTATCCTGATTCCCTTTTTCCTTTTGAACAGCCCTCTCGGAGGCCGAAGTGTTCGAGAAGGCGGTGATTCTCTTTAAAGGGACACCTTCTCTGGGGCGTCAGGGACATTCCTTTGTCGCTGCCCCTTCGGTCTCAACAAGAACGGGAAGAGGTTCTCGCGGTAATCTGTTCTTGTTCCTGATATCTGCTGTTTCTTCCGAGTAGTGCTAATAACGGTACTGCTCGGGCAACTATTTCCAGCGCGAGGGACGTGGGATTGCGGATCCCGAAGCGGGACCTTCTGTTGCTAATCGGGAAGTGGCCCTTGCTGGAGGTCGACCATGCGGGGACGTCGAACATGGTCCTGAGCAGATCGGGGAGCATGTGCGCGAAGAGTCGGAGGTTTACGCGAGCGCTCCGGGACCGATCTCTCGGACTTCTCCGGTAAGTTTCTTAGCTTTTTTCGTCTTTCGGCAGCACTCCTGATTCCTGATCGGATGTTCTGCCCAAAAGGAAAAGACGCGCGGGACCCCTTCGGCTGGGGCTGCGACCCCCCTTGCTCGAGGAGCGGCGATTTCTCTGGTTCGGAGACCACGCGTGATTCTGAAGAGAGCAAGGTACCCTTCTTTTATCTCCCTTCGTCAGTTTCTTTCCCGGCAATGCTGAGTTTTAATTTGCAGGGAGTCGTCCGTGCCGATCACGGGACGACCGCCGCTGGCAAGCCCTCCACCCTCGCCGGGGTCCGATCAGCCCGCAGCTTCGAAGAGGCGCTTGCCTACTCGCAAGCTCCTACCTAGTCGGAGCGTGACTGCAAAGACCACCTCACCTCCTTCCGTCGAACTCCCGTCAACCCCTTGTCGACCGATCGGGGAGACTCCGGTGGAGGATGACCCGTTCGCACCCATCGGGCCGCTGATGGAGGTAATTTCCCTGCTCGCAAACAGGAAACTCTTTTGTGACCCCTTTTTTCCCTTCTTACCTTGATGTTCTCCCAGCGCGCCTAGGGCATGTGGCACTCTGCTGTGCGCCGAGATCCGAGAACTTCGGGACAGCCTTTCCCAAGAGAAGGCGAGATCTTCTTCTCTTGAAAAACAACTCTCGTCGGTGGCAGATCATCTCGAAGCGGTATTGAAGGCAGTCGGGGTGCACTTCCGAGCTACCGAGGGCTTCTCGGACCGATTGGCGGAATTGATGGAAGTAGCCCAGGTTTTTGTTGATCGTTTGAATACTTCGAAAAAACTACCCCGGAGGCCTGACCGTGTAGCAAATCTTGCACTTCTGTAAAAAATAGTGTGCCAACCTGCGCGGGGCTTTTGCTGATACTTTTTGAGGTTTTATGTGGGTTCCGACGAGTCTTTATGTCTGACAATGTTATACTCATCACCCAGACCTGTCTAGCCCCCGACTGTGTACTCGAGAAGTGTCCTCGGGTAGGCAGTCTCAGGTTTTTACAGATAGAACTTCTGGAGTTGGTCGATGTTTCCAAGAATTTGTCAAGATACGGCCATCGTCCATGGCTAATTTAAACGATCCTGGTCGAGTAACCTCGGCTATAGTATAAGGGCCTTCCCATTTTGGGGAGAGCTTGTTGCTGTTACTCCTGTTCTGAACGAGTCATAGAACAAGGTCGCCGACTTGCAGGGAGCGTTGCCGGATGTGTCGATTCATAATAACGACGGAGGTCTTGTTGATACCTAGTGGCTCAGAGTAAGGCCTGAGTCCGTTTCTCCTCAAGGAAGTTGAGGTCGTCCTCTCGTCGAGGGGTTTCTTCCTTGTCTGTGTACAGCTCTACTCGTGGTGACTTGAGCGAGAGCTCGCAGGGGAGCATGGCTTCTGCCCCGTAGACCAAAAAGAAAGTGTGTTTCGCCCGTGGCCCGACTAGCGGTTGTCCGAAGTGCCCAGAGGACTGAGGGCAGTTCTCGCACCCATGCCTTTGCGTGTGCGGAGAGGCGATCGAAAACACGGGTTTTCATGCCCTGGAGGAGAAGTCCATTGGTGCGCTCGACTTGCCCGTTGCTCTGTGGGTGTGCGACCGAGGCGTAGCATATTTTTGTACCGAGGCCGGTGCAGTATTCGATGAACTCTGCGCTGGAGAACTGGGTGCCGTTGTTGTTGGAAATATGCCCTAGAGGCAATAATAAAGTTGTTATTATTCTATTTTCATGTTCATGATTAAGTTTATGTTCTATGCTAGAATTGCATTGGTTCTTGAATATGAGATTCAGAGGAAAACCTAATTGCATGTGTGGAATAATAAACACCATTCAGATCCCTAGTCAGGCCTCTGGACTAGCTCATGTATTGTTGATGATCTTGTTTTCCTGATCATGGGCATTGTTAATGTAACAAGGATGCCGGCAATAATGGGAACACATTGTTAGGGTAACAATGGTGTTGGATAGACCCCCTTATGAGATACTGCGAGATCACTTCGTCAATATGTTGTCAGTATCTTCTCATGATGTGTTAACGTTTACTTGCGTCCTTAGACCATGAGAATATCATAGACCCGGATACCGGATGGTTGCTTTGGGGTCATCAAACGTTACGCCGTAACTGGGTAATTATAAAGGTGACTTCCAGGTACACCAGAAAGTATATCGTGGTTCTAGATATGTCAAGACTGGGATTTGCCCATCCGGCGATGGAGAGATACACTCTGGGCCCACTCGGTATTACGGTGTCCAGCATCGCCTGGCCAGGTATTGTGACTAAAAGGTTAGTCACGGGGATACCGGAATACGGAAACGAGAAAAGAGTACAAACCGGTAACGAGGATAACTAGGTATGGTGATCAAGGAGTTGATCACAGGGATACTGTCAAAGTCTCGCCTCGGGTTGTGTAACGTATCGTGAGGCAAAAGGAATTGTATGCGACAATACAAGGTTCGCTCGATAAAGATCTTCGATGATATGTGGGAGTCGTTATGGGTGTCCAGATCCCGCTGACGATTATTGACCGGAAGGTGTCCGGACATGTCCACATATACTCGAACCTATAGGGTCACACGCTTAACGTTTTAGCGACATTTAGGAATGCTACGATTTATGGAGAACGAGAGAGAAGGGTTCCGAAAGTGTTTCGGATGATCTCGAAAGTGTTCCGGGAGGTCCCGGATGGTTCCGGTGATGTCCGGAAGTGTTCCGGAAAGTATTGGAAGGTTCTAGAAGGTTCTGGAAGGTTCTAGAAATTCTAGAAGGTTCTGGAAGGTTCTAGAAATTCTAGAAGGTTCTAGAAGGTTCTAGTGGAGTTGGACTCCAACTCCAACAGGGTGTCCCTGCTGGAGTAGGACTCCACCTGCCTAGGGAGAGCTGCCCCAACCCCTATAAATAGAGGGGCAGGGCACCTCAAAGGGTATCCCAAGCAGCCCCAGAGGCAGCCCTAGTCCCTTGGACTAAACCCTAGGCCGGCCATCTCTAGATTGGCCACAGCCTTCTTTTTCTCTCTCTTCTAGATTGGATCTAGTACAGCTGCCGGCGCGCTGCTGCTTCTCCTTCTCGTAGATCCCCGCTGTTCTTGTGTGCTGGTCCACACATTACCGCGGTGTCGCTGATCCGGTACGCGTGGATACCTCGGAGACGTCGTATACTTCGGCGTTTGATCGGGCGAACTATTCGCGAGGAGATCGCTCTCGCGGCTGGGAGGTATAACCTAGCTGCGGGAGTCTGCGGACTTCATCGACATCGGTCAACTTCTCCGCTGCATTGACGTGATCGTCGAAGGTATGATCTCGTTGCCTGCACCTCGATAGTGATCTTGGGGTGGATTGTGCGCGGTAAATTTTTGTTTTGCGTAGCACGTTCCCCAACAGTGGTATCAGAGCGATTCTATGCGTAGTTGTAGGTACGACTAGAGCATATGTGATATGCGGCATTGCACATATGATGTGCGGGGTGTTAGATGAGATCTACCACCGGATTTTCTTGTTGTTTCCCTCTCATTGCAAAATTTTGATCTCGGCGGCATCGTGAAATTTTCAGAGGTCCGGCGAACCTTACAATCTTCGGATCGAGACATGCTAAGGATGACTTTGGTTTCACTTTAGTTGAGAAAGATAAATTTGCAATGAGCGGGCTTGTAGATGTGATCTACACGGGGGTCATGCGTATGACGAAGTTTAGTATGGGGTTCGAGATTTCCAAGTCTCCAATTCCATACACCCCGACAGTTAAATAACTGCAAGAGTAATCGTGCTTATGGTAACGTAGGTAGCAAACGGTTTACAACGTAGCCATAAAGCCACGTATTGTAGCATAAACGTTAGATGCGTCTAACTTTGCTTTTGCAGGGTATGCATGTGATGTGGTATAGGCTATGTGATGCAATGTGATTGTATGAGATGCAAAGTGTTTATAATTTTAATTTTGTCATGACCTGCGTGTCGTGAGTACGGCAATCGGCAGGAGCCAATATGATTGTCATTATTTACTGTATTGACCTACGCGTCAACTAGAAAGCCATGTAATGCATTTATTTTATTAGCTATGTGATAGCAAATAGTTGTAATTGTAAGGACATGGTGGTGACAATCTTACATCGATGGACCTCGACGCTACGCCGTATGCGAAGAAGGAGTTCTCCGTCAAAGGATGTTGAAGAAGTCTTCTTCAACAAAAGGGGCTATACCATATCACAATAATTTGATTGCATGTGATGTTAATCCCTTTTATGCACCTTGTTTGATGCGTGGTAGACGTTGTTAAATAGGGTGATCCCTCACACAAATATCAAAGTAGTTAGTGTTCTTCCAAGTGTAGCACCGTCTGGAGTATTTGCCATTCTGAGGTGCGCCATGTCACATGGGTACGATAGGTTTGACATATATGAGGCGGACGCGAACCGTTCGCGCAGCAGAGCACTCGGTTGTCTTGACGAGCTTTGCAAGATCGTCTTGGGCTCGGAACACACCCATCGAAAGATGAACAAGAGTCATATGGGATATGATTGGCATGTTGACCTACCGGTCTCGTTATTCCGTCATCAGTGATGTCACATCAATGGTGGAGTAAGTGAGTCGTGGATCTTGAATCACTAATAATCAATTATGAGGGATATTGGTTTTAGTGGGAGCTTACTCTAATTAAGTGTTAATTTGAGTTGCTTTAATCATGAACAATGTCTAAAGTGTATTTGTTTTTAAGTTGTAGATCTATGGCACCCGTAACCACCTTTCCACTATGCGCGTTGCTTGAGAAAGAAAAACTGAATTCATCTGGGAACAACTTTACGGACTGGTACCGTAATGTGAGGATTGTCCTCAAGAGTGCCAAGAAGAACTATGTCCTATCGCAAACTCTCGGTGAACTCCCCGCTAACGCTACGGATGATGAGACTCGTATCTATCAATCTAAGAGCGATGATTCCATTGCAGTACAGTGTATCATGCTTGCCTCCATGGAACCTGATCTTCAAAAGCGTTTTGAGAATTGGGCTGCTTATGAGTTAATCCAGGAGCTGAAAAGCTTTGTTTCAGAAGCAAGCAAGGACTGAAAGATATGAGATATCCAAAGCCTTGTTTGAATGCAAGATGGCTGAGGGCAGCTCAGTGAGTCAGCACGTACTCAGATTGTCTGGGTACGCGCAAAGGTTGGATGCGCTAGGTTTTCCAATCTCCCAAGAGTTGGGCACTGATCTTGTTCTTGCTTCCCTCCCTCCGAGCTATAGTAGCTTCATCATGAACTATAACATGAATGGGATGGAAAAGAGTATGGGTGAATTGTTCACTATGCTTAAAACTGCTGAGAGTGGAATCCAGAAGGACGCCAATCATGTGATGATGGTGAATAAAACAACCAACTTCAAGAAGAAGGGCAAGTCTAAGAAAAAGGGCAAATCCAAGGGTGCTAGTATGACTGACACGCCTAAGAAGTCCAAGACTGGCGCCACTTCTGATGTTGAGTGCTTCTTCTGTAAAGAGAAGGGACACTGGAAGAGGAACTGCAAGAAATATCTGGCAGAAAAGAAGAAGTCTGGAAAGTCCAGCTCAGGTATGAGTGTCATACATGTTATTGATGTATTCCTTGCTGGTCCGCAATGTAATTCTTGGGTATTGGATACCGGATCGGTTGCTCATATTTGCAACTCGATGCAGGAACTACAGAGGCCTAAGCGACTGGCAAAGGATGAGGTGACGATGCGCGTCGGGAACGGAGTAAAAGTTGCTGTGCTCGCCGTCGGTGTCCTACCTCTACATTTATCTTCAGGATTTATATTAGAGCTTAGTAATTGTTACTATGTTCCGGCCTTGAGCAAAAACATTATTTCTGGATCATGTTTGTTGCAAGACGGTTATTCGTTTAAGTCTGAGAACAATGGTTGTTCGATTTATATGGATAATATGTTTTATGGCCATGCTCCCGTTGTGAATGGGTTATTTATTATGAATCTTGATGGTAATACACGCATCCATAACACTGACGCTAAACGTCGCAAGATAAACGATTTGAATTTCACTTATTTGTGGCACTGCCGTTTGGGTCATATTGGAAAGAAGCGCATGAAGAAACTCCATTGTGATGGACTTTTGGAGTCATTTGATTATGAATCATTTGACACTTGCGAGCCTTGTCTAATGGGTAAAATGACTAAAACGCCGTTCACAGGCCACGTAGAACGGGCGACTGACTTTATTGGAGATCATACATACGGATGTATGTGGTCCAATGAGTATAGCTGCACGCGGTGGATTCCTCTACTTCATTACCTTCACGGATGATTTGAGTAGATATGGGTATATCTATTTGATGAGACATAAGTCTGAAACCTTTGAAAAGTTCAAAGAATTTCAGCATGAAGTAGAAAATCATCGTAACAAGAAAATCAAGTTTCTGCGATCAGATCGCGGAGGGGAGTATTTGAGTTATGAGTTTAGCAAACATCTGAAGAGTTGCGGAATTGTTCCACAGCTTACGTCTCCCGGAACGCCACAGAGGAATGGAGTGTCCGAGAGACGTAATCGAACCTTGTTGGACATGGTAAGATCGATGATGTCATTAACTGAACTGCCATTGTCTTTTTGGGGTTATGCTTTAGAGACTGCCGCTTTTACACTAAATAGAGCACCATCTAAATCCGTTGAAACGACACCATATGAGATATGGCATGGGAAGAAACCCAACTTGTCTTTTCTTAAAATTTGGGGATGCGATGCATATGTAAAGCGTTTACAACCAAATAAGCTCGATCCTAAATCGGATAAATGCTTCTTTGTTGGTTATCCCAAAGGAACTGTTGGGTATTCCTTCTATCACCGCACCGAAGGCAAAGTGTTTGTCGCAAAGAACGGTGTGTTTCTCGAGAAAGAGTTTCTTGCGAAAGGGGTGAGTGGGAGGATAGTGCAACTCGACGAGATTGGTGAATCTTCGTCATTAGGTCAAAGTGATGCAACGCCGGAAGTGGTTCCGGAGTTTCCCACAATGACTGATATGGAAGCCCCTACATGTGATGTAGAGACTTCGGTCGAGCCAGCAGCTGAACCACGAAGGTCTGGTAGGATTCGCACGAAACCACAGTGGTTTTCGGACGAGGTATTGTTGTTAGACAACGATGAGCCTGCGACCTATACGGAAGCAATGATGGGCCCTGACTCCGTTAAATGGCTAGACGCCATGAAATCCGAGATAGAATCCATGTACGAGAACCAAGTTTGGAACTTGGTGGACCCTCCTGAAGGCGTGAGGCCTATCGAATGTAAATGGATCTATAAAAAGAAAACAGACGCGGATGGGAATGTATACATCTATAAAGCTCGACTTGTCGCAAAGGGTTTCCGACAAGTTCAAGGAGTTGACTACGACGAGACATTCTCTCCCGTAGCGATGCTTAAGTCTGTTCGGATTCTTCTAGCAATTGCTGCATATTTCGATTACGAGATATGGCAAATGGATGTCAAAACAGCGTTCTTGAATGGGAAGCTAACCGAGGACGTGTATATGATACAGTCCCGAGGGTTTTGTCAATCCAAAGGATGCTGGAAAGGTATGCAAACTTCAGAGATCCATCTATGGACTGAAGCAAGCATCACGGAGTTGGAATCTTCGCTTTGATGAAGTGGTCAAAGGGTTTGGCTTCATCAGGAACTGCGAAGAGGCTTGTGTTTACAAGAAAGTAAGTGGGAGCGCAATAGCATTTCTAATACTCTATGTGGATGACATATTGTTGATTGGGAATGATGTATCTTTTCTTGACAATATTAAGACTTCGTTGAAAAATAGTTTTTCAATGAAAGACTTAGGCGAGGCAGCATACATATTAGGTATAAAGATCTATAGAGATAGATCAAAGCGCCTAATAGGGCTAAGCCAGAGTACATATATAGATAAAGTACTGAAGAGGTTCAGTATGGAAAACGCCAAGAAGGGGTTCTTGCCGATGTCGCATGGGAAAAGTTTGAGCAAGAATCAGTGTCCTTCGACAACTGATGAGCGAGAACGCATGAGTAAGATTCCATACGCATCCGCGATTGGGTCAATCATGTACGCCATGATATGTACACGACCAGATGTGTCCTATGCTCTAAGTGTTACGAGCAGATACCAGAGTGATCCAGGTCATGATCATTGGACAGCAGTGAAGAATATCCTAAAGTACCTGAAGAGGACTAAGGATATGTTTCTCGTATACGGTGGTGACAAAGAGCTCGTTGTAAAGGGTTACACCGACGCCAGCTTTGTCACAGATCCGGACGATTTTCGATCTCAATCAGGCTTAGTGTATACACTGAACGGTGGCGCAGTGAGCTGGAAGAGTTCCAAGCAGGACACTGTGGCGGATTCTACAACGGAGGCTGAGTATATCGCCGCTTCAGAAGCGGCAAAGGAGGGCGTTTGGATTAAGAAGTTCGTCACCGAGCTTGGTGTGGTTTCCGAGCGCGCTGGATCCTATGGAGCTCTATTGTGACAATAGTGGCGCCATAGCTCAGGCCAAGGAGCCAAGGTCCCACCAGAAGTCCAAACATATACAACGCCGATTCCACATCATTCGTGAATTGGTGGAGCGTGGAGACGTAAAGATATGCAAAATACACACGGATCTGAATGTGTCAGATCCGCTGACGAAGCCTCTACCACAAGCAAAGCATGAGCAACACCGGAATGCCATAGGTGTTAGGAGCTTAAGCATTGGCTAGATTATTGACTCTAGTACAAGTGGGAGACTGTTGGAAATATGCCCTAGAGGCAATAATAAAGTTGTTATTATTCTATTTTTATGTTCATGATTAAGTTTATGTTCTATGCTAGAATTGCATTGGTTCTTGAATATGAGATTCAAAAGAAAACCTAATTGCATGTGTGGAATAATAAACACCATTCAGATCCCTAGTCAGGCCTCTGGACTAGCTCATGTATTGTTGATGATCTTGTTTTCCTGATCATGGGCATTGTTAATGTAACAAGGATGCCGGCAATAATGGGAACACATTGTTAGGGTAACAATGGTGTTGGATAGACCCCCTTATGAGATACTGCGAGATCACTTCGTCAATATGTTGTCAGTATCTTCTCATGATGTGTTAACGTTTACTTGCGTCCTTAGACCATGAGAATATCATAGACCCGGATACCGGATGGTTGCTTTGGGTCATCAAACGTTACTCCGTAACTGGGTAATTATAAAGGTGACTTCCAGGTACACCAGAAAGTATATCGTGGTTCTAGATATGTCAAGACTGGGATTTGCCCATCCGGCGATGGAGAGATACACTCTGGACCCACTCGGTATTACGGTGTCCAGCATCGCCTGGCCAGGTATTGTGACTAAAAGGTTAGTCACGGGGATACCGGAATACGGAAACGAGAAAAGAGTACAAACCGGTAACGAGGATAACTAGGTATGGTGATCAAGGAGTTGATCACAGGGATACCGTCAAAGTCTCGCCTCGGGTTGTGTAACGTATCGTGAGGCAAAAGGATGTATGCGACAATACAAGGTTCGCTCGATAAAGATCTTCGATGATATGTGGGAGTCGTTATGGGTGTCCAGATCCCGCTGACGATTATTGACCGGAAGGTGTCCCGGACATGTCCACATATACTCGAACCTATAGGGTCACACGCTTAACGTTTTAGCGACATTTAGGAATGCTACGATTTATGGAGAACGAGAGAGAAGGGTTTCGAAAGTGTTTCGGATGATCTCGAAAGTGTTCCGGGAGGTCCCGGATGGTTCCGGTGATGTCCGGAAGTGTTTCCGAGAAAGTTCTAGAAGGTTCTAGAAGGTTCTAGAAGTTCTAGAAGGCTCTAGAAATTCTAGAAGGTTCTGAAGTTCTAGAAGGTTCTGGTGGAGTTGGACTCCAACTCCAACAGGGTGTCCCTGCTGGAGTAGGACTCCACCTGCCTAGGGAGAGCTGCCCCAACCCCTATAAATAGAGGGGCAGGGCACCTCAAAGGGTATCCCAGCAGCCCCAGAGGTAGCCCAGCCCGGACTAAACCCTAGGCCGGCCATCTCTAGATTGGCCACAGCCTTCTTTTTCTCTCTCTTCTAGATTGGATCTAGTACAGCTGCCGGCGCGCTGCTGCTTCTCCTTCTCGTAGATCCCCGCTGTTCTTGTGTGCTGGTCCACACATTACTGCGGTGTCGCTGATCCGGTACGCGTGGATACCTCGGAGACGTCGTATACTTCGGCGTTCGATCGGGCGAACTATTCGCGAGGAGATCGCTCTCGCGGCTGGGAGGTATAACCTAGCTGCGGGAGTCTGCGGACTTCATCGACATCGGTCAACTTCTCGCTGCATTGACGTGATCGTCGAAGGTATGATCTCGTTGCCTGCACCTCGATAGTGATCTTGGGGTGGATTGTGCGCGGTAAATTTTTGTTTTGTGTAGCACGTTCCCCAACAATAGGGTCTCTTCCTACTCATCTGTGTCACAGGTCATTAACTCAGCTATGACACAGCCACCTTATACCCCTTCGGCCTATATAAAGCATCGATACGTTTTCCACATAATCCGCGTCCAACTCAAAACCCCAAACTTCCGCTGTGTGCCAAACTCTCGAGTTTTCGTTGAAATCGTGGATTCTGCCCTCGAAAACCTTTCGACGCATCGGAGAAAGCTTTCTGAGGAGCTCCAGCACCGATTCCTTTCGCACATTATCGAATTCTCGATCAAAGTAAGCTTCTGCTAACCCTACTTTGCGCCCAACCTATCTTCATGTCAATCTCAACCGCTCAAAAGCTTAATCCAGTAGCGCATTCTTCTTGCCTAGAGTTGGTTTAGCTTTTGATCATTCTCCAGAATTCATCTAGCTTGAAACCTAACGGCAAATCCTTGTTTAAACCCTAGTTTTCATAAATCTGCCGTCCGCCTCCGCTCATAGCTGTGTCACCGCTAAGGTCTCACCTGTCACACAGGCATGCCTATTCAACAGGCAGAGATCTCGGTTTGTTTCTAAGTCTTCACCTGTGTTACCTTAATCTCACACAGGTGTCTCACACAGCTACTGTCTTCTGCATCTTAGGAACACCTCTTTCCTACATTCTTTCTTATCTATCTTGTTTCTTCAGATGTCTTCAGATTCTGAGAGAGCAGACAGTGGGCCTTAAGTGGTCAGATCCAGAGGAGTCAAGCAAAGAGATAATTATTTCAGACTCAGATCAAGAAAGGGAAAGATTAAGACAGAAGGAAGAGGCAGTTGAGAGAAGAAGAGCAAATCAAAGAGCTTACAGGCAAAGAAGAGCTGTACAATGAAAGCAGCAGCTTCTGTCTCTCAGGCTGGTCAGTCCAGCTCAGCTCAGCATGCTCCACCCAAGAGGACAAGATCCTCAGCTGCTGTTGATCATACATCCTTGGGAAAGGAAGCTACAAAGAAGCCAAGGCAAGCTACAAGGAAAACCTCAAAGCCCTCTATTGCAGAAGTAGTGCTGCCAAGAGGCACACTTACAATTCGAGAGCCTGTCCCAGAGCCTCAAGCTGTCTGAAGCAGACCTAGAAAATGACAAGCTCATTTTGGATGAAATGGATAAACTAGCAGAGCAGATCAGTGCAGCTACTGATGAGACAGTGAAGAAACAGCTTTCAACAATCTACACTGCTAAAAGTCTTGAGCTTCTAATCAATGTACACCAGTATCCATGGCTATTCCAGAACCCACAGATGCAGATAGGGCTCTCATGCGTGAAATAGCAGCCTTGCATCTTCAGATAAAGTCAGCCACTTCTCATTCTGTCCAGGTTGAATTGAGAAGGCAAATCATTGAGAAGCAGAAGAACTTTTCAACCAGTTGTCTGTCAGCTCCAACTCATAAACCCATGGCTCTGTCCCATACTGATGCCAGAGATCGTCACCTTTTGCAACAGATCACTGAGCTGATTAAGAAAGTGAAGAATATGCCAAAAGGTCTTGAGAGGAGCTCTTTGCAAGCTGAGATTAAAATCAAGCAAGGCTTGCTCTCTCCTGACATCAGACCACAGCGAGCAGTTGCTCCTGCTCCAAGATTTAAAAGAAAAAGGTCTGAAACATATGTTGTTCCAGAGGAACCTCAAACAAAGAAGCAGACAGAGGCAGAGGTTGCTATTATTTCTGAGACCTCACAGAGCTTGAAGCCATCCTTGAAAGATCAACTCGTCCAGCAGAAGGAAGCTCTGAAAGAATTAAAGAAGGAGATGCCACCACCTGTGTCACAGGTGGCTAGCCCAGCTAAATCAGATATGCAAACATATCAGAGGAGGAGTAGAAGAACCTTAAGCTCTACAAGTGTAGAATCTCTTTCCTCTCTGGATGTTCAGAAACAAATGTCTCCTTCACAATTCCTTGTGTCTGAGACAGAAGAACAAGCTGTAAAAGAGGCCCATGTGCCTTCTACATCACCACAGGCTGGATCAGTAAAGCCTTCTGAAGCTGCCAAAACCTCAAGTCCACAGCTGCCCCAACCAGCTGTGTCTCAGGCAGAAGCAGTCCAAGCCCAAGCTCCCCAGCTGTCTCCATCACCTGTGTCACCGCCAGCTGACACAGTAGTCGCTTCTCCTGTTGCTCAATCCCCAGTGACCTCACCTGTGGCACAGGCAAGTGACTCAGCAGAAAGAAGATGAAAGCTCAGAAAGTCAATCTGATGATGGAAGAGGTGTGTCAGTGACTCCTCCCAGGGCAAGAGAACCCAGACCTGATTCAGATGAAGATTACCAAGCTGAAAGCTCATCCCCCAGCGCAGAATCAGATAGTGAGCCTGAGAAGGAAGCAAAACAAGAAGACAGCTCGCCCAGTCCCTCAGTAGGAGAAGAGGATTTGGAATCGAAATATCATTACATCTTCTCTCATGCTCTGAGAACTGAGGCAAATCAAATGCAATTCATTTCAAGAGCTGCAGCAAAGAAGCTTCCCAAGAGTGACCCCAAGAGGTCCAAGAGTAAGGTTGCCTCAATGAGCACTAGTGCATTCATCAAGATGAGGTCAACCTGTCCATATTTCAGTGAAGAAAAGGAATTTTTGGATTCAGACTGCTCAGACCCCAGATTTCACAATGATCATCAAAGGGGTGTATATCATGAGATCTTATCCTCCAAAGGATTTGTAGATTGCAAGGCCATTGATTGGTCTGCTTTGTCTGACCCAAGACTGAGGTCTTTACCATCTCTGATTCAAGCCTCAGGTCTTGAGTTCTTATGCAACCTACAACAAGGGTATGACCCTGAAATCATCAAGGAGTTCTATGCCACTGTGTGGGTAGAACAAAATAATCAAGATGTCATGCTCTGGAGAACAAGAGGTCAGTTGCTATCCATTACAGCTCCAGAGTTCAATAGTCTCTTTCATGCACCTGTGGAGCCTGGAATGCCAAATTTGTTCAAATTAGAGCCAGTCTCCAATGAAATCAGAAGGAAGTTCTATCCAAGAAACTTTTCATTTCCTGCCAGTGCCCCAGCAGATCATGTTTACTTTAAGGGGATCACAATCACTGCCAAGCATCTAGTGAAGATTCTAAATATCACCATTCAGCCTAAGGGAGGCAACACAGATGCAGTATATAATCCAGTATGGCAGGTGTTGGTGCACATAGCCAAGAATCAACATTTTGATGTAGCAAGATACATTTTCCATGAAATAGATGCTGTTCAGAAAGATAAGAAGGCTAAGCTGAGATATGGGTCATACATCATGTATATGATCCTTCAAAGAACAGGTCTTCCAGAATCAACTTTTGACATCACAGTGAAGACATCCAAAACTCAACTTAGACCTCAAGCTGATGACCATCCCGATGAGGTTGCTATTCCTGCTCTCTTTGGAGATTCCCCAGACATAGCTGTGCCAGTCCCCGGTGACACAGCTGCTCAAACAGCTCCTCAGATGCCATCTCCTCAAGCTCAAGTTCCTACCGGTGTCACAGCTGATACTCCTGCACCTGACCCAGCTGAGCTAGTATCTGTGACACAGATAGCCGATGATGGCTCTCTCTCAACCTCTCTGTTGTCTCAAGCAGCCGCTAGAGCATACCAGAACAAGATCATGCCAACTCAGTTTGTTGCTCTGCGTAGAGAGAATCTCCAGCTCAGAGAAGAAGTAAGCAGTCTGCACACCAAGGTTGATCTCATGCAGACTCAACTCTCAGAGATTCTTCAGCTTTTGAGATCCAAGTCCACCTGAAGCATCTGTCTTCTTATCCCTTTCTGGTGTCTTAGTGGCAAAGGGGGAGAGATATTCAGGGGGAGAGATGTAAGGGGAGAGATTCAGAAGAAGAAGATCTTTTGTAAGGGAGAGAGATAGGGGGAGTGGAGAATTTTGCTGTGTATCAAGACTTGTTCTTAATTTGATTTTTATGTCTTGAACACATTTTACTTCTTGATGCAGTTTACTTCTTGTTTATATGCTGATATGATATGTGTGAAGAATATTTTCTTTTGCTCTGATCTCTTTAGCTCTGATCATGTCTCATATAAAATCTTTAGCTCTGATCATGTTATATAAATCTTCTAGCTCTGATCATAACTCATTTTTAAATGGTTTAGCTCTGATCATAATACACATAAATTGTTTTGATCTGATCATAAACATATATATTCTCAGAGCCTGCTTTGAAAGAAACACTAAAGCTGCATCATTATAATTTTAGTTCAGTCTATTATGCTCTGATACATTTATTGCTCTGAACTGATGAAATGCAAGTGTGAAAATATACTACTCAAGTTTTTAATTCAGATCTGTGCACTTGCTTTTAAAAGCAAATCTTTTGTGCACTGCTTCAGGGGGAGTATATTCTAACAACCTGCACATGTACTACTCATTCACATCTTTAGTTGATATTGCTGAATGGGTTGCCACTAACCACCAAAAAGGGGGAGATTGAAAGAGCATCTAGGCCTCCAAGTTGGTTTTGATGGTTAATGGCAACTCAAACTGGAATCTAATGTTTACAATGAGTGTAAGCAGGATGAATAGGTTCCAGGAAGAAGAGTCATCCAGGAAAGGATGACCACCCAAAAGTACAAAGGCAGTTTCCAAGACAAGGAGATAGCTGTGTTAGGCAGCTGTGCCACAGCTGTGAAGAAGCCGATGCTGTGCAAGGAGTTGCAAGCAAGGTGATGGTGGCTTGATGCGTCAAGGGCCGTAACTACAGTTGGTGGTAGGTAAAGCCTAAGTTTGCTAGTTTTCTTGAGTCCTTAGGAAACACCCGTACTATCAAGAGGGATGAAGTAGCAATGATCTTTGGAAGTTCCTTATGCTCAATGCTCAGAGTGTGGGACAGTGGCACTGATGTTTTGAGGTCAGTGGCCTTGTAACAACAGTTTTTAGTCTTTTGTGAAACTAGTTTGTGCTAGCACTTTGCAGTGCTAGCTGTCTAAAACCCTAGAGCCAAAGTCATCTGTGTGACACAGCTGTGTCACAGGTGAACTACCGCTCTATGACTCAGGTACATCTCTGTACCAGGGGAGAGCTTGTATATGCTAAGGGACCTGCACTACAATAGTCTGTCTGCCGAGTCAGAAGACTGTTGGAGGTTCTCTCCTTATTAGGGATCAGAGTTAGTTGTGCGCTGAGGGCATGTAATGTGTCAAGACCGGGCTGAGTAGTTAGGCTACGTCAGTTAAGGGTTCACCTGTGTCAGCCTCGGTGACACAGGTGTCGGTCTGCCTGAGCTGGTTATCGTTGTGCGTTGTGATTAGCTGTGTCACTGGTGTCTGTCACCGGTGACTCACTTAATCCTACGTGGCATGAGTGTAACGGTCGGGTACCTGTGAACCCTATAAATAGGGGACCAGGGGAGGTCTTCGACCTCAACCTTGCTCAATCCAGAGAATCACTTTCGACCGTTGCAAGCCTCTCACCTCCTGAACAAAAGCCAAACTTCCTAAGAGTTAGTTCAAGAGAGTTAGAGCTTTGAGCAAAGAGCATTGGTTCCTCCAAGAGTTGTTGCTGCTGAATCTGTTACTCTTGGAGTGTCTACTCCTAGACGGGCGTAGGAGTTGCTGGTATCACCCAAGCTTGTGTGGGCTGAACCAGTAGTTTGTGAAGGTGATCTGAAGTCTACCTGCTGCAAAGCTAAAGGACTTCCACAAGCAAAGCAAGAGGCCTGATCACTCAGGTACTCAGAGAACAAGCACGATTCAGTGCTGGTGATCTCTTCGGAGTAGCCTCTCCAACGGAGATGTACCTCTCTGAAAAGAGTAGGGAACTTCGGTGAAAAACCACCTCGTCTCTCTGAGTACTTCTTACAATGCTTTTATCTACTCATTAGATCTGCATGCTTGTGTATTCTCTGATATACATTGTTTATCTGTGATAGATCACTTTACACCTGTGTTAGCCTAGCTGTGCCTCAGTTGTAGTATCTCTTATCTCTTACCTGTGCCAGCTACCTGTTACACAGTTATCTGTCTTACATATTTGCTTAAGGTTGTTAGCTCACCTGTGTTACATACCTGTGTGACAGCTGCTTGTTAATTTACATAGCATTTATTGCCTGTATTGATCACCTGTCACACTGCTAGCCATAACTTGTAATCTGCTAAGACTTAAACTGATAAGCTAAGCAAAGACAAGCAAATTTAGTTAGCCTCCTATTCACCCCCCTCTAGTCGGCACCTTCGGTCCTTTCACACATACATATATACACTAAAATCCAAGCTAGACATCATAGATTTAGCCTAGACTAAGGGAAGTATCTGTTCCCATCAGAAGTCATATCTCTCTCAAATTCTTTCTTAGCTTTAACCATCACAGAAGAAAAATGTGTTGGGAATCAAGCATACACACATGCATTTCAACGTAGCACAAGTATTATCAATTTTAATCACTACCGAGAGTAGATATATGTGCGTGGGTATTTCAACCATCCAGAGGTAATCACTCGCTCAACCATAGCATGAAAAGCACGCACTGGATTAAGCATAAGAAAGCCACCGAACCCCGTAGCCTCATAACAACCTCATATTGAGAAGCATCACCAGATCAACATTGCTTAGGAACCCGATTAAGCACATCACAGTCGGACATAAGCATGCTTGGGGACAATAGATCAGGGAGGCAGAGCATCCAATCGAACCAATTATGTAAATCAAAGTACCAAGAAGCAAAGGAGAGAGATGAGAAAGCTTACCTGGGTGCAGCACCACGGTTGTGGCGGTGGCCAACTCCGCCACCGTCCGGCGGAGAGCGGCGCCGACGGAGCGGCGTCTAGGGCCAGCGGCTCGGATAGTGGCAGGTCCAAATCCAGGAACCCAAGACGAGGGCCATGGCGGCATGGCATCCAGGAGGTGACAACTGAGCGGGGGGTCGGCGGGGCTGGGCCGAGCACGGACGAGTGAACAAGGCCACGGCGCAAGGGAGCCGAGACAATGACCCGCGCCAGGATGTGGAGGAGCACCGAAGGGGGAGCGAAGAGATGGCGCCGGAGCGAGGTGAGGAGAGCTAGACGGCAGCGCACGAGGGGTGAGTAGAGGGGAAGGAGAAATTAGGGATTCGAGTGAGAAGAAAGAGAGAGAGATAGAGAGAAAAACAGGGAGCCGGCAGTGTGAGAGAGGTGAGGGAGAGGAGATCGAGAGGAGCAAGGATTCAGTCAGGTGAGGAGAAAAAGAAAGAAAGAAGAGAGAGAGGGTAGAGTACGAGTTGGGTTAGATTAGGTCCGGGCGGTGCCGTTTGGGGCCGGCCGGCAGGTTGCATTTTAAAAGAAAAAGAAAAGGGGAATTAAAAATAGATTAAAGGATTTACCTAATCAAAGTAGTTTATCTTCTTAAAAAGGAAATTGAGCTTATTTAAAATGGTAAGACTACTCTAGAAATTCATATATATATTTCTAAAGTTTTTTAAAATAGATAATGAAAAGAATTAACAAAATAATGAAGTGACAAATACAAAGGTGTAGAATAGGGAATAAATGAAAAAATTGGGATAAGTTGTTTAGCTTTAAATTGGGCTCTTTTTAGAAGAGGGTTTAGGGCTAACTAAACTATGAATTATTCTAACTGAGTAACATATATTACTCTTTAAGAAGAGAATTAAATTCAAGTTAATTGTCTTGAAATCTTAATTAAGTTCTAAGTTAAGAACATTGGACTTATTAGAACATGCTAAATGGTGAGTGAAGAAAACAAAAGTCAAGTTGATGGATATTATCATGAGGAAGATGAACATGGGATTTAAGATAATTAACGCCCGAGTTACTCTTAGGAATCTTGAATCTTTAAGAGGTTGTTTAAAAGAATTTAAGTTTAAAAGTCATAGATGATAAGTTTAATACACGCATCATCTCATGCATATAATGCCATGTCATTGCATGCATATTCAGAATTTTTGCATATGTCCTTATCGGACTTTGTTATTATTCTTTATCAGAAGATGGAGTTCAGCAAGCAGAACCATCGAACTGCACTACCTATCCGTTACTAGGCAAGTCCAGTTTCTTGTTCATGTCCGTTGAGAACGTTTTCCAAAATTTCCTTCTTGTCTATAACCTGCACAAAATAAAAACCTATTTTCTAAATTGAATCACTTTGGAATTGTTTGATCGCCGGTTTTTGGGCGTAAATCATGGTGGGTTATGAAACCTTGGAATGGGTGCCGATGGCACATTGGAAGGCAAGTTTCATCACAAGGGAATGTTTCATATAAGGTTAATGCAACCAATGATCAAATGTCCTTAAGGGCCGTAGTGATCGCGCATACCATATACCCTGTATGGGCGGGGCTGAGCTAAATTACCTTTGTCCTAGGTCTATACTCCCCGGAAAAGGAAGACCTCAATAGTTGTATCTGGAGTATCAACTATTGGGAAGGTGAAGCTAGCCATGTGTGCTACTCACAAAACGTTGCATCTGTAGTATCAACGTGAGACTGGTAGTCCTTGCCCGTAGTGCGGGACTGCGACGCGGGAGTATAACCGAGCGGGCGGCGAAATGGCTCTGTGATCGTGAAAATGTGAATAAGCCTTGCGAACTCAGAGACATGACCAAGTTCGTTTGCGGGTATAGTTGCGCACCTCTGCAGAGTGTAATAAATTGTGGCTTAGTCACTCCATGTTCCTGGCTGGAACTACGAAACCCACAAGAAGGGATTCATCGGGAATCCTAGCAGCTTGTATGACATGAGATCATTAGTCTCTTAATTAAAACTTGACTCTCTTACCTTACAAAACTGCATTGCTTTTGGAGAATGTTGCCATTCTCAGTAGATAGTGCATCAAACACCTCTTTGCTATTCCTGGACTTGTTGAGTACCTTCTGTACTCATGCCTCTATTCTAATTCCTTTGATTAGACGGTGAGCCAACGACGGATCCAAATGTAGTTGACATCGAGGTCGAAGGTGAAGTCTCTGAGGAGCCGGCAGCGACGAAGGAGGACGAAAGCGTCAACCACTACTTCGACTACTGTGGTGAAGACCCTAAACATAGAGTAAAAGCATAGGATGTAGGAGTCGAGAGTGTAGCATATGACTTTTGCTGAAGCCGATTGGAATGGTTTTAAATTCCCCGTACTTTGAGAATATATTTGTATCTTGTTCTCTGAGTTTGTAAATTAAGTTTGTAATAAATGGACCACTGCAATGCTTCTGTCGTGCTACTCTGTGTGATATGCTGTAGACGAGAAGGCACTTCGTCTACGACATGTCAAAGACTAGCATATTACTCGAAAGGGTAATATGTGGATCGCCGCAGATTGCTTCATATCCAAGCTCCAAGATCTTGCCTAAAAGGTGTGGCGTACCCGTTTGTAAGGACTAGATAATCCTTGTGTTTTCGGTACTATTCCTATGATCAGTAGTCAGTGCATACAAGTTAGCTTGATTATCATTGTCATCACACATATATATCAAGTCTGATACATAAATAGACCATTGAGGTTGAGGTCTTATATCTATAACCCATTGGCTAAAAGTTTGCAGCAGAAAAACAAGCGATGGTGTGGTCCACCGGTACGTCATACCTTACAGGCAACCGACTAGGATTACGCCCTAGCATTCGTAGATATTATAATCGTCTTTAGAGTAGAAATCTTCATCGTCTGGCCAAATCAACAAGTCACGTGAGTACATTGAGTGTACTCATAAGCATCCACAAGGATAATATAACAGTTATTTTCATGCTTGGATGTATCAAGAAAGTGGCTCTATCTTATGTTGCATATTGTGCGAGAACATAAGTTTGCATTTGACATACCAGTAATGGGGTTTACAACCATTTGAAAAAGAATAGTATAGTAAGCATAAAACATCATAGTTTCCAATCAATGAGTCGTACCTAGCTACCGTCTCATTAACTGAAACATCGATAGTTCTGGCTATCGACTCACATCATTATTGACCATCCTAGACTACTCCCTCGTAGTCCGACGTAGGTCATACTTTTGTAGTTCCCGCTACCTCCATTGTAGCTCATACTACACACTGTGAGCAATTCATGATACATGTCTTTAAGCCCATGCCCCATATTTTAAAACTTAAAACATAGTCTAACCAATGTGTGGCCTAACTAAGTTGCGTCTATGACCGCGAGTGCAGCTATTTCGAACAGATTTTAACCCTCTGTAGAGATTGTACAGCTTTACCCACAAGATGTGATTATCCCTTGCTGTCGGGATCCAATGAGTATACTTCATGAGGTGTACCGTGTAATGCCCATTTCACCCTTACGTTTAGATTTTTGCATTCATCCATGCATACATGTCATCATCCCCGCATCCACCTTGCATAAACCTAAATTTACAACAATTATATTTTATAGAATACGTACATATCTCATCCTCGGTGGTTATTTCAGCAAACACCAATGAACTTATTTGGGGTATAAACACCAACATTAGCAATAACAGGTGTGGAGAAGATCAATAATGCCAGAGCTAAATCCTACCCCAAAGTCCCCTTTCTCAAAAATTCCATCCAAAACTACGAGCATTTGCTAGCTCGATTAAAGTGTTTGAATTCAAACCCTAGAGTGGCAGGAGTAGGGTTAGGTGGATATGCAGTGATCCTGTGGATGAAAAGTCATAAAAATTGGTAAACAACCATGAACATGATAACTCAACCTACATATAAATTTTTGGAATTTTTGAAAAATTTAATGACCTAGTTATAGTTCAAACCTCCTTTAGGTCAAATTTGAATTCAAATTCAAAGTCCTGTCAAAACAGCTCCAAATGGCTTCAAAATCTTATGGTAGGCTCTAAACTTAAATATAAACATCCTATAAAAATTTCAACTAATTTGGAGCTATTTTGGATGCCCAAATTGATTTTACAAATTAACTCAGCTTGGAAAAAGAAAAAGAAAAGGAAAAAAAATCAAATGGCTCTGGGCCGAGGGCCATTCAGCCGGCCCGCTAGACCCGCCAGCGCCGCAAACCCGCCTTCCCCTCCTTTTTTCCGCCTTCACCAAGGGAAGGCGCCACTGGCGCTTTGCGCCTTCCCCCTCTCACCCGACGCGCGGGGCCCACCCGTCGGGACCCTGCCGCCACGTCTCCTCCGCCGGGTGGCCGGCGTGGGCGGCACGCCACCACCGTTCCGACCGCCGCCGCCCTTTAAATTCCCCCGCTCGGACAGCGCCCCCTCTCTTCTCCCCCAACCCTAGCTTCCCCTTCCTGTCGCACCGGCAATCCAAGCAACTCCACCGCTCTCTTCCCCGAAGCCGGCCACTGCTCTGGTGAGAAATCCCCACGTCTTCGTTGAGCTCCGGTCCCCCATTTTCTCTCCCCCGAGCTCCCCATCTCCTCCCTTACCTCCCCCTCTCCTCTATTCCTCAGATCCACGCCGGAACCCTCGCCACCGCTGCATTCTTCCTCGCAGCCGGCGCCACTCCGGCGAGCTCCTCCCGCCGTTCTGGTTTTCCCCGAGCTTCATCTCCTAGCTCCCGAGCACCTCCTTCTCCTCCCTAACACCCTCCCCTCCTCTTTTTTTCTAGGACCTTGCCCGAGGCTTGCTTCCGTCGTCCACCGAAGCTTCCCACCACCGGTCACCGTCGCTAGCCTCGTCCCGACCCTCCCCCTCGTTCCCGCGCAGCGCATCGTCCTCGGGGTGAGCTCCTACCTCCTCCACCGTCCTCATCCGGGCTAGCCAAGTCCTGTAGTGCCGTTGCGCCTTCTCCGGCGAAGGTCTGGTGAGGCCACCACCGTCCCGAGCCCCCAGCCACGCATGCAGAGAGAGAAAGGGGGAGAGGAGATGATGGAGTAAGGTGGCGGCTGCGGGTTGGTCCCTGCGGTCCAGTCAGCCGCTGACTGGGTTTCAGCTGCCCAGTCAGCGCTGTCACCCGGGACCCACCTGTCAGCTGGGCGTGTTTAGGGTTAGGTTTTCTAGTGTAGCTTCTCGGGTGCACATAGCAATTTCTTTTTCGCAGATTAGGGTTAGGGTTTTATCGATTTCCCGATAGATCTTCAAAATGCCGTAACTTTTGAACCGTAGCTCCAAAATTTACAAATTTTATATATTCGGAAACCTCATGAAATTTCCTACAATCTGGTTTAAATGGAATTTCAATAATTGCAATTGAACTTCAGACCAATTTGAATATGAAATGATTCGTCCCTTTTTAGCGTCGATCTTCGATCAATCGTAACTTGACGAATATAACTCCGTTTTGGGTGATTCTAGTTGCGTAAGTTTTATATCGCTGAGCCCTACTATAATACCAACATTTTGAGTCATGACCATCTATTATGCGTAGTAATTTTCAACTCGAACTTGCAATTGAAGGTAAATGGACATGCATGCATCGTTAGGGTTATAGCTCCAGTTTTACCCATCCAAACCAAGACATTCCTATTACAGTAGGTTTCTATCACCCATAAGTCACTTTAGAGTCTTGCATTCAGCATCATCCATCATGCATTCATACTGGACTCATTACTTTTCTTTTGTCGTTTGTTTCCGGTACTTCGTGATATATACAATAGAGCTCGAAGAAGGAGACCATCAGGCTCACGATTCAACGCAAGACCAGGAACTCTGTGACCAAGGCAAGCAGAGCTTGTTGCATCGCTTTTATTCTATTACATGCTTGACTACTAGTAATGTGTGGATGTTTGGTTAAGAGTTTACGATTGGAACTACTTAGGATTGTTCTGAGAAGTTATTTTTCTGTGATGGTTGAGAATTCAACTTGATGCCCTATCAACTTGGAATTATTAAAAGTGAGATGTGAGAGCCGAAGGGGGTAGGTGCACGATGGATACGACTGGTATATTTGATGTCATGAATGCGACCCAGGTGTAAGGAGAGTTTGTCGCTATACCACTCTGAGGTTACTCCATCGTAGTACTCCTCTTGTCACGCCGCGTGGACGTCAGCGGAAGTCACCACTATGGGTATATCTGATGGCAAGTCTTGGTCACTAGGAGCCTTGCAACCTCCGAGTGAGGAGCACTCGTTATATCCATGGTAGTTTGGACAGCCGGTGACGGACCGAGAGATTGATTGGAATGAATATGTGATAGGTTGAGAACCCTCATGGTCGCCGCTGGACTCACCGCTATGGGTTATCTGATGGCAAGTCTTGGTCACTGGAGCTTTGCAACCTCCGAGTGAGGAGCACTCGATATTTCCCATAGTACGTAGTTGGATTTGCCGGGACGGTCCAAGGAGGTTGATTAAAGTAGATGGGTGTGGGCTGCCCCAAACAACTTTGGAATGTTATGATTGATGCTCTCATGTTGTGTTTTGAATTATACGAGATCTGAACTGTAAGTGGGAGTTGATGTGTTCCTCCCTTAATGCTATCCATGCCATGTTTCCTGCTTGTACCCTATTAGATCAAAGTGCACCATGTTTAATTGCTGCTATACTAGTATGTGTAGGACATCTAATCAAGCACGAATAAGTCTTGCGAGTACTTTCGTACTCACCTAGGATATTCCTAGATCATTGCAGGTGAGCTAGTGGTCGAGGATTACTTCAATGATGCCTAGCGGCTTGGTTTTCTTGGTTGGCTATCGACTCGTGGGATTTTGGTGACTTTTGGGCAGCGGTTTGATGCGCCGCTGCGGATTTTGGGTCTTTTATTCCGCTGTTGCATGAATATTTCCGACTTGTCTATGTTTTCGGTTATCGCTGAATGATTTATTCATATAGTCCCATGTGGACAGCTAGTTTATTATCATATCGTAGTGCTTGTGTGATGATATACTTGCTGTCCAACATATGCCCCCACCTCCTGTCTGTCATGTGTGTATGTTGAATGGGGAGTGTGGTCGGATGCATATGGAGGAACTTGTTATTTTATTTCGATTCAAGTGAAGTGCAAAGTGAATGTACGGTCCATTGCCAAAGTGAGCCATACGCGTTGCGGCGTATGTTTTTGGAATCGTGATCCCTCAATCAGGCCGTGGTGAGTCATACGCATTGTGTCATATGCATATCACACGGGACGGGGGTGGGCCATAGTCCGTCGCAGGTAGCAACTATGGTCACCGTCTTCACTAGTTGTGAATTCCTTGAATCGGTTTAAAATACCGGGTCCCTCACATACCGGCAGGGATGTCACAATGAGACTTTTCCTCTCTAGTCTTAACGTTAAACCCGCCAGATGAGCCATTCCCATCAATTGTTTACTATCTCTTCACTACGACACAATGTTGACTCACCTTTGTGTCGAGCAACTTTCTACTCTAAACCACGAGAAGGCTCTCTAGAGCTAAACCACTCCCTCGCACTTTCCACCTTTCACCTACAGGTTTATACACTAGTACTAAGCAGATTACTAGGTCAAGTCCTTCCCACTAGGGCATGTGGACGTATAGTAAGAACCTGGGTGAGCTGCACTTAGGTTCATCCTTGATTAGTCTGAGGAAGACTCCACATTCCATCATCATTTCCAAGCCACAAAAGGCTATTATCAATGCCATGCCACAAAAGGTTGTATCTCTACACCATTTCACCCCAAACGCTGACTTATATTTCCTACCCGGATCCAAATGTTCTTCATTTTTATTTTATTGGGTTTTGTCATAAAACATTTTCAAAAACACTTCCCGGGCAACAGCATGCCTCCTGAGGTTTTATCCCACCAAAGTTCAGGTGATCCACATCTTTTGTCAATACTTGTTTTTTACTGTGGGTCTAAGGCATGGTACATCCATATAGTATATCTAGGTTACCACTTGTGCTACCATGGAAAATAATCCTAGGATGACAAAGGGTATTTAGCGAAGTTGGGTTACATGCAATATTAGGTCATAACTATTGCTAATATAAAAAAACAGTTCATATTAATATAGCATGCAAGTTTTACAAACAAGATAATAAGTTTTCCAAAAATGATCAAGGTGGGGAGCTTGACTAGCAAGTATTGGCCTTGGTCTTGATGGTGGAAGAGCTTGGAGTTCCTTCTCGTGATTCGTCGTAACGTCGAAACTACACGTTGAAAAACACCGCAGATAAGTACAACATCCAAATAAGTCCAACTTAAATCCAAAAAAAATCTCAACCAAACCAGCATGTCATGATAACGTAGCTTCTGGTTTTAGAATACTCTAGGAATATAAATAAAGTGGTTAGGATTAATATTGTAAAGGATATCAACTTTTAAGGTATACTGAAAAGATAGGGTTTCATAGTCTTTTGTTATACTAATATGAAAAATAATTTGAGTTCCAAACATTATTTGGAAACAGAGGGTAGAAGAGATTTAAAGGTATTTTTGAAATTTTAGTTAGAGGGTTTTGGGTGAATATGACTAAGAATATTCATTTTAAAAGGTTTTGGATTAAAAAGAAGCTCCATCTACTTTGTTGTTTCTAATTTCTAAATATTTAGGATCTAAACCTCTCTTGAAAAAGAGGGTAGTAAACAATTTTAAAGCTTTTAGAAATTTGTATTCGAAAGGTTTTGGATGAATATAGCAATAGGTATTTAGATGGATATAGGAAAAAGAATGGGCTCAATTGGGGAGAGAAAAAGAATTTATCAGTAGAGGGGAGTGGCATCGACAACGTCATTGCAGGAATATGCTTTCAGCCAAACAAAATAGCTTGTGAAGAATAGAATGGGGGAGAATATGCTTTCCATAAGGGAAAGTGTAGTCGGGAAAATACATTTTCCCTTAACCTGGCTGGTAGGCCTGGGCTGATAGCGTGCTTTGCTGTTTTAAATCATTGCTGAGCATGCAAGTTTGGGGATTATGGGTTTTAACCCAGCGCTTAGTGAAGAGAGAGAAATAGAGAGGAGAGAGGGAGGACGGTGGAAGGCCTCACCGGTTGAAAGGATCGTAGGTGCCGACTAGAGGGGGTGAATAGGAGGCTAAACAAATTTTAAATAATTTCTTCTCTTTGTCTAAATTAAGGCTTAACAGATCAATAGTTGAGCTAGTTGTGTGACAGGTGAGCTACACAGGCACTATATGATATGTAAATTAACAAGCAGCTGTCACACAGGTAGCTAACACAGGTAAATAGAAAGCCCTAAACAGATGTGCTAGATAGGTGGCTGTGTAACAGGTAACTGGCACAGATAACAGATAATAGATGCAGCAACTGTGACACAGCTATGCTAACATAGGCAAAGAGAAAAGATTGCAGCTGGATTGAGAATAACAGCAAATCACACTAGCATGCAAATCACATAGGCAAGTAAGTGTTGAAGGTAAAGTACTCAGGGAGACAGGGAGTTTTTCACCGAAGTTCCCACTCTCTTTTTAGAGATGGTACGTCTTCGTTGGAGAGGCTACTCCGAGGAGCTTGCCAGCACCAAATCGTGCTTGTTCTCCGAGTACCTGAGCTTTCAGGTCTCTTTCACTTGCTTGTGGAAGTCCTTTTGCCTTGCAGCAGGTAGACTTCAATCACCTCACAGACTACTGCACCAGCCCACACAAGCTTGGGTGGTTGCAGCAACTCCTACGCCTGTCTAGGAGTAGATACTCCAAGAAAGAATCTGTAACAAAGACTCTTGGAGGAACCAGTGCTCTCAGTGCTCAAAGCTCTATCTCACACTTGAACTAAGGCTTGGATGAATTGCTTCTGTTCTAGAGAAAGAGGTTTGCAACGGTCGAAATGGATTGGCAAAGGTTATGCAAAGGTTTAGGTCAGAGACCTCCCCTGGTCCTCTATATATAGAGTCCACAGGCATCTGACCGTTACTCTCATGCCACGTAGGATTAAGTGGGTTACCGATGACAGGCACCGGTGACACAGCCAATCACTCCGCACAATGGTAACCGGCTCAGACAGACTGACACCTGTGTCACCGGAGGCTGACACAGGTGAAACCCTAACTAACGTAGCCTCACTACTCAGCCCGGTCTTGGCACACTACATGCCCTCAGTGCACTAACTCTTAAGCCTAATAAGGAGAGAACCTCCAACAATCTTCTGACTCAGCAGACAGACTATTGCAGTGTAGTTCCCTTAGCATTTACAAGCTCTCCCCTAGCACAGAGATGTACCTGAGTCATAGAGCAGTAGTTCACCTGTGACACAGCTGTGCCACCCAGGTAACTTTTGCTCTGGGGTTTTAGGATGCTAGCACAGCGGTGTACTAGCACAATCTAGTTTCACACTTATGCAAAACTGTTGTTACAGGGCCACTAACCTCAAGGCATCAGTGCCATTGTCCAACACTCTGAGCACTCTGAACATAAGGAATCCCAAACAATTAATGTTGTTTCATCCTTCTTAATAGTACATGTGTTTCCTAAGGACTCAAGAAACTAGCAAACCTAGGCTTCAGCTTCCACCAACTGTAGTCACGGCCCTTGACGCATCAAGCCACCATCACCTTGCTTGCAACTCCTTACACATCATTGGCTTCTTCACAGCTGTGGCACAGCTGCCTAGCGCAGCCATCTCCTTGTCCTGGAAATCATCTTTGTACATTTTGGGTGGTCATCCTTTCCTGGATGACTCCTCTTCATGGAACCTACTTATCCTGCTTACACTCAATGTAAACATTAGATTCCAGTTTGGATTGCCATTAACCATCAAAACCAATTTAGAGGCCTAGATGCTCTTTCACCGGTGGTGAATGAGGACGCGCCGACGGCCCACAATGACCGAGGCGAGGTCGGCGGAGCTAGAGGAGGCTCCCTGTGGGCTAGCGGTTGCCGGCAATGAATAGAGTAATAGTGTCGGCAAAGATGGATCTTCATCGGTGCTCAGGCAGCTCGAGGAAAATGTGCTCGCCAGCGCGCTCTGAGTTGCAGTGGAAGACAAGACGAAGTCCGAGAGGAAGGGAGAGAGGATTGCCCAGGGACGTGAGAGGGAGCGGTAGAGAATGCCGATGGGACGGATCCATGCTGGTGGCCATGGTGGGGCTCCTTGCCATATGGGAGGAAGAAGGCCGGCTTGGCTAGTGGCTCGGTCCTTGAGAGAACTCCAGAGGGTGGAGTGGTGGAGAGGAGAAAGTGGGCGCTCGGGGGACTCGACCTCGTGCAGAACCAGGTGGAGGATGGGAAGAATAAAGAGGAAGGAAAATGGCTCGGGTGCACGTGGTGGCACCGGCAGCTACGGGGCCTAGCCGTGGCAACTACAGCGGAGGTGGAGAACGGTACGGTGCAGCAGGCAACGTGGTCAGTGCCGCATGCGGCCTCGTGCTGTGATGCACGCTCTGGCATGGGCAGTGCACACCAAGAGCGACATGCTGCTGAGAAGGGGCTTGTGGAGGGAGAAAGGTTGACCAATGGGTCTGGGGTCTATGTGGAAGAGAAGGAAAGAGGTGTCAGCTGGTAGAAGAAATGTGAACTTAGCAAACAAAAGGAAGGGGTTGCACATAGAAGAACAGAGAAGGATAGGGAAGATTTTTTTTATTTTTTGGGGAAAAATTGAATAGAAGAGATGAGTTTTTTATGCCAAGATGGAACAAGGGTAGATAGGAGATGCTCTACAAATTTTATGATAATTTTCTAAAGTTTAAAATATTCAAAATCAAGCTAGATTCAAAATCGGCTAAAATTTAGATTTGAAATTATTTGCAAATTTTGAGAAGCACATGGATGTTTGAGAATATATTTGAGCTATATATATCAAAAATCATCTTCCATAATTTTTCGGGAATTTTCTGAGGTCTAAAACTTTAGGCATTAGCCTAAATTCAAAAACAACTCAAATTTTCTTTTGAAATT
Source organism: Stipa capillata (assembly GCA_019208055.1). Lineage (NCBI taxonomy): Eukaryota > Viridiplantae > Streptophyta > Magnoliopsida > Poales > Poaceae > Stipa > Stipa capillata. Next base: position 258,770 of record JAGXJF010003896.1, read on the forward strand.
ATGTGAAAATTTTGAAATAGAGGTCACCATGTTATTTTATAAACTTGTTAGGATTGTTGTTAGGAGATTTTTGGAATTTTATGGGAATTTTTAGAGGTCAAGAACCCACATGAAATAATGTATTAGGGTTTCAACCCTAAATTCAATATTGCAAAAGAAATTGGAAAATATATATAGAAGTGGGGTTTTTGTTTACAAAGGGGAATAAAATTATAACCTTTGAAATATCACATGACTCATATTTTGGAAAATTTTGAAATAATAAAGAAGTATGCGTGGAGGATTTTATAAATTAGATTTATTTTCAGTTTGTATTTCAATATAGAGATAAGCCAAAATTGAATAGAAGATATCTTGAAATAGCAAAAGTAGTTATAGATTAGATGAAATTCATTTTTCGCATATTATTGAAAACTTTTCCAGTATTTCGTTTGGGAGATCATAGGGTTAGATGGCCGATGGAGGAACACAAAGTGCCGAGGGTTTAGGGTTTCGACAGATTAGGGTCAAATGTAAATAGAGTGCAGGTCCCCATGCTCATCTGATCACATAGCTAAAAGGGAAAGAAGATTGCCGAAGGCATTTGAGAGAGAAAATGTGTCGAAGGTCTAGCTAGATGCAGATGCAGATATGTGTGTGTGTGTGTGTATATACATAAAATAGCTATGTGGATAGTCAGGCATGTGTAGTAGATGCTTAACTACATCGGGGTTCATTGGCTAGATTGAGGAATGGACTGATAGATAAATAGGTAGATGGTTAGGTGAAGAAATGGGGCAGCGATGGCAGATCTGGAGTTATGGCAGAACATGAGTCGAGCGAAAGCAGGAACATATGATCACCTAACTCGAGGTGATGATGTTGCAGGGAAGGGAAAAGATAAATTTAGATTGCCATATTCATGGTTTCACATATAGCATGATTTGGGAACAAGTTTTAATAAGATCCAATTGAAGTGAAGCTTTAAGAAAAAAGTTTTTGTAAATCCTAATTTTTCTGTCATTAGAAAACAGGGTGTGACAGAAGGGAAAACGACACTAGGTCAAGCGCCACCAAGGGGAAAATGCAAAAGGAGTGGATGTAGATAGGAGTGGAGGGGCTAAAGCTCCTCTAACCTCCCCTCCGGTCGACGAAGCCAGTGGAGGCAAAGGGACAGGAAGCAACGGGGAGGCAGGTGAGGGGGATCTATAAAATTGCATGCACCAACCAGTTCATCCAAAGCTCAAGCTGAGGGAGATGGCCGGACATTATACTCCAACACTCCCTGTCACATCTATACTCCTTTGGAGCTATGACGTGGGCACCGAAAGCGTAGGCAGCCGCAATTATTTATTGCGTTAATTGCGTATTGAAACCAAACCTCTTGGTTGCAAGTTATATGCACCTAACCAGTTCAACCATTAGCTCAAGCTGTTTGGGGAAATGTAGGTATATATTTCAACACTCCCCCTCACGTCTAGCTCTTCGAGACCTTAGACGTGGGATCAATATAGGTCGCATCTACTTTTATATACAGTGTGTTAGTCAGGTCTTGAACTTGAGACCCTTTGGCTCTAATACCATATTGATTGCATGCACTGGACCAGTTTACCCAAAGATTAAGCTAATGGGGAAAGGAGGGCAATATATTTTAATACTCCCCCTCACGTCTAGACTCCTCAAGGCCTTAGACGTGGGAGCAATGAGGTCACAACTATTTTTATTAATAGTGCGTTGGCTGAGTTTTGAACTCGAGATCCTTTTGGCTCTGATACCATATTGAATTGCATGCACTAAACTAATTTACCTAAAAACTGAGATAAGGAGAGCAGATAAGCGGACATTATACTTGCCACACAATGCAACAAGGAGGAGGAGAGAGAAAAGGAAGCAAAGGGAACTGAGGCACATCATTGTTACATGTTAGTGTCTAGCTGTAACTATAGTTACATTCTGCATCACTACATTAACTAAAGTTGCCCACAGAACACCTGTGCTTAGCAATCGGTGCACATAGCATGGAGATATCAAATGATACCATGTCAGCTATTAGCCATAGGCTCCCTAGCGCATTAGACGTATGCTGGCAAGTAACGCAGTCGTAGAGACTTCTTTTACTGTGATGCGCCACACAAACATGTGTGGCCATCGATAAACCCAAGTTGTAAATGGAAGGCGAAGCGATAGTAATTTAAAGGCATACTCGGGTTTCATGGACAGCTAGGTCCTCAAACATATCGACTTGCGCACAGGGTACAACAAGATAGGCATGCCAAAATGTCTGCACCATGATGAAGACTCTAGACCGGATAGCTAGCGCGTATTTGAGATCACGAAACATACGAAGCTAAAGGCAAGTGCGTCTCAAGCACATGGTTAAATTTTCCTGTTTTGAAACTATTCACTGTCGGCACCACATTGGAGTCACTGCGAATCTCAAGTTTCCACTTTGGGTTTCTAAAGTCACAAACTACTGGGCTGAAATTTTTAGCTTGAATTATGACTTAAATCCCACTCAAAGTTTGAGATAAATTCATCTAGTAGAGTGTGAATGTCGTGCTTGAATTCATGTAGTCACACGAAATGTAGTTACGACCGAAAATGCAACTCATTGTTGTCGTTACACTACTCGGAATCGCTGAATTCAATGCAAACATACGAACATCGAGATGCTCAAGTATAGCACACTCTCGCCTATGCTTACAGAAGTATGCGCGATACTGAATGTGTGGTTTCATATCAGAAGTTCTTGACCAAGTCTCTCATTTCTCGTGCATTCCAAGATGAAACATTAGTGACAGAAACATAAAGTCACATTGCTACTTAGGATGACCACAAGGTATGTTTCATGTGCACATAATAATTAGCTAATGAGTAGCCGTGTTCAGCAGCGAAACGTAAGCGTTTTCATGTCTCCTGTGTAGTTCGTCTAGGTAAATCGCGTTGGACAGCGAACACAGGGCACATACTTTTGAGGAAGAATGCTACGTCGCATTAAAGATTACGCTAAGCTTGCTCGCATTATGGTGAGACTGGTATCTGGCTAGGACAAACATCTCGCATGCAACATCCTACTTACTCCTCCAAAGTCAATCTGCTGAGGCTTTATCTTGTCCCCAAATCAATCGTTATTGCATCTACTATTACCTAAATTTCTCGAAGATCACATTCAGGACATCCGGTATAAAGTCGTAATATCAGCTGACTTATCATCGCGCACGCAGAATAATTACTGATATGCACCCGAAAATAGAGGAGAAGGACGAGAGAACTAAATCTGACTCTTTATCCGAAGCCAGCTGAGTCAATCCACCAATGTCTATTGTATGTCATGCTGTATATTATGCAGTCACTAACTTGTCATCATAGAGACAACACCGATACGTTGATAGAACGTTTCAGTTAGATAACGAAATCTACATAGATGTGAAGAGTGAAGAGTCAATGACTGACCATGCTTTATAAAGTCCTTTACATCAACCTTTCTATCTTCGTAGGCCGATCTATCGATCTTTCAAAAATACAATACGGCTCTAACATAGAGCTAACACAATGCGTTTATAGCGTCCATACAGCTGCAGCGCTCACAACGCCTATACCATAACATCTAAACATGGATTCCAAAGAGATGCTCTATAACACATAGCTTTTTTATTTTTATCTTTCGTCACCTAGCTAAATATTTGTCTTTTCCTTATTTCACAAAAAGTAGCTTACATACATTCATGCTCACCGATGGAATAATAAATACATGATAGCCTAATCATGATAAAGCTATGTATTCGCACTCACCTACTCTACACCATTGGTCGGACAGCGCTGCATTGCCCGCTCACATCAAGTTCCGCTAGACTAGACGTCAAGCTCTACCGTATCGTGCTGCCTCAGCCATAGGGACCTCACATCACTGTCATAGCTCACAACACACACCTAGTGCCATGCTTCTTTGTGACCGCTGCAATGACTTCATTAGCAGATTATATTAGAGAGAGCTGGCTTAAGAGTCAGCTTTGCGTAAAGAGGATTGTTCTCATTAGTTCAGATTTGTTCTATAGTTTATGTAAGAGATCTTTTAGTCAAGCGTGGCTGCTGGCATACCTGGTTTTATGAGATCCACGGATAACTCTTACATGCTTCAGGCTACTTAGTCTCAGCATAGAGTAGTATCAGTATAGTACTCAAGTTAATATTGATTATCTATACATCATACATATACATATCAAAATATGATACTGAACTAGACGACAAGAGAGCAGACCGGTCTCTATACCTATAGCAAAATTGGCCAAAAAAAGTTCGTAAGCACAAAACAAAATGCAAGGTGAAACAATATGTGAAATGCCCAAGAGGCAATAATAAAAGTTGCACTATAACATATTCATGATTCATGATTAAGTTTATAGTATCTATGCTAGAATTAGAATTGCGTCTTACGAATATGAGATTCAGCAGGAAAAACCTAATTGCCATGTGTGGATAAAAACACATTCAGATCGCCTAGCTCAGGCATCTAGACTAGCTCATGTATTGTTAGATGCGTCTTGTATTTTTTTTTCTCTTATTTGCTGCATCATGGGCATTGCTTAATCGTAACAAGGCATGGACCCAGGCAATAAGAGGAACACATTGTTAGAGCGTAACAATGGTGCTCGGATAGCAGGGTTACCCCACTTATGAGACTAATGACGAGATCACTTTCGTCAATATGCGTTGGCAGTAATCATTAACTCATTATGTGTCATAACATTTACTTGCCGTCCTTAGACCATTGAGAATACGGCTAGAGACCCGGATATACCGTGATCGACGTTAGCTTCGGGGTCATCCTAAACGTTACTCAGTAAGCGGCGTATAGGCTAATTATAAAGGCTGATTTCAGGCTCCACCAGAAAGTATATAAAGTCGTTATAGATATCTCAAGACTGATTAGCCCATCGGCGATGTGAAGAGATACACTTGGGCCCACTTCGGTATTACGCGTGTGTCAGCATCGCCTGGGCCAAGTATTAGCCCACCTGATAAAAGTTAGTCACGCGCAGCACGACGGGCATACCGGCTTGGAATACCGGAACGAGAAAAGATGTACAAACCGAGACGGATAACGAGGATAATAGGTATGGTGATCAAGGAGGTGATCCTAGGGATACGTCAAAGTCTCGCCTGCGCACGGTTGTGTAACGATATCGATGACGGCAAAAGGATGATATGCAGCGGCTAATACGAGGTATTCGCTCGCATAATAAAGTTCCTGTCGATGATATGCTGGGAATCGTTATGCGGTTAGTGCCAGCATCCGCTGACGATTAATTGCACCGGAAGAGTGTTCCGGGACATGTACACATATACTCGAAACCGATATAGGGTCACTACGTCTTAACGTTTTAGCCCGACATTTAGGAATGATTACGAATTATAGCGAGAAACTGAAGAGAGAAGGTTTCGAAAGTGTTTAAGCGATGCATCCGCAAGGTAGTTCCGGCATTGAGGGTACACGCCGCGATGTTTACTTAGAGGTGATGTCCGAAGTGATCTCCGCAAAAGCTTCTAAGCATGTTCATAGATAGCGTTCCGGAAGACTTCTAGAAGTTTCGAATAAGCTTCTAAGCAAAGTTCAAAAGACGTTCTAAGAAGTGGAGTTGGCCCCCACCTCCTCAACTCCAACAGGATAAGTCCCTACTAGGAGTACGGACTCCACCTTAGCCATGCCTAAGCGGAGAATCTACCCCAACCCCTATAAATAGAGGGGCAGTCGGACACCTCAATAGGCAGTCTATCCCAAGCAGACCAGAGCGCCAGACACCCCCCAGAAGCAGCCTAAACCCTAAGCTCCGGCCATCTGCTAGTATTGGCCACAGCCTTCTTACTTTTACTCTTTCTAGATTGGTATCAGATACAGCTATAGCCGGCGCGCTGCCTGCCGCTATCTCCTTCTCAGCTAAGATCCCCGCGTGTTACTTAGTTTGCCTCGGTACCACACATTTACCGCGGTGTGCCTGTATACCGGTAACGCCTGGATGGATACCTCGGAAGATGCAGCTATAACTTCGGCGTTCAGATCGGTACGCGAACTATTAGCGAGGAGATCGCCTCTGCGCGCTGGGAGGTATAACCTAGCATAGCCGCAGGGCAGTCTGCGGACTTACATCGACAATACGGTCCCAACTTACTTGTCCGCCCTGCATTGCACTTGTGATCGTCCGGTCGAAGGCTTAGCATCTCATCTGCCCTGCACCTCTGATAGTGCATAAAACTTAGGGGTTGGATTTGTTACTGCAGCACGGTAAATTTTCATGCATTTGCCGCTAGCCACGATTCCACAACCAGTGGCTATCAGCAGCGGGGCTATACGTATTGCGTTAGTTAGTAGGTACGACCTAGAGCATATGTGATCATGCGGACATTGCCACATATGATGTGCGGTCGGGTGTTAGAATGAGATCTACACCACCGGATTTCTTAGTTGTTTCCCATACTCATTGCAAAATTTATGATCTCGGCGGCATCTTATTGATGATGAAATTTTCCAGAGGATACCCGGCGAACCTTACGCCATACTTCGATCGAGCACATGCTAAGGATGACTTTCGCAAGTTAATCACATTTGAGTTGAGAAAGATAAATTTGCAATGAGTCCGGCCGCCTAGCTAAGATGGGATCTACCACCGTGAGGTAGGGTCATGCGTATGACGAAGTTAGTATAGAGGGATTCGAGATGTATCCCGAGTCTCTAAATTCATACACACCGACATTGATTAAATAACTGCCAAGAGCAATCGTAGCTCATGGTAACGAGCTAGAAATAGCGTTTAGCAACGCTAGCCCCATTAAAGCCATAGCTAATTGTAGCATAGACGCTTTATATGGCCCCGTAATAACTATGTATTTGCCAGAGGTGTATGCATTAGTGATAGTGGCTATAGCCGATGTGAGTGCAATCGTGATTGTATGAGCTGCAAAGTGTTTAGTAATATTGTAATTTCTTTCATGACTCTGCGCTATGTCATGAGTACGAAGCAATCGGCAAGGAGCAATACGATCTGTCATCTTTATTCATTTATTGTATTGACCTACGCGTCTAACTAGAAAGCCATGCCTATACCTGCCATTTATTTTCATAGTTATGTGATAGCCCAAATAGTTGTAATTGCCAAGGACAAGGTGGCTGACAATCTTACATCGATGGACCTCGACGCTACGCCGTACTGCGAAGCAAGGAGCTTCTCTGCAAAGATTCGCTGAAGAAGCTCTACTTCAACAACAAGGCCCCGCCCTTATCATCATCTTCATCACAATAATTTAATTGCATGTTGATGTTAATACCCTTTTTTGTACCTTAGTTTGCATGACGTGAGTAGACGCTTGTATAAATAGGGTGATACCCTCACACAAATTCAAAGTTAGTACGCGGGGATAGTAGTGTTAACTTCCCAAGTGTAGCACCCGTACTGGAGGTATTTGCCATTCTGAACGGACCCGTTAACACCGCGATGGTATCCCGAGCTGATGTCCGGAAGGTATCAGAAGGACTTCTAGAATAGGTTCTAGAAGCAGCTTCTAAGAAAATCTCTAGCAAGCCGTTCCCAGAATAGAGTAAGTTTACTACAAGCAAAGCATTCTAGAAGGATTCTAAGGTACGTACCGTGTTGGACTCCAAGCTCTCCATACAGCGGACTTTTCAATATAGCTCTTGCTGTACTTACTGCGAGTAGGCACTACACTGCCCTCAGGCGAACCGGACGGAGAATGACCCCCACAGACCACAAACCCCCACTATAAATAGAGCGGCTAGAGCACCTCAAAGCGCGCATGTTTATATCCCGCAGCAGCCCCAGCCAAGGCAGCCCACAGAAGCAGCCCTAAACCTAGGGGACTCGGGCACCCATCTTTAGAGTAGCGCACAGCCTTCTTTTTCCTCTCTCTTACTAGATTTGCGATCGAGTACAGCCTGCCGTAGCAGCGCTAGCATGCTTCTCCCTTCTCGCTTATATCCAACGCCCTACGATTCTGTGTGACTGTCGATCCACACATTAACTGCCGGGTAAGTTCGCCGATCCCGAAGTACGCTATGGAGCATACCTCTGGAGACGCTCGTATACTTCCCGGATGTTCGATCTTCGAATGCGAACTATGCGCGAGCGAAATCTGCTCTCGCCGGCCCTAGGGAGATTATCAAACCTCCTCATGCGGGAGTCTCGCGCGGACTTCATCGACATCGGCTCAACCTTCTCCGCTGCATTGACGTAGAACTTTTTTTCTCCGACAAGTATGATCTCGCTATTGCCCCATGCCACCTCGATAGTGATCTTGGGTGGATTAGTGCGCCTATGTCCCGTAAATTTTTAATTTGAAGTAGCTACGCTTCCCCCCAACACCATCGATATCGCCCATACCTGATAGGCTAACCACTAGGGTTACGCCTCAAGCATGGTATAAGACTACTTTTGTTGTCTTCAGAGGCCTAGATAAGAAAAGACTTACCCCTTCATGACAAATATAACAACAAATCAGTCAGTGAGTATATGAAGATTACTCATAGCATTCCTAAGGAGAGTATAATGGTTTGATATCTCTATGCAAGATATATGAAGAAAAGTAGCTACATCCTAGGTGCCCTTAGTTGTGCCCGGAGGAAAGTAAGCTTATCCATTTACCTAATACGAATAATGCATCAAAATGATATAATTCACTAAACAAGTATTTTTCGAAATAGACAATAGCTCCTGCAATTGGCCTCATAAATTGAAACATCAAACATTTAACACCTTCTATAGGCTCAACACCAACCATCAACGACACCACAACTCGAGCTACAACCTCGCCCCTCCCCCTTCCCCTCCCCCCCCCCCCCCCCAAGCTCAGCTTACTTTAAACTTCTGTAGCTCTCTGCTATGTACTTGTAGTTCATACTTACAATATGAAGGACACATCCAAGTCCTATGTCCTTAATACTCATTGTTCCACTCATTTTTAAAAGAAAACACGATGTCTAACCAATAGTCGTGCGCTCTAACCAAGTTAATGTCCTTTTGCTCGTAACTTCAACTCCCATGACCGTAGACGTGGCCTACTCAAATAGATTTTAATAACACTTTGCAGAGGTTGCTACGGCTTCAACTGCCAAGATAGTAAGTCCCCATTTTTGCTATAGCTCACATGAGCACACTTCGAGGAGGTGTACGCGGCCCTGGCGATTATTACAACGGAGACTCTTCGTTCCACTTCGCCCTAACGATGAACCCGAGCCAGATGAGCTGATACCAGCTTTTGCTCCTTTCCTTACTATCGATTAAACTTGACACATAAGACAGGAAAGTGAACATCATCTTTGCATAGATGAGCCAACACTTTCTCAGTTAAACCACAAGAAGACTCTCTCAGGAGTACTTAAACCACCCACTTGCCATTTTCCATCCGTATCATTAACCGCGAGCTCCAAATACTAGCCACTTCTTTATCATAAAGGACATGCTGCTGGACGTATGATGTATGAACTCTGCGCGTGGAGCTGCTACTTGAGTTCAGCTCCGTCCCTTAATGATTGCTAGAGCAAGCGACTCTTACATTCCATCATATATTCCCAAGCCTAATGCATGAGCAATACTCCCATCATCACTACACAAATTCTCCTCCATACTACCGACTTAATAATTCCACCCGGACATCCAATGATCAATCTACATTATTATTATTTTTGAGTTTTCGTCATAAAATACCTTCATTCCGAAAAACTCCTCGCAAATTATTGCTCCCCTAAGAGTTACTCATACTCACAAAATATTCTTCAAATGATCCATAATCTTTAGTCCAAACTTGATTTTACTACTGCAGTCTAGCCATAGCTTACAGCCTATAGTAGATCTATATCTATCGCTAGTGCACCATGACCGCGAGTAAAGCTAGGGTTCACAAAGAATCAGTTCATATGAGCCTCTGTCATATGCACCTATATGGGGTATGCTTAATTCTAAGCCATAAAATAGGTTGATATCCACAATAGCATGCAACGACGCCCGCAAACAAAATAAAACTTTAAGCTTTCGGCACCTGTAATGGTAGATTCAACTATGCCCTCAATATCGCGAGAATTTTTGCTAGAAATATTGGCTTTCTCCTGTAGGACTGCATCCTAAACGACAACTCTAGGAATCTTTCGGTGCCCAAAAGCGCTTAAGCGTCAGAAACTCACAGTATAAAGGCGTTATGTATGCAAATGCAACTCAGGAAAATACAACCAACAAGGAACCCTTAAATCTGATAACATTAGCCCCCCACCAAGCATGACGATGATAAGGCTTATCCGTCGCGTTAGACTATACCTAGGAATATTAAATGCGCCACTGCCCGATGTCGCAAGCCCCTAAGCTCACTCGGTTATGCCTCGGTTAAAGAGCTACCTAGCACCTCTCCTGCTAGCGCTCCTCATGTCTTGATACACAAGCCTCAGCGCGTCTCCCCATGCTCAGCTTAATATCCACTACACTCTGCCATCTTTCATGCTCTTTCCAAACCGCCTTCCACTGCCTGTCAAACACACACATAAAGAGTGTCTCTATAATTCCCTGTGTGTATGAGGTCAAATTATCACCATGCTGATCACCCTCTATGCACGACCAGAGTCTCCACCCCCAACGACACCGTAATGTATTTGAAGATTATTCATTATACCGCTGTAGCCTATGAACTATATCGGTGCTTTCAGAAAGTAAAATAGTACTCATATAAAAAGCACCTTACATATGACAGTACCCATAAATACTGGTTATTTTCTAAATATAAATCCTTTATTCCACAATATGATATAGCCAATTCTCATAAAAACCCTTTTCTATTAGATATTCTTACAAAATCGTGAACATAAAATAACTTGGATTATTTATGTCAAAGATTAACGAATCTAGAGAAAATCAATATATATGTTGATATTGATTGTATGACATTTTAGATAAGATCTTCAAATTTATATAGAATAATAATCTACAAATTTAGTAATATTGGTAAAATAATATCTTCACTAAAATTATGAACCATGCTGGTCAATCATATATGGCACTATGTGTGGTAAGATTAAATCTAGAAATTATATCATAACGAATTATATCATAGGAAATAATAACTCGCAGTATACCATGTTGTAAGGAGTTGACCCATTAGGATTTTTTCACATTTTATTTTTATTTTTTGTGTGTTACTTTGATTGAAGGTTTTTAATAATGTTAACAATTTGACGTGACTGTCAAGACGAGTATAGACGGACAAAAAGTAGAATCGAAGGACCGATCTAAGGCCCGATGTTGTACATGGCACGAGCGAAGAGTGCAAACTTAAATAAGGACGGAAACACGAAGAGTGATCTGTAACGAAAGCTTTGCGAAGGCAGGAAGGGAGATAGAAGAAGGAATGATGTACACGGAAGGGAGAAGCGCACATGTACTGCAAGAAATGACCAGGGCTGGCCTTTCTTTTTTTTAGAGCGAAAGATGCTTAGTCGACAGGAACCGAGATTCGAATCTGAAAAGAATGGAAATACAACAACATTAAATGCGTCCTACGTTAAACGAGAAGAACCGTTACTCTGGTAGCAGAGGCGAACACATAATAAATATGCTTTTAGCGTAAGAAGGACAGCATAAAGCCTACGACATTCTCCCCGCTCCCTTACAGACTTACTGAGGAGAATTAGTAAATCGAGCAGTGAAATATCGATCTCCTTCTACCTTTATTTTTTTCTTTATGTATATTTTTTTTTTTTTTTGTTTTTTTATTTAAGAAGAAAACACGGCATAATCCGAGAGATAGGAAGTCACGGATGTAGTGTGAGCAAAATACACTTTGTCACTACGCGCAGACCCGTATAACGTGGAGCCAGTCGTGCTGCAAAATCTTTGCATAGCACAGCCCAATTTTTTTTTTTTTTTTTTTTTTTCTTTTTTTTTTTTTTTTTTTTTTTTTTTTTTTTTTTTTTTTTTTTTTTTTTTTTTTTTTTTTTTTTTTTTTTTATTTTTTTTTTTTTTTTTTATTTTTTTTTTTTTTTTTCTTTTTTTTTTTTCTTTTTTTTTTTTTTTTTTTTTTTTTTTTTTTTTTTTTTTTTTTTTTTTTTTTTTTTTTTTTTTTGTTTTTTTTTTTTTTTTTTTTTTTTTTTTTTTTTTTTTTTTTCTATTTGCTTTTTTTTTTTTTTTTTTTTTTTTTTTTTTTTTTTTTTTTTTTTGGTTTTTTTTTTTTTTTTTTTTTTATTTTTTTTTTTTTTTTTTTTTTTATACGCGCGCGTAGTGTCTGGGGGGGAACTACAGACCGCTTGGTTTCCCCCCCCCCACATTGACGGAATGGTATGTACGAGGTTATTATCAACACACGGGAGCTATTGAGAGAAGGTAGGATAGTAGACTGAGATAGGGTTGACGATTACCGAGACACACGGGTGAGTGGCAAGGAGAAGTGTGGAGTAGACGATGAGACCGCATAGGAGGGCGTTTCCGGCGACCGGGCTGTCTTGAGTGTGGACAGATTGAGCAGTTATGAGTCGGCCCGCGTGATCGGTCCTGATGCGAGCGATAGGCCGGTAAAAGAGTGGCGGGGATGTGACGCGAGGCTGAGTGTCATCCGATGCGACCACGGTGGCTAGAGTCTATAGGCGGGCGGTGGAGTGGTAGTTAGGCAGGTTCGAGCAGGCAATAGGCTTAGCATGGGGTCGAGAACCGCCGCCCAGAGGTTGGCACTTAGCTTGAACAAGAGCTTCAGGGGATAAGAGCTGCGCAGTTACAGGAGGTTGTAAGCGGCTGCACGTGCCAAGGAGAGAATAAGAGGTGCAGAGTGGAGGAGAAGAGGAGGTTTAGAGAGGCCTGAAACGATGGGTCGGAAAGGTCCAGAGAGGTTTCACTAGGAGATGCCTTGTGAGAGCAAGAGCTAGTGCCACAGTAGGGGCAGAGAAGGGCAAACTGCCCTGTGTGGGTGGAACGTGAGCGTGGAGGACAGTAGTTGGCGTTATGGCAGAGGTCGTGTGCCTTAAAGTACGAGTGGGATAGGTAGGAGTGAGGAGAAATGTAGGGGGGTATTGCCTGGTAAGCTTATACGGTTTGGGTAGGGGAAGAGAGAAGGGAGAAGAGGACGTGATGTAGGAAGTGAGTGGATGGAGTGAGAGAAATCGGGAGAGAGCTAGGTGGGTAGTGGCGAGAGGAGTCGGCGATGTGAGCTGAACTCACTGGAGGGGAAGGAAGGATGTGAGTCAGCCAGATGTGCACTGAGTGCACGGCGGTGTCATAGAGACATGCGAGAGCTCAGATGGCCACAGGATGTGGCACGTTACACAAGTAAGGACAGCTTGGGCACTCGGACCTCGCGGTATGGGCCTACAGAAAGGGGAAAGGTGGCAGACGGGTACACCATGCGGGTGATAGGCAGTGAGGCTGTGATAGGCTGGCACGCCGGTTGTGACGACAGAGGAAGGGGGTGGTGATGCGTGCGAGTTTGGAGCTCGCATGACCGGTGCCTCCGATGGAAGTAGACAATGGCTCGTGTAGTCGCACAGGGAATCCGTAGCTGTGAACATCCATGGACATTCACACTATCACTAAGCCTGACCGTCTACGCCTCACTAGCAGAACTAAAAGCGTAGGTCATCCGACTCGTACAGATCGCCACGTTTTGCTAAAGCCATTAGAGACATAAGCGAAGGAAGTGGCAACGCTTCTCAAGGTAACTCAATTGTACGAGGATTTGAAGAACTGCGAGGAGATTGCAACTTCGTTCATAGATGTGCTTCAAGACCGAAGGATATCTGTGGCACATTAGAATTGATTCATATGCTGGCTGTACAAGAGTCTGCTCCACTATGCTCAACACTAAATTGATATGAGTCCAAGAAGAGTGACTAGAGAGAAGTCTTTCTCACGAGTGATTCGTACCACTTACCAGATCTGGACTCTAAATTCGGATGCTTAGACAGCCCTGACTATCAAAACTTCATTCTATCAATAGCACACTCCAATTCCGATTTGGTGAACCTTGGACACTTTGGAAAGTTATATCGTCCCTTTCCCAACACCTGTCAAACACCCATCATCAAATTAAGAGTA